>CM062820.1:717450951-717926455 GCA_031772625.1 Pinus tabuliformis | reverse complement strand
AACTTATTTACCTCTGTCTGCATGTCCTGGCTTCTTCTTTCCAGCGTTTGTACCAGGTTTCTTAGTGTAAGGACCCTCTTTATCAGCTGGATGGTCTCAGTTCTGCTTGTGATTCCCATTGTCGCCAGCTGAGCACTTGTTCTGTTTTTAAGCACATTAATCATTTGTTGGCAACCTCAGGCATATTGCTAGAGATGCCTCTTTTTCTGCTTATTGGATTTCCCTCTGTGCTTTCCTATGAGCTCTATTTGCTCATGAATGGTCTCAATGTATTGCCATTGATCAGTTATGATTGGCCAATGTTGGCCCATAGGAATGTCTTGAGCTCAGCTGTCACTTTGTCAAGTGTGAGCTCCTTCTCCAGCTCCTTTATCTTATCCTTAAGGGCTTTATTTCCCTGCCCTTTTCTGCTACAGTCTGCTTGGATTTATCATATCTTTCATTGAGCTTGGCTAGACTCTCCCTGGCCTCATTTAGCTCTGCATTTGGGCTTCCAGGGCTTGGATTTCATTCTTGAGCTTCTGCATATCCAGGCTTGGAGCCTGCTCTGTTGTTGTGCAGTTGTGATGTAGATGGTGCTGTCTGTTCAGTAGGAGGAGCTGTAGTCTGAGGAGGTTCCTCCAGGTTAATTATTTCTGGAGGAGGCTGAGATGTTTGTCCTCCTTCTTTTGTTGTAATGCTGCCTGCAGTGCAGCCTGTGCAGCCTGATTCTCCAATTTTTCTGTGTGTTTGGATCAGCTGTTTGTATAGGGACACCAGCATAGCTGATGCATCTTGGTCATGTCTCAGCTGGGCAACTTCTCCAGTTTGTGGGTGAATGGTTGCTGGGACTTTCACCATTTTTCTTAATGCTGCCATATCTGCATCTCTTCAATTTCAACAATGCCTGCACAGCCTTGATGTCCTTGGGATCATGCCCAAGTTCTATGATTATCTCCTCCAAGGCTTTGATTCTGTTGTCCTTTGCTTGAGAGGATGCTCTCTCCAACTCAAGTTGGGCAGCTGTATTATTTAGGCTATTTCTAGCCTGTAGTTCTCCAATGTCTTATCTGCCAAGGAGGCATACACCATCTCACCCGTTTGCTTATGTAATTCGATTTTATCCATTGGGTGGATGTCCTTGGCAAGGACCTCAAGGTTGGTCCTTATGTAATCTGCAGCTGACTGCGGCTGCAACACTGCTGGCATAAAGTGGCTCATGATCATCTTGCCCTCCTGGACATCAAATGCAGACATTAGTCTTTGCTGGTTAGTGGGAGCCATTTTCAACAAATGATTATATAGTTGTACTCTTATGGGCTCATTCCTCTTCTTTATGTCAATGAACTGCTGCTTGATGCCCACCTCAGCTCCTCTTTGCTGGCTTGAGGAGCTGACTTCTCCTCCCACTGTCCTCTCTTGTTCCTGCTGGAAGGAACTTGCAGATGCCTCCATGCTAGGTGGGGCCCATGCCCAAAGACTGCCCTATAGGCATTTCTTCCTCTGAGAGGGGATTCATTCTATGTCTTTCTCCCCATGAGTTGTTGATGTGTGAGGGAGGGAGTCTCTCTGTCCCTCTTTCTGCTTATGTCTTCTTTTTGTGGGTTTGGAGGACTGAGGCCTCCACTGTTGTCTCCTGCCTAGGAGGCAGGGTGTCCTGAGCTTGCTCCCGGTGGATTCTGGGGCCTGTGATGTTTGCTCTTGCTGCCTGGCTGTTCTTTTTCTTGCTGCCCCCCTTGTTGCTGTTGTTCTGTGTTGTTGTTGCTGCATTCTCTGCTGTACCTGTTCATGAGGTGGCTGCTCTGGCTCCATCTCTTTCTCTTTGCCTTTGCTAGAGGTTTGATCAGTAGCTTTGGTTGGCTGTTTGCTGCTGTGCTGTGGAGGATGAGGAGGCAGCTGCTCCCACTTGAGTGCCTGGAAGAGCAAATACCTGTGCACAAAGCTCTAAGTCAGCCATCTTTTGAAGATTTTTAACTGCTCTTTGATTTAATTCTTCTTGTGTGACAGCTTCCTCTAAGGTGCCTCTCCTCCACTTTATTTGATTTGCATATTTTCTATGTGAGGCAACCTTACATGGTCATAACTGGCCAGCCTATACTTGACCCTTCTTAAAGTTATGAAGTGATTGGGGTCATAAGGTTTCCAAAGGAAACTGGTCTGTAGGCCAAGGGATTCTAGCATTCTGTCTGCTTCTTGCCAACCTTCCTCCCTTTTGTTGTAAATGAAGTGGCCTAATTGGTTTCTTACTTTGAGCTGTGCTTTCTTGCCTTTGCCTGAAAAATGTAGTACATCAGCATTCCCAAACTGCCTGAAATATTCAAGGGCAAATAATCTCATGGGCACATATCTGGGCAATCTGTATGGGGGCAACTCACACCCATATATTCTGATGACTGTGTGGTGTTGGTAATAGTACCAATCCCCAATGCTGTATGCCTTGGACAGCTGAAGAATCCTCTGCATCTCATCAGTTAGTCTAGGAGGAGGTGAGCTCATGAGCAGAGACATGGCTGGGTGGATGAAGAGGTCTATAAATTCACAATAAGTATATGGAGAACAAGATCTGCAGTGGAAGGCAGAGGACCAATAAACCACTGACCTTGGATTTCCTTGTGCATCCACTCTCTTCATAGCAAAGTGGAACTTCTCATGTTGATAATACAAAATCAAGTGGTAGATGTAAGAGGTGTATCTGAACACCCTTTCTCTTGCCAAGTTCATTAATTGCTCATGTATTTTGTCAGATATGTAGGTGGCATAGTCATAGCAGATTGGAGACTTGCCAGGGGAAAACATGAGCATCATCACTAGCACAGTTTCATCAACAAATCAATTGAATTGTAGCCCAGAATGGGACTGATCATGTCTACAAGGTCCCTGCCCAATTGGTTGAGGTAAACATGAGAAATGGGAGGGTACTTCACAGTGTCAGAGTCAATGTACAATTGATTTAGTTTGGTGACCTGAGCTCTGTCAATTTAGCTCCTTGCTTTATCAGATCAATCAGTGATAAAGGAACTAATTTCTTCTCAGTTTTGAAGTGCAGCATCTCTCTGATGGCTTCAGGGGTGACATAGAAAACAACTGAGCCTGAAGGGTCAATCACAGCCCTCTGAGTGGCGTCGTAGCATTCAGCACATAGGTGGATTAGGTCAGGAAACTGGTTGACCTGAGGGAGCTTGAAGATAGGGAGGAAAGAATCCCAAATGCCCAATACATCTGTTCCAGTCTCATGTTTAATCTTCAATTCATTTAACAGGTGGATGTGGTACTTGCTGTGCATTAGCATTTCTTCTGATATTTGATAATCCAGGTCTGCTAATGGTTGCCATTCCAATTCTCTCTGAGGAGCATTTAAAGGAGCAATGTTCAAGGCTACAGGAGCTACTGGTGCATCCATGGTTACTTTAAAACTCTGTTTGTATGTAAACTGGTGTTACTGTGCAGAGCAACACAAAAGAGTATTCTTGAAAAGAGAGGTGATTTACTGAGGAACAGAGGATAAAATGGTGTATGGCAGCAATTGAAATACTGCACAAGCGCTGATATAGGGCAAATGCTTGGCCTTAAAAAAACTCTTTTTACAGCAAATTGGTGCAGTTGGGTTCCCCGTTCACGATTGCGCGAACAGAATGCAGGTTTGTGAAAATCGGGTAAACAAGGCTTAGCAGGTGAATTTCGACCTTACAGTTGCAAATGGAGACTAGGCACAGAGGATTTGCCGGTAAATTATGTGTTTTTTCAGTGTTTTACGTTATCCTTGGAGAATTATGGACAAACTTAGGCGCAGGGAGGATAATTCGGATAAATACCTGGTACACTGCGGCAATGGTGACAAATGCAGGTGGGTTTGGCGCGCCAACGGTCTCCAGGTCGAATTCAGCAGGTTGGTGAGAGCTTGGACGTAAAATGCATGCAGAAGAAACAACAGTCGTTTTTGCAAAAAGTGCAAAAAACACGGTTTTTTGGCCAAAATATGGATTTTTTGGAACATTGGCGCTTTTTTTGGATGACGTCAGCATGACGTCATCAGGTGACGTGGCGGCTTAAGAGTGGTCCACGGGGATGGTGAGGTGGCGGACAGGTCGGAGCAATGGCGGACGGGGGTGCTGACGCGGCGATGACGTAGCAGTGACGCTGGCATAGCGGGTTTAACGGAAACCGGAAGCGGTAAGCGGTTTGATATCGCACCGCCTCTATACGGAAGCTGAATTGTCAGAGGGGGCTCCGATACGATGTTGGGGTGACGCGTGGCAGAGGCCTGACGTCACCCTCTGACAAATATCGGAAGCTATCTTACGGACGTCGGGGCCGCTCCGATATGCATGTGGGCCGTCGGATGAAAAGGGCCCGATCCGACGGTCGACGGATCGTTAAGCTGCCAGGTCGATACGGATATTGGCGGGGAATAAAATAATATTTTCTTTGGTAAATGCGCCCGGCGGGACTTAGAACTTTGGCGGATTTGCATGATTTTTCAATGTATTTTATGAAAACGCGCATAGCGCCAAACTTTGGGTAAAACGGGAAAAGTGGGTTTTTTCATGTAATTTTGCAAATGAGCGGGTTAGGGGTGAAAATGGGTTTATTTACAAGGTTCTTTTGCAAATGAAGGATTTAATGGTTTAGAAAACTTCTGAAGGGGAAGAGGGGTAGGGTTTGGGTTCTTAAACTGACCAGATGTCAATTTAATCCCTGACAGTGAACATATGGCTATAATGCCAAGGGGAAGGGATATTTATAGAATGCTTGGGGTTTATACACCATAGTGTTTATAATAATAGGGAAAGGGTAACATAGGGGATTTAGATAATAAGTTAGGGGTTAATATGAATGGAAGAGGTGAATGAGGAGTGATATCACTAAGTTTATATGAAAACAACTTAGCTTAGGGAGTAGATCAAAATGAAAAGAATTTTAGACAAGAAATGTGGCTTTTAAAGGAATAAGAACCAACATAAAACCTTAAACTCTTTCATGAACACAACTGATGAAGGGATGTTAGTAATGAATGTGAAAGGGGAGAAAAGGGAGTTAGTCATGCTCCTTTGCTTTGCTGCAACATGATGGAGAAGAGGAGCTTCTCTATCCACTGATGTTCCTTTATGCTAGACCAGCAAAATTCAGTTGAAATGAATGACATTTCTGCAACCCCATCTGCCTACCCATCTACTTGCCTAGCATTTTTTGTTTCTTCATGGAGGGTGCACTTAGACTTGCAGACCCTTATGTGCCTTTTCTTTTCTTTTGGCTTTTTCTTTTGACTTTCTATCTAAGGCTACCCTTATTGCTTCCAAGGTCCCAGATTAAGCAGTTGGGAACCTTAGTTCTCTACCTAACTACTGGTCTGCCAAGATTAAACAGTTTGGACAGACTTCTTTCTCTATTCTACAACAGAAAATTGAAACATGGCATGATCCAGATTAGGCTGTTGGACCATCCATCAAAATTGAGTCAACATCAAGCTTATGTACACACCTTGTCTTCTCATGGAAATATGGGATCTTTGTATCACCAAAGCAGAGCATATTTGGAACTTTCTTTGCCAATCATGAAATATGAAACCTATTGGTATAGGTAGCTAACAGTGGCTCCACATGGGGATGGTTTTTCCATTTGAAAGACCAAGAACAGCAGGTCAGAATGCCTTGGCCCTTGACTTTTTTTCAAAACTTGGAGTATGCTCTTTGAAATGCCAAAATTGTGCTCTTCCCATCTTGGTAAATCTCTGAATATTTGCCTTTTGCTGATAACTTTAAAACTTGAGAAACTGCATTTTTACATGTTTAACAGAAAGTAATATATACACCTGAATATGTACAAGGGAAACTTAGGCTGCACTTATGGATAGTAGTCAAAATAGTGCTTCAACATCCTGCCATTCACAGGACCTTCATCCAAATCAGTTTCATCAAGATTCCTAAGGAAGTAAGTATTGTTTCCTTGCACTGCTTGAACAGCAAATGGTCCTCTCCAAAGGGAATCAAATTTTCCATGTTTTCCTTTATCTTCCCTTCTTGAATCCCACTTGAGGACTTTATCACCTATGTTGAAATCTTCTGCCTTGGTCCTTCTATCAAAAGCTTTCTTTAACTTTTCTTGTAAAACTTGAACTCTGTGTAGACTTGGTCTCTAGTTTGCTGCAAACATATATTTGATTTATCCTTCTTTGCACATCATTTGGTTCTGCCTGGCTTTCTTGAAGAAGTTTCATGACAGGGATCCCTAGTGATGAAGGGAATTTGGCTTCTAATCCATAAACTAACTCATATGGGCTGATCCCAATTGATCTCTTGGTTGTTAGTCTATCTGCCCATAGGGCATTGACAAGCTTCTTATGCCAATTCTTTTTATTTTCTTCCAACACCTTCTTTATGATGTTTACAAGGCTTTTATTTGATGATTCAGCAAGGCCATTTCCTTGGGGATAGTATGCAGTAGAATGGCCCAAGGTAATGTGAAATTTGTGGCAGAAATTCACCATCTTCTTAGATCTGAAGGCAGCAGCATTGTCTGTTATTATCTTATCAGGACAACCAAATCTAGAAAGAATATTGGTCTCAAGGAACTGAATGATAGTGGAATCATTTGCTTGTCTGCATGGAACAGCTTCAATCCATTTAGTAAAGTAGTCTGTAGCTGTTAGAATCCATCTATGTTGGCCTGAAGATGAGGGGTGAATTTCCCCAATGAAATCCAAGCCCCATTGTTGAAAAGGTCTCTCTGTTGCAATAGGCCTCAAAGGAAGTGGCAGTAACTTTCTCTTTCCTCAAACACTTGACATTTATGACATGAGGTGGTAAATTTCTTGACATCAGAGAAAACAGTGGGCCAATAGTAACCAGCCCTCAGTATCTTATCCACAGTGGACTTCCAATACAAGTGTCCACCACAGTCACCTGCATGAAATTCTTTGGTGACATTGTTAGTCTCATTCTCAATCAGGCAGTTTAACAATATACCCTCATGGTTTTTCCAAAGCAAATTGCCATCCATAACACAAAATCTTGAAGCTTTCATTTTTAGGAACCTACATTTAGTTCTGGACAATCCTGGGGGAGCACACAGGTTTTGTAACACATAACAGATATCAGAATACCAAGGGGATTGTTCAAAGGCTACATTGATCTTTGGAGTCGCCAGCTCCGGTTCATTGTCCAGCTGGTTTATGTCTAAGGCTTGGAAGTTTGCTTCTGTCATTAGTTTGGCCAAACCTTGCCCTTTTATTAGTTTTGTAGGTTTTATTTCAATATCAAATTCCAAAATGTTGGCAATCCATTTTCCTCTTCTGCCCTCTAAGTTTTCTTGAGTGAGTATGTCTTTCACAATGGGACTTGGCACATAAGCTATAACATGGGAATAAAGGATATAAATCCTGAAGTCTTTAATGGCTTTGACCAAAGCATAAGCTTGTTTCTCCATGATCTGATATTTCAGAGGTGCATCTCTAAGAGCTCTACTAAAGAAAGCAATGGGTTTCTCATTTCCTTGGTCATCTTTCTGTAATAAAACAGCAGCAATAGTATGCTGGGAGGCAAAAGAGAAAATGATAAATTCTCTATCAAATTGGGGATTTGTTAAGACTGGGGTTTGGGTAAGGGCCAATTTTATACCTTCAAAGGCTTGATTTGCTTCTACTGTCCATTTCACTTTTGAATCCTTTTTTAGCATGTTGTTCAATAATCTGATCAGTTCTGCTAAGTTTGGGATAAACCTTCTTAAGAAATTGATCTTCCCTAAGAAAGCTTGCAATTCTTTGATGTTTCTTGGGTGGGGCATTTGTAAGATAGCTTGTATCCTGTCTGGGTCAATTCTTATGCCATCCTTTGAAATGATATGCCCTAACAGCTTACCTTCTTCCAAACCAAATAGAGACTTCTTGGGATTCAAGGAAATTCCATATTTCCTACATGTTAAGAAGATCTGCCTTAAATGCTTCAAGTGTTCTTGGTCAGATTTTGAGAAAGGTGTGAGGTCATCCAAATAAATGACAAGAAAGTCATGAATCTCTTTGGCAAAAGCAATATCCATTGCCTTTGAAATGTTGCCCCTGCATTTTTCAATCCAAAAGGCATTTTTACATATTTGAAAGTTCCCCATGGGGTTGTGAATGCAGTTTTGTCTTGATCATCAGGGTGCACTAGGATTTGATTAAAGCCTGAGAATCCATCAAGTAATGAGATCCTTGAGGCCCTACCACTCTTTGGAGAATGTGATCCATCTTAGGTAAGGGATAGTTGTCTTTGAGGGACACTTGGTTTAGATTTCTAAGATCAACACAAAGTCTTATCTCACCAGTTTTCTTTCTTGTAGGTACCAAATTAGAAATCCAATCAGAAAACCTGATGGGTGCTATGATGCCAGCTTTAAACATTTTTTGCAGTTCTTTTTCAATTGAAGGGAGAAGCATGGGATTGATCCTTCTCAATTTCTGCTTGAATGGCTTTTGATTAGGCTTGAGAGGGATGGTATGCTGGATAACAGAGGTGTCATAGGATTTTAAATCCTCATAACCCATGCAAAGACATCTTGAAACTCTTTGAAGAGGTCAATGTATTTAGGTTTTTGATCAGGAGGTAAGGATGCAGACAATTTTATTATTTTGGGCTTCTCAATAGTTCCAATGTTGCATTCCTCAATGGCAGCATTAAGGGGCTGCATTTTTGGTTTTCTAGGGATATCATTTGAGTCAAAGATGTCCTCTAAGGGAGTTAGGCCTGTTGGAAGAAAATTGTCTTTCAGCTCTATGATCTCAGCCTCTGTAGCAGCTATTTCTTCATAACTGGTTTGTTGAATTTCTTGTATGTTGTTTTTGTTAAAAATTGTTGGATGTAGGATTTGGTGAGCTGTCTTGGGTGATATTGGCTTGTTATTCTGTTCACTCTGTATTTGTGATTGACTTGCTCCCTCAGTGTCAATGTTTAATCCTGCAAATTCTTGTTGCAAGGTCAAGAAATTATTTATTTGTGTATCATCTTCAAATACTTGCCAATCTTTAACATTGTTTGGGACAGAAGGTCTGTGTTTTACCTCAGCTGTAAAGCAATGGCTAGGTTCAAAGGGTAGTTTACAGGTGCTTGCAAATGTGGCCAAACTATGGGCATGCAGGTTATGGGTTCTAGGAATTTTGGTAATTTGAAATTCAGTGAAGGACTTTAGTAGTTCAGCAGCAGCAGATCTATAAGATCTCAGTCTTTTGTCATTGGTGACAAAATTACCCTTTACTTGTTGGACAACTAGGTCTGAATCTCCTAGTATTGAAACTTTTATGGCTTGTAAGGATTTTACTAGTTTGAGGCCTAGTAAGAGAGCTTCATATTCTGCCATATTGTTGGTGCATCTGAAGTTTAACCTATAGGCTCGGCCTTCTGCATGACTGTTTTGTTTATTATGTATCCAAACTCCAGCTCCTGCCCCTAATTTGTTGACTGACCCATCAAATTCAAGGAACCATAGGACTTCTTGTTCTAGGGGAGACTTAATAACTTCTCTGTGATCTGGGATTGTGAGTTGAAGTTCTGGTTTTTCATTTAGTTTGTCTTTTAGGACAGTCTCATCACTTGATTGGATCAGCTTTATTTCTAGAGCAGCAGCTTGTTCATTAATGTCCTGATCTTGTTTAAGTGTCTTGGTTTCTTCATCATTTGTAAGACCTGAATTATCATTGAAGAGGATATATGAATCTATATCAGAATGGACGGCATATATGGGAAAGTTTTGAGGTTTTTCTTCACTGCTGACCATGTATTTCATAAGTGACTCTCTATATAACCTCTTGGGTTGACCAAAGACTGAGATGGTTGCATATGACATGTCTAATTGTAGGGAACCTTGGAGTTTAGCCCCCCATGATCTTGATAACAGCATCCCATATTTGGGTGGGATATCAGCAACTACAACGTCCATTAGAATTGTTTTATTTGGGTACTGAACTAGGGACACACATAGATCTTTTATCAGACCTAAACACTTAACTTGGCTGGAGTCAAATGAGAATAGGTCCTTATATGGTCTTGTAATATCTAGATTCAATCTTTCCATGACTGATTTAGGCATCAAGTTGTGAGAGGCACCTGAGTCAAACATTGCATTGTGTAGTATCTTATCATGAACATGCAGGCTGACATAGAAAGGTAAGATCCCTGTAACTGCTGTCTTTCCATCAACCTCTGGACCGAATAGCAATTCTGGGGTGTCATCCAACACATTGACATTATCTTTATTACGAGTAAGTTGAAGGGACTTCTTGATTTGTTGTCTATAAATGTCATGCTTGGCTAGTTCTGAAAGAGGAATAGCTACCTTCAATTTGCCAATTTCAGCTTCTAAGTCAAAGGGTCTTTCAGATAGGGTCTTGGTATTTTGGTTAATAGCCCTTTCCTTTTCAATGGAATCCTTGATGCCCTCCTCTTGATTCTCTTTTTGATCTTGAGGCTTATCCCTTTTACTTGTCTTTTGAGAAATGTTGCTTGGGTTGTGTTGGAAGGGTGTTGTATCTACTGGTTGCTGTTTTGAGGGGGATGTTTCAGTTATTTCCTCAACTGTTACCTCATCTGTAATTGGACCAGTTTTGTCACTTGGTTCTGTGACAATAGCTTCCTTAGGCTGTGGAGTGTCCTTTGTCTTGTCAGGCTGTGTCACATTTATAGTTCTGCTTCTTAGCTTGTATTGCTTATGGACTTCATAAACAGCTGTGTCATATCCTTGTTTAAAGTCAAATGACTCACCTGACCTGGTTTGGAATTGCTGAATGTCATCATCCTTATGATCTTCTTGACTCAAAAAAACTTGCTGCTCATCATTCAGGCCCATCAGGTTAATGTGGGTGTCATCTGTTTGCTCATTTGAAGTGGATGCCTCAGTATAGTTTTCCTGGAAAGGAGGCCTTATGTCTGGATCAGAACCGGTTTTGCCAACGTTTGGGCTTTGATTTCTCCTAAAATTTGGGTTCCTGATAGGGTTATTTTGTGGTGCTTCCCATGATGACTTTCTCTCAACTGATTCTACTCTATCACCCAATCTCTTCATACCAGTGAGTATTGCATCCAGTTTTTGATCAAAGGCTGAGGGTTCTTCTTTGAAGGTGGTTCTCTTTTCCAATCTTGCCCTGTTTCTTTTGGCAATCAGGTTAGCCTCTACGTGACAGCAACCTTTTGGGCATCTTCAAGGGTTTCAGGGGCTCTTTCCTTCAACTGATATGCCATATCAGGGTCAAAACCATCCGGAAATTTGTACAAGGCTAAATCAGGAGGAGGTCTTAAATTCTGTGGTATTGCGTTATATACATTATTGAATCTTGCACAATATTCCAAAACGGTCTCTTGAGGACCTCGTTTGATTGTATCATATTCACCAAGTATGTGCAGGGGGTCTTTCTTTTTCTCCCATCTGTTAGTAAAGGCTTGATAAAGCTCATCAGGAGTTGTGATGGTATTTACAGCCAGTGATCTAAACCAAGTTCTTACATCCCCTGTCAGGCTCTGAACAAAGATTCTCATTCTCACACTGTCATCATCTATTTCATAGTTCTCAAAATGGTCTTGCATCCTTCTGGCATGCTGAATTGCTGTGAAAGGGCCAGTGGAGTCAAAATATGAGATCTTGGATTGGTAGTCCTGAGGTAGAGCTGGAGCATTGGCAGGTAACTGCAGGGGTGCATATCTATTAGCCATATTTGCAGGATTTATAGGGTTGACAGGGATAACATGAATGACTGGTACAACAGGGGTGGTGGGAACGGTAGAAACTAGAGTGTTGGTCAAGGGAATATGTGCAGTGGATGGAGGTGTGAAATGAGGGCTTTGAGATGTGGATGGTGAACTGGGGGAATCAAGGGTAGACCGAAATAGAACCTTGATTGGAGTTGGAACAAGGCTTGGATGAGCTGTCTCAGGACTTGAATCAGCAAGAGTTTCCTGTCCCTGCTGTTTCCTAATGATCTTAGGGATTGTATTAGGATTTTCAAAAACAGTTGGAGGATTGGGGTCAGGATTTGACCTTGTATATCGCGGATTCCTCTTGGGAGCCAGCTTCTAAACTGTTTTTGAGTATGTTTTTTGGAATATTTTTGTGTCTACAAGGGCCAGACAAGATTTTGGAGTGACTGTGTATATCTTAAAGCTAGCATGAAAATTGACTGCAAGCAGCTTTAAGAAATATACAGAAATTAGAAAATCCTGAGGAAGTCCCCAGTGGAGTCGCCAATTATGTTAACACCCAGGTTGTTCCCTTTGACTCCCAAGGGAATACGGCCGGGGTAACCACTAACCAATCTTTGGATTACAGCTTCTAGCCAAACTGTAATCAGAGAGGGCTCTCTCTTTAAGGTTTGTCTCTGTTTTGTGAAGATTTTAGGCTAGTTATGAGTTCAGGGTTTGTTTTTATTTTTTGGTTGAAGGATGTCTTCTGTAGCTAAGGTGGAAATCTTCAGATAGTTCTAGTCCATTGGGCAATGGAGTCTGTGGCTACAGGTTGTCTAAGGGATTGAGTTGAGTTGCTGAAACTGCAGGGCCATTCAAATACATCATGAAACAAAATTTAAATTGTGATTATGAACTGTGATTAAATAGTGAAAAGCAATTAAGAATTTTCCACTAAGCTGAGGGTGTAGGAAAGAGATATATTGCACAGGAGCAAACTTGAATTCCTGAAACAACAATCACTGTGAAAGATATAGTTTGGAGGTGCAGCAATTAAGAATTACACCTTATGACTATAACTGAAGAAAAACATTTATAACAGCATAGATTGAGTTCAGGGTATTCTGTGAATAAATCCTGGAACTATTCTTTTTCTTTGCCATTAACTATGAAACACAGAAACATGAATGAGCTATGAAAGATAACAAAACACATAACGAAGAGTTTTTAAGGAGAACTTATTGTGCCATGAAGTACGCAGGAATCCTGTAACTTTCAGCAAAACACCACAATGCCTCAGATAACACAGAGCTTTGGAAATTCCATCACTTTTGTATTAATAATCTGGAAATTTACAGCATAAGAAACTCTAGAAGAGAAATCAACAACAACCCCTGCAAACTTATGCGAGGGGGGTATATATACAAACGGTCATACAAAATATCTGAGGCGTTGAGTCATCTGAGAAATAAATATGTTCACCAACTTGTACAGAACAACAGATAAGAAGTTATTACAGCTTTGAATACAACATAAATGCTCTTCAATTCTGTCAGAAGACTTTTTGACCTTTGGAGGCCACTGAGTCGGTTGAATGTTCTGTTATAAATGCTGGATGACGTGTCTTTGTGGCTCTGTCCTCCTGTATCTTTTCGGCCCTGTCACCTGTGACTGTCAGTGCTGCTTTAGTGGCCGAATAGTTTTGCTGAGTTGGCTCAGCCCATTCTTCTCCATGCATGCTGATTTTATCAAAATTTTCCTGTGCATGATAATTTATATAAAAAAGAAAAACTTGAATACAGGCTCTGGTTTACAGTATTGTTTGTATCATTTTGGTCCAGAATTCCTGTGTGGGCAATTGATGTCTCAGGATTGCCTCTAGAGTCTCATCTGCCTCTGTGTATTTGTAGAAATTTGGAGGCACTTCAAACAAATGTTGGATCTCATTCATTATGAAGAATAAGTTCTCTACCCTGTTGTAGAGACTTTGTCCTGTTGCTGGTCCTGTTTCTTCTGAGGTACTGGGCCTTTCAGTGATCTGATTAGTAGCGAATGTATTGACCCTCTTGGCATAATGCTCATGTGAAAGTAGTCTCCCTGCGCTGTTCAGTAAGCTAGGAAGACCTTTGCCCTGTAGTGCTGTGAACTTGTCCATGAACTTATTTACCTCTGTCTGCATGTCCTGGCTTCTTCTTTCCAGCGTTTGTACCAGGTTTCTCAGTGTAAGGACCCTCTTTATCAGCTGGATGGTCTCAGTTCTGCTTGTGATTCCCATTGTCGCCAGCTGAGCACTTGTTCTGTTATTAAGCACATTAATCATTCTGTTGGCAACCTCAGGCATATTGCCTAGAGATGCCCTTGCTCTCTGGATTTCCCTCTGTGCTTTCCCTATGAGCTCTATTTGCTCATGAATGGTCTCAATGTATTGCCATTGATCAGTTATGGATTGGCCAATGTTGGCCCATAGGACTGTCTTGAGCTCAGCTGTCACTTTGTCAAGTGTGAGCTCCTTCTCCAGCTCCTTTATCTTATCCTTAAGGGCCTTTATTTCCCTGCCCTTTTCATATCTTTCATTGAGCTTGGCTAGACTCTCCCTGGCCTCATTTAGCTCTGCCATTTGGGCTTCCAGGGCTTGGATTTCATTCTTGAGCTTCTGCATATCCAGGCTTGGAGCCTGCTCTGTTGTTGGTGCAGTTGCTGATGTAGATGGTGCTGTCTGTTCAGTAGGAGGAGCTGTAGTCTGAGGAGGTTCCTCCAGGTTAATTATTTCTGGAGGAGGCTGAGATGTTTGTCCTCCTTCTTTTTGTTGTAATGCTGCCTGCAGTGCAGCCTGTGCAGCCTCTGATTCTCCCAATTTTTCTTGTGTTTGGATCAGCTGTTTGTATAGGGACACCAGCATAGCTGATGCATCTTGGTCATGTCTCAGCTGGGCAACTTCTCCAGTTTGTGGGTGAATGGTTGCTGGGACTTTCACCATTTTTCTTAATGCTGCCATATCTGCATCTCTCAATTTCAACAATGCCTGCACAGCCTTGATGTCCTTGGGATCATGCCCAAGTTCTATGATTATCTCCTCCAAGGCTTTGATTCTGTTGTCCTTTGCTTGAGAGGATGCTCTCTCCAACTCAAGTTGGGCAGCTGTATTATTTAGGCTATTTTCTAGCCTGTAGTTCTCCAATGTCTTATCTGCCAAGGAGGCATACACCATCTCACCCGTTTGCTTATGTAATTCGATTTTATCCATTGGGTGGATGTCCTTGGCAAGGACCTCAAGGTTGGTCCTTATGTAATCTGCAGCTGACTGCGGCTGCAACACTGCTGGCATAAAATGGCTCATGATCATCTTGCCCTCCTGGACATCAAATGCAGACATTAGTCTTTGCTGGTTAGTGGGAGCCATTTTCAACAAATGATTATATAGCTGTACTCTTATGGGCTCATTCCTCTTCTTTATGTCAATGAACTGCTGCTTGATGCCCACCTCAGCTCCTCTTTGCTGGCTTGAGGAGCTGACTTCTCCTCCCACTGTCCTCTCTTGTTCCTGCTGGAAGGAACTTGCAGATGCCTCCATGCTAGGTGGGCCCATGCCCAAAGATTGCCCTATAGGCATTTCTTCCTCTGAGAGGGGATTCATTCTATGTCTTTTCTCCCCATGAGTTGTTGATGTTGTGAGGGGAGTCTCTCTGTCCCTCTTTCTGCTTATGTCTTCTTTTTGTGGGGTTTGGAGGACTGAGGCCTCCACTGTTGTCTCCTGCCTAGGAGGCAGGGTGTCCTGAGCTTGCTGCCCGGTGGATTCTGGGGCCTGTGATGTTTGCTCTTGCTGCGCTGGCTGTTCTTTTTCTTGCTGCCCCCCTTGTTGCTGTTGTTCCTGTGGCTGTTGTTGCTGCACTTCCTGCTGCTGTACCTGTTCATGAGGTGGCTGCTCTGGCTCCATCTCTTTCTCTTTGCCTTTGCTAGAGATTTGATCAGTAGCTTTGGCTGTTTGCTGCTGTGCTGTGGAGGATGAGGCAGCTGCTCCCACTTGAGTGCCTGGAAGAGCAAATACCTGTGCACAAAGCTCTAAGTCAGCCATCTTTTGGAGATTTTTAACTGCTCTTTGATTTAATTCTTCTTGTGTGACAGCTTCCTCTAAGGTGCCTCTCCTCCACTTTATTTGATTTGCATATTTTTCTATATGAGGCAACCTTACATGGTCATAACTGGCCAGCCTATACTTGACCCTTCTTAAAGTTATGAAGTGATTGGGGTCATAAGGTTTCCAAAGGAAACTGGTCTGTAGGCCAAGGGATTCTAGCATTCTGTCTGCTTCTTGCCAACCTTCCTCCCTTTTGTTGTAAATGAAGTGGCCTAATTGGTTTCTTACTTTGAGCTGTGCCTTCTTGCCTTTGCCTGAAAAATGTAGTATATCAGCATTCCCAAACTGCCTGAAGTATTCAAGGGCAAACAATCTCATGGGCACATATCTGGGCAATCTGTATGGGGGCAACTCACACCCATATATTCTAATGACTGTGTGGTGTTGGTAATAGTACCAATCCCCAATGCTGTATGCCTTGGACAGCTGAAGAATCCTCTGCATCTCATCAGTTAGTCTAGGAGGAGGTGAGCTCATAAGCAGAGACATGGCTGGGTGGATGAAGAGGTCTATAAATTCACAATAAGTATATGGAGAACAAGATCTGCAGTGGAAGGCAGAGGACCAATAAACCACTGACCTTGGATTTCCTTGTGCATCCACTCTCTTCATAGCAAAGTGGAACTTCTCATGTTGATAATACAAAATCAAGTGGTAGATGTAAGAGGTGTATCTGAACACCCTTTCTCTTGCCAAGTTCATTAATTGCTCATGTATTTTGTCAGATATGTAGGTGGCATAGTCATAGCAGATTGGAGACTTGCCAGGGGAAAACATGAGCATCATCACTAGCACAGTTTCATCAACAAATTCAATTGAATTGTAGCCCAGAATGGGACTGATCATGTCTACAAGGTCCCTGCCCAATTGGTTGAGGTAAACATGAGAAATGGGAGGGTACTTCACAGTGTCAGAGTCAATGTACAATTGATTTAGTTTGGTGACCTGAGCCTCTGTCAATTTAGCTCCTTGCTTTATCAGATCAATCAGTGATAAAGGAACTAATTTCTTCTCAGTTTTGAAGTGCAGCATCTCTCTGATGGCTTCAGGGGTGACATAGAAAACAACTGAGCCTGAAGGGTCAATCACAGCCCTCTGAGTGGCGTCGTAGCATTCAGCACATAGGTGGATTAGGTCAGGAAACTGGTTGACCTGAGGGAGCTTGAAGATAGGGAGGAAAGAATCCCAAATGCCCAATACATCTGTTCCAGTCTCATGTTTAATCTTCAATTCGTTTAACAAGTGGATGTGGTACTTGCTGTGCATTAGCATTTCTTCTGATATTTGATAATCCAGGTCTGCTAATGGTTGCCATTCCAATTCTCTCTGAGGAGCATTTAAAGGAGCAATGTTCAAGGCTACAGGAGCTACTGGTGCATCCATGGTTACTTTAAAACTCTGTTTGTATGTAAACTGGTGTTACTGTGCAGAGCAACACAAAAGAGTAATTCTTGAAAAGAGAGGTGATTTACTGAGGAACAGAGGATAAAATGGTGATGGCAGCAATTGAAATACTGCACAAGCGCTGATAGGGCAAATGCTTGGCCTTAAAAAACTCTTTTTCACAGCAAATTGGTGCAGTTTGGGTTCCCCGTTCACGATTGCGCGAACAGAATGCAGGTTTGTGAAAACTCGGGTAAACAAGGCTTAGCAGGTGAATTTCGACCTTACAGTTGCAAATGGAGACTAGGCACAGAGGATTTGCCGGTAAATTATGTGTTTTTTCAGTGTTTTACGTTATCCTTGGAGAATTATGGACAAACTTAGGCGCAGGGAGGATAATTCGGATAAATACCTGGTACACTGCGGCAATGGTGACAAATGCAGGTGGGTTTGGCGCGCCAACGGTCTCCAGGTCGAATTCAGCAGGTTGGTGAGAGCTTGGACGTAAAATGCATGCAGAAGAAACAACAGTCGTTTTTGCAAAAAGTGCAAAAAACACGGTTTTTTGGCCAAAATATGGATTTTTTGGAACATTGGCGCTTTTTTTGGATGACGTCAGCATGACGTCATCAGGTGGGGTCAAGGTCGGATGACGTCAGCATGACGTCATCAGGTGACGTGGCGGCTTAAGAGTGGTCCACGGGGATGGTGAGGTGGCGGACAGGTCGGAGCAATGGCGGACGGGGGTGCTGACGCGGCGATGACGTAGCAGTGACGCTGGCATAGCGGGTTAACGGAAACCGGAAGCGGTAAGCGGTTTGATATCGCACCGCCCTCTATACGGAAGCTGAATTGTCAGAGGGGGCTCCGATACGATGTGGGGGTGACGCGTGGCAGAGGCCTGACGTCACCCTCTGACAAATTTCGGAAGGTAAGTTACGGACGTCGGGGCCGGTCCGAAATGCATGAGGGCCGTCGGATGAAAAGGGCCCGATCCGACGGTCGACGGATCGTTAAGCTGCCAGGTCGATACGGATATTGGCGGGAAATAAAATAATATTTTCTTTGGTAAGTGCGCCCGGTGGGACCTTAGAACCTTGGCGGATTTGCATGATTTTTCAATGTATTTTATGAAAACGCGCCTTTGCGCCAAACTTTGGGTAAAACGGGAAAAAGTGGGTTTTTTCATGTAATTTTGCAAATGAGCGGGTTAGGGGTGAAAATGGGTTTATTTACAAGGTTCTTTTGCAAATGAAGGATTTAATGGTTTAGAAAACTTCTGAAGGGGAAAGAGGGGTAAGGCTTTGGGTTCTTAAACTGACCAGATGTCAATTTAATCCCTGACAGTGAACATATGGCTATAATGCCAAGGGGAAGGGATATTTATAGAATGCTTGGGGTTTATACACCATAGTGTTTATAATAATAGGGAAAGGGTAACATAGGGGATTTAGATAATAAGTTAGGGGTTAATATGAATGGAAGAAGTGAATGAGGAGTGTGATCACTAAGTTTATATGAAAACAACTTAGCTTAGGGAGTAGATCAAAATGAAAAGAATTTTAGACAAGAAATGTGGCTTTTTAAAGGAATAAGAACCAACATAAAACCTTAAACTCTTTCATGAACACAACTGATGAAGGGATGTTAGTAATGAATGTGAAAGGGGAGAAGAGGGAGTTAGTCATGCTCCTTTGCTTTGCTGCAACATGATGGAGAAGAGGAGCTTCTCCATCCACTGATGTTCCTTTATGCTAGACCAGCAAAATTCAGTTGAAAGAAATGACATTTCTGCAACTCCATCTGCCTACCCATCTACTTGCCTAGCATTTTTTGTTTCTTCATGGAGGGTGCACTTAGACTTGCAGACCCTTATGTGCCTTTTCTTTTCTTTTGGCTTTTTCTTTTGACTTTCTATCTAAGGCTACCCTTATTGCTTCCAAGGTCCCAGATTAAGCAGTTGGGAACCTTAATTCTCTAGCTAACTACTGGTCTGCCAAGATTAAACAGTTTGGACAGACTTCTTTCTCTATTCTACAACAGAAAATTGAAACATGGCATGATCCAGATTAGGCTGTTGGACCATCCATCAAAATTTGAGTCAACATCAAGCTTTTGTACACACCTTGTCTTCTCATGGAAATATGGGATCTTTGCATCACCAAAGCAGAGCATATTTGGAACTTTCTTTGCCAATCATGAAATATGAAACCTATTGGTATAGGTAGCTAACAGTGGCTCCACATGGGGATGGTTTTTCCATTTGAAAGACCAAGAACAGCAGGTCAGAATGCCTTGGCCCTTGACTTCTTTTATCAAAACTTGGAGTATGGCTCTTTGAAATGCCAAAATTGTGCTCTTCCCATCTTGGTAAATCTCTGAACTTATTTGCCTTTTGCTGATAACTTATAAAACTTGAGAAACTGCATTTTTACATGTTTAACAGAAAGTAATATATACACCTGAATATGTACAGGGGAAACTTAGGCTGTATTTATGGATAGTAGTCAAAATAGTGCTTCAACATCCTGCCATTTACAGGACCTTCATCTAAATCAGTTTCATCAAGATTCCTAAGGAAGTAAGTATTGTTTCCTTGCACTGCTTGAACAGCAAATGGTCCTCTCCAAAGGGAATCAAATTTTCCATGTTTTCCTTTATCTTCCCTTCTTGAATCCCACTTGAGGACTTTATCACCTATTTTGAAATCTTCAGCCTTTGTCCTTCTGTCAAAGGCTTTCTTTAACTTTTCTTGTAAAACTTGAACTCTGTGATAGACTTGGTCTCTAGTTTGCTGCAAACATATAATTTGATTTACCCTTCTTTGCACATCATTTGGTTCTGCCTGGCTTTCTTGAAGAAGTTTCATGACAGGGATCCCTAGTGATGAAGGGAATTTGGCTTCTAATCCATAAACTAACTCATATGGGCTGATCCCAATTGATCTCTTGGTTGTTAGTCTATCTGCCCATAAGGCATTGACCAGCTTCTTATGCCAGTTCTTTTTATTTTCTTCCAACACCTTCTTTATGATGTTTACAAGGCTTTTATTTGATGATTCGGCAAGGCCATTTCCTTGGGGATAGTATGCAGTAGAATGGCCCAAGGTAATGTGAAATTTGTGGCAGAAATTCACCATCTTCTTAGATCTGAAGGCAGCAGCATTGTCTGTTATTATCTTATCAGGACAACCAAATCTAGAAAGAATATTGGTCTCAAGGAACTGAATGATAGTGGAATCATTTGCTTGTCTGCATGGAACAACTTCAATCCATTTAGTAAAGTAGTCTGTAGCTGTTAGAATCCATCTATGTTGGCCTGAAGATGAGGGGTGAATTTCCCCAATGAAATCCAAGCCCCATTGTTGAAAAGGTCTCTCTGTTGCAATAGGCCTCAAAGGAAGTGGCAATAACTTTCTCTTTCCCTCAAACACTTGACATTTATGACATGAGGTGGTAAATTTCTTGACATCAGAGAAAACAGTGGGCCAATAGTAACCAGCCCTCAGTATCTTATCCACAGTGGACTTCCAATACAAGTGTCCACCACAGTCACCTGCATGAAATTCTTTGGTGACATTGTTAGTCTCATTCTCAATCAGGCAGTTTAACAATATACCCTCATGGTTTTTCCAAAGCAAATTGCCATCCATAACACAAAATCTTGAAGCTTTCATTTTTAGGAACCTACATTTAGTTCTGGACAATCCTGGGGGAGCACACAGGTTTTGTAACACATAACAGATATCAGAATACCAAGGGGATTGTTCAAAGGCTACATTGATCTTTGGAGTCGCCAGCTCCGGTTCATTGTCCAGCTGGTTTATGTCTAAGGCTTGGAAGTTTGCTTCTGTCATTAGTTTGGCCAAACCTTGCCCTTTTATTAGTTTTGTAGGTTTTATTTCAATATCAAATTCCAAAATGTTGGCAATCCATTTTCCTCTTCTGCCCTCTAAGTTTTCTTGAGTGAGTATGTCTTTCACAATGGGACTTGGCACATAAGCTATAACATGGGAATAAAGGATATAAATCCTGAAGTCTTTAATGGCTTTGACCAAAGCATAAGCTTGTTTCTCCATGATCTGATATTTCAGAGGTGCATCTCTAAGAGCTCTACTAAAGAAAGCAATGGGTTTCTCATTTCCTTGGTCATCTTTCTGTAATAAAACAGCAGCAATAGTATGCTGGGAGGCAAAAGAGAAAATGATAAATTCTCTATCAAATTGGGGATTTGTTAAGACTGGGGTTTGGGTAAGGGCCAATTTTATACCTTCAAAGGCTTGATTTGCTTCTACTGTCCATTTCACTTTTGAATCCTTTTTTAGCATGTTGTTCAATAATCTGATCAGTTCTGCTAAG
This sequence comes from Pinus tabuliformis, assembly GCA_031772625.1. Taxonomy (NCBI): domain Eukaryota; kingdom Viridiplantae; phylum Streptophyta; class Pinopsida; order Pinales; family Pinaceae; genus Pinus; species Pinus tabuliformis. Next base: position 717,904,961 of record CM062820.1, on the reverse strand, counting down.
TTTGGGATAAACCTTCTTAAGAAATTGATCTTCCCTAAGAAAGCTTGCAATTCTTTGATGTTTCTTGGGTGGGGCATTTGTAAGATAGCTTGTATCCTGTCTGGGTCAATTCTTATGCCATCCTTTGAAATGATATGCCCTAACAGCTTACCTTCTTCCAAACCAAATAGAGACTTCTTGGGATTCAAGGAAATTCCATATTTCCTACATGTTAAGAAGATCTGCCTTAAATGCTTCAAGTGTTCTTGGTCAGATTTTGAGAAAGGTGTAAGGTCATCCAAATAAATGACAAGAAAGTCATGAATCTCTTTGGCAAAAGCAATATCCATTGCCCTTTGAAATGTTGCCCCTGCATTTTTCAATCCGAAAGGCATTTTTACATATTTGAAAGTTCCCCATGGGGTTGTGAATGCAGTTTTGTCTTGATCATCAGGGTGCACTAGGATTTGATTAAAGCCTGAGAATCCATCAAGTAATGAGATCCTTGAGGCCCCTACCACTCTTTGGAGAATGTGATCCATCTTAGGTAAGGGATAGTTGTCTTTTAGGGACACTTGGTTTAGATTTCTAAGATCAACACAAAGTCTTATCTCACCAGTTTTCTTTCTTGTAGGTACCAAATTAGAAATCCAATCAGAAAACCTGATGGGTGCTATGATGCCAGCTTTAAACATTTTTTGCAGTTCTTTTTCAATTGAAGGGAGAAGCATGGGATTGATCCTTCTCAATTTCTGCTTGAATGGCTTTTGATTAGGCTTGAGAGGGATGGTATGCTGGATAACAGAGGTGTCATAGGATTTTAAATCCTCATAACCCCATGCAAAGACATCTTGAAACTCTTTGAAGAGGTCAATGTATTTAGGTTTTTGATCAGGAGGTAAGGATGCAGACAATTTTATTATTTTGGGTTTCTCAATAGTTCCAATGTTGCATTCCTCAATGGCAGCATTAAGGGGCTGCATTTTTGGTTTTCTAGGGATATCATTTGAGTCAAAGATGTCCTCTAAGGGAGTTAGGCCTGTTGGAAGAAAATTGTCTTTCAGCTCTATGATCTCAGCCTCTGTAGCAGCTATTTCTTCATAACTGGTTTGTTGAATTTCTTGTATGTTGTTTTTGTTAAAAATTGTTGGATGTAGGATTTGGTGAGCTGTCTTGGGTGATATTGGCTTGTTATTCTGTTCACTCTGTATTTGTGATTGACTTGCTCCCTCAGTGTCAATGTTTAATCCTGCAAACTCTTGTTGCAAGGTCAAGAAATTATTTATTTGTGTATCATCTTCAAATACTTGCCAATCTTTAACATTGTTTGGGACAGATGGTCTGTGTTTTACCTCAGCTGTAAAGCAATGGCTAGGTTCAAAGGGTAGTTTACAGGTGCTTGCAAATGTGGCCAAACTATGGGCATGCAGGTTATGGGTTCTAGGAATTTTGGTAATTTGAAATTCAGTGAAGGACTTTAGTAGTTCAGCAGCAGCAGATCTATAAGATCTCAGTCTTTTGTCATTGGTGACAAAATTACCCTTTACTTGTTGGACAACTAGGTCTGAATCTCCTAGTATTGAAACCTTTATGGCTTGTAAGGATTTTACTAGTTTGAGGCCTAGTAAGAGAGCTTCGTATTCTGCCATATTGTTGGTGCACCTGAAGTTTAACCTATAGGCTCGGCCTTCTGCATGACTGTTTTGTTTATTATGTATCCAAACTCCAGCTCCTGCCCCTAATTTGTTGACTGACCCATCAAATTCAAGGAACCATAGGACTTCTTGTTCTAGGGGAGACTTAATAACTTCTCTGTGATCTGGGAGTGTGAGTTGAAGTTCTGGTTTTTCATTTAGTTTGTCTTTTAGGACAGTCTGATCACTTGTTTGGATCAGCTTTATTTCTAGAGCAGCAGCTTGTTCATTAATGTCCTGATCTTGTTTAAGTGTCTTGGTTTCTTCATCATTTGTAAGACCTGAATTATCATTGAAGAGGATATATGAATCTATATCAGAATGGACGGCATATATGGGAAAGTTTTGAGGTTTTTCTTCACTGCTGACCATGTATTTCATAAGTGACTCTCTATATAACCTCTTGGGTTGACCAAAGACTGAGATGGTTGCATATGACATGTCTAATTGTAGGGAACCTTGGAGTTTAGCCCCCCATGACCTTGATAACAACATCCCATATTTGGGTGGGATATCAGCAACTACAACGTCCATTAGAATTGTTTTATTTGGGTACTGAACTAGGGACACACATAGATCTTTTATCAGACCTAAACACTTAACTTGGCTGGAGTCAAATGAGAATAGGTCCTTATATGGTCTTGTAATGTCTAGATTCAATCTTTCCATGACTGATTTAGGCATCAAGTTGTGAGAGGCACCTGAGTCAAACATTGCATTGTGTAGTATCTTATCATGAACATGCAGGCTGACATAGAAAGGTAAGATCCCTGTAACTGCTGTCTTTCCATCCACCTCTGGACCGAATAACAATTCTGGGGTGTCATCCAACACATTGACATTATCTTTATTACGAGTAAGTTGAAGGGACTTCTTGATTTGTTGTCTATACATGTCATGCTTGGCTAGTTCTGAAAGAGGAATAGCTACCTTCAATTTGCCAATTTCAGCTTCTAAGTCAAAGGGTCTTTCAGATAGGGTCTTGGTATTTTGGTTAATAGCCCTTTCCCTTTCAATGGAATCCTTGATGCCCTCCTTTTGATCCTCTTTTTGATTTTGAGGCTTATCCCTTTTACTTGTCTTTTGAGAAATGTTGCTTGGGTTGTGTTGGAAGGGTGTTGTATTTACTGGCTGCTGTTTTGAGGGGGATGTTTCAGTTATTTCCTCAACTGTTACCTCATCTGTAATTGGACCAGTTTTGTCACTTGGTTCTGTGATAATAGCTTCCTTAGGCTGTGGAGTGTCCTATGTCTTGTCAGGCTGTGTCACATTTATAGTTCTGCTTCTTAGCTTGTATTGCTTATGGACTTCATAAACAGCTGTGTCATATCCTTGTTTAAAGTCAAATGACTCACCTGACCTGGTTTGGAATTGCTGAATGTCATCATCCTTATGATCTTCTTGACTCAAAAAAACTTGCTGCTCATCATTCAGGCCCATCAGGTTAATGTGGGTGTCATCTGTTTGCTCATTTGAAGTGGATGCCTCAGTATAGTTTTCCTGGAAAGGAGGCCTTATGTCTGGATCAGAACCGGTTTTGCCAACATTTGGGCTTTGATTTCTCCTAAAATTTGGGTTCCTGATAGGGTTATTTTGTGGTGCTTCCCATGATGACTTTCTCTCAACTGATTCTACCCTGTCACCCAATCTCTTCATACCAGTGAGTATTGCATCCAGTTTTTGATCAAAGGCTGAGGGTTCTTCTTTGAAGGTGGTTCTCTTTTCCAATCTTGCCCTGTTTCTTTTGGCAATCAGGTTAGCCTCTACTGTGACAGCAACCTTTTGGGCATCTTCAAGGGTTTCAGGGGCTCTTTCCTTCAACTGATATGCCATATCAGGGTCAAAACCATCCGGAAATTTGTACAAGGCTAAATCAGGAGGAGGTCTTAAATTCTGTGGTATTGCGTTATATACATTATTGAATCTTGCACAATATTCCAAAACGGTCTCTTGAGGACCTCGTTTGATTGTATCATATTCACCAAGTATGTGCAGGGGGTCTTTCTTTTTCTCCCATCTGTTAGTAAAGGCTTGATAAAGCTCATCAGGAGTTGTGATGGTATTTACAGCCAGTGATCTAAACCAAGTTCTTACATCCCCTGTCAGGCTCTGAACAAAGATTCTCATTCTCACACTGTCATCATCTATTTCATAGTTCTCAAAATGGTCTTGCATCCTTCTGGCATGCTGAATTGCTGTGAAAGGGCCAGTGGAGTCAAAATATGAGATCTTGGATTGGTAGTCCTGAGGTAGAGCTGGAGCATTGGCAGGTAACTGCAGGGGTGCATATCTATTAGCCATATTTGCAGGATTTATAGGGTTGACAGGGATAACATGAATGACTGGTACAACAGGGGTGGTGGGAATGGTAGAAACTAGAGTGTTGGTCAAGGGAATATGTGCAGTGGATGGAGGTGTGAAATGAGGGCTTTGAGATGTGGATGGTGAACTGGGGGAATCAAGGGTAGACCGAAATAGAACCTTGATTGGAGTTGGAACAGGGCTTGGATGAGCTGTCTTAGGACTTGAATCAGCAAGAGTTTCCTGTCCCTGCTGTTTCCTAATGATCTTAGGGATTGTATTAGGATTTTCAAAAACAGTTGGAGGACTTGGGTCAGGATTTGACCTTGTATATCGCGGATTCCTCTTGGGAGCCAGCTTCTAAACTGTTTTTGAGTATGTTTTTTGGAATATTTTTGTGTCTACAAGGGCCAGACAAGATTTTGGAGTGACTGTGTATATCTTAAAGCTAGCATGAAAATCGACTGCAAGCAGCTTTAAGAAATATACAGAAATTAGAAAATCCTGAGGAAGTCCCGAGCGGAGTCGCCAATTATGTTATCACCCAGGTTGTTCCCTTTGACTCCCAAGGGAATACGGCCGGGGTAACCACTAACCAATCTTTGGGTTACAGCTTCTAGCCAAGCTGTAATCAGAGAGGGCTCTCTCTTTAAGGTTTGTCTCTGTTTTGTGAAGATTTTAGGCTAGTTATGAGTTCAGGGTTTGTTTTAGTTTTTTGGTTGAAGGATGTCTTCTGTAGCTAAGGTGGAAATATTCAGATAGTTCTAGTCCATTGGGCAATGGAGTCTGTGGCTACAGGTTGTCTAAGGGATTGAGTTGAGTTGCTGAAGCTGCAGGGCCATTCAAATACATCATGAAACAAAATTTAAATTGTGATTATGAACTGTGATTAAATAGTGAAAAGCAATTAAGAATTTTCCACTAAGGTGAGGGTGTAGGAAAGAGATATGTTGCACAGGAGCAAACTTGAATTCCTGAAACAACAATCACTGTGAAAGATATAGTATGGAGGTGCAGCAATTAAGAATTACACCTTATGACTATAACTGAAGAAAAACATTTATAACAGCATAGATTGAGCTCAGGGTATTCTGTGAATAAATCCTGGAACTATTCTTTTTCTTTGCCATTAACTATGAAACACAGAAACATGGATGAGCTATGAAAAGATAACCAAACACATAACGAAGAGTTTTTAAGGAGAACTTATTGTGCCATGAAGTACGCGGGAATCCTGTAACTTTCAGCAAAACACCAGAATGCCTCAGATAACACAGAGCTTTGGAAATTCCATCACTTTTGTATTAATGATCTGGAAATTTACAGCATAAGAAACTCTAGAAGAGAAATCAACAACAACCCCTGCAAACTTATGCGAGGGGGGTATTTATACAAACGGTCATACAAAATATCTGAGGCGTTGAGTCATCTGAGAAATAAATATGTTCACCAACTTGTACAGAACAACAGATAAGAAGTTATTACAGCTTTGAATACAACATAAATGCTCTTCAATTCTGTCAGAAGACTTTTTGACCTTTGGAGGCCACTGAGTCGGTTGAATGTTCTGTTATAAATGCTGGATGACGTGTTTTTGTGGCTCTGTCCTCCTGTATCTTTTCGGCGCTGTCACCTATGACTGTCAGTGCTGCTTTAGTGGCCGAATAGTTTTGCTGAGTTGGCTCAGCCCATTCCTCTCCATGCATGCTGATTTTATCAAAATTTTCCTTTGCATGATAATTTATATAAAAAAGAAAAACTTGAATACAGGCTCTGGTTTACAGTATTGTTTGTATCATTTTAGTCCAGAATTCCTGTGTGGGCAATTGATGTCTCAGGATTGCCTCTAGAGTCTCATCTGCCTCTGTGTATTTGTAGAAATTTGGAGGCACTTTGAACAAATGCTGGATCTCATTCATAATGAAGAATAAGTTCTCTACCCTGTTGTAGAGACTTTGTCCTGTTGCTGGTCCTGTTTCTTCTGAGGTACTGGGCCTTTCAGTGATCTGATTAGTAGCGAATGTATTGACCCTCTTGGCATAATGCTCATGTGAAAGTAGTCTCCCTGCGTTGTTCAGTAAGCTAGGAAGACCTTTGCCCTGTAGTGCTGTGAACTTGTCCATGAACTTATTTACCTCTGTCTGCATGTCCTGGCTTCTTCTTTCCAGCGTTTGTACCAGGTTTCTGAGTGTAAGGACCCTCTTTATCAGCTGGATGGTCTCAGTTCTGCTTGTGATTCCCATTGTCGCCAGCTGAGCACTTGTTCTGTTATTGAGCACATTAATCATTCTGTTGGCAACCTCAGGCATATTGCCTAGAGATGCCCTTGCTCTCTGGATTTCCCTCTGTGCTTTCCCTATGAGCTCTATTTGCTCATGAATGGTCTCAATGTATTGCCATTGATCAGTTATGGATTGGCCAATGTTGGCCCATAGGACTGTCTTGAGCTCAGCTGTCACTTTGTCAAGTGTGAGCTCCTTCTCCAGCTCCTTTATCTTATCCTTAAGGGCCTTTATTTCCCTGCCCTTTTCTGCTACAGTCTACTTGGATTTATCATATCTTTCATTGAGCTTGGCTAGACTCTCCTTGGCCTCATTTAGCTCTGCCATTTGGGCTTCCAGGGCTTGGATTTCATTCTTGAGCTTCTGCATATCCAGGCTTGGAGCCTGCTCTGTTGTTGGTGCAGTTGCTGATGTAGATGGTGCTGTCTGTTCAGTAGGAGGAGCTGTAGTCTGAGGAGGTTCCTCCAGGTTAATTATTTCTGGAGGAGGCTGAGATGTTTGTCCTCCTTCTTTTTGTTGTAATGCTGCCTGCAGTGCAGCCTGTGCAGCCTCTGATTCTCCCAATTTTTCTTGTGTTTGGATCAGCTGTTTGTATAGGGACACCAGCATAGCTGATGCATCTTGGTCATGTCTCAGCTAGGCAACTTCTCCAGTTTGTGGGTGAATTGTTGCTGGGACTTTCACCATTTTTCTTAATGCTGCCATATCTGCATCTCTCAATTTCAACAATGCCTGCACAGCCTTGATGTCCTTGGGATCATGCCCAAGTTCTATGATTATCTCCTCCAAGGCTTTGATTCTGTTGTCCTTTGCTTGAGAGGATGCTCTCTCCAACTCAAGTTGGGCAGCTGTATTATTTAGGCTATTTTCTAGCCTGTAGTTCTCCAATGTCTTATCTGCCAAGGAGGCATACACCATCTCACCCGTTTGCTTATGTAATTCGATTTTATCCATTGGGTGGATGTCCTTGGCAAGGACCTCAAGGTTGGTCCTTATGTAATCTGCAGCTGACTGCGGTTGCAACACTGCTGGCATAAAATGGCTCATGATCATCTTGCCCTCCTGGACATCAAATGCAGACATTAGTCTTTGCTGGTTAGTGGGAGCCATTTTCAACAAATGATTATATAGCTATACTCTTATGGGCTCATTCCTCTTCTTTATGTCAATGAACTGCTGCTTGATGCCCACCTCAGCTCCTCTTTGCTGGCTTGAGGAGCTGACTTCTCCTCCCACTGTCCTCTCTTGTTCCTGCTGGAAGGAACTTGCAGATGCCTCCATGCTAGGTGGGCCCATGCCCAAAGATTGCCCTATAGGCATTTCTTCCTCTGAGAGGGGATTCATTCTATGTCTTTTCTCCCCATTAGTTGTTGATGTTGTGAGGGGAGTCTCTCTGTCCCTCTTTCTGCTTATGTCTTCTTTTTGTGGGGTTTGGAGGACTGAGGCCTCCACTGTTGCCTCCTGCCTAGGAGGCAGGGTGTCTTGAGCTTGCTGCCCGGTGGATTCTGGGGCCCGTGATGTTTGCTCTTGCTGCGCTGGCTGTTCTTTTTCTTGCTTCCCCCCTTGTTGCTGTTGTTCCTGTGGCTGTTGTTGCTGCACTTCCTGCTGCTGTACCTATTCATGAGGTGGCTGCTCTGACCCCATCTCTTTCTCTTTGCTTTTGCTAGAGATTTGATCAGTAGCTTTGGCTGTTTGCTGTTGTGCTGTGGAGGATGAGGCAGCTGCTCCCACTTGAGTGCCTGTAAGAGCAAATACCTGTGCACAAAGCTCTAAGTCAGCCATCTTTTGCAGATTTTTAACTGCTCTTTGATTTAATTCTTCTTGTGTGACAGCTTCCTCTAAGGTGCCTCTCCTCCACTTTATTTGATTTGCTTATTTTTCTATATGAGGCAACCTTACATGGTCATAACTGGCCAGCCTATACTTGACCCTTCTTAAAGTTATGAAGTGATTGGGGTCATAAGGTTTCCAGAGGAAACTGGTCTGTAGGCCAAGGGATTCTAGCATTCTGTCGGCTTCTTGCCAACCTTCCTCCCTTTTGTTGTAAATGAAGTGGCCTAATTGGTTTCTTACTTTGAGCTGTGCCTTCTTGCCTTTCCCTGAAAAATGTAGTATATCAGCATTCCCAAACTGCCTGAAGTATTCAAGGGCAAACAGTCTCATGGGCACATATCTGGGCAATCTGTATGGGGGCAACTCACACCCATATATTCTAATGACTGTGTGGTGTTGGTAATAGTACCAGTCCCCAATGCTGTATGCCTTGGACAGCTGAAGAATCCTCTGCATCTCATTAGTTAGTCTAGGAGGAGGTGAGCTCATAAGCAGAGACATGGCCGGGTGGATGAAGAGGTCTATAAATTCACAATAAGTATATGGAGAACAAGATCTATAGTGGAAGGCAGAGGACCAATAAACCACTGACCTTGGATTTCCTTGTGCATCCACTCTCTTCATAGCAAAGTGGAACTTCTCATGTTGATAATACAAAATCAAGTGGTAGATGTAAGAGGTGTATCTGAACAACCTTTCTCTTGCCAAGTTCATTAATTGCTCATGTATTTTGTCAGATATGTAGGTGGCATAGTCATAGCAGATTGGAGACTTGCCAGGGGAAAACATGAGCATCATCACTAGCACAGTTTCATCAACAAATTCAATTGAATTGTAGCCCAGAATGGGACTGATCATGTCTACAAGGTCCCTGCCCAATTGGTTGAGGTAAATATGAGAAATGGGAGGGTACTTCACAGTATCAGAGTCAATGTACAATTGATTTAGTTTGGTGACCTGAGCCTCTGTCAATTTAGCTCCTTGCTTTATCAGATCAATCAGTGATAAAGGAACTAATTTCTTCTCAGTTTTGAAGTGCAACATCTCTCTGATGGCTTCAGGGGTGACATAGAAGACAACTGAGCCTGAAGGGTCAATCACAGCCCTCTGAGTGGCGTCGTAGCATTCAGCACATAGGTGGATTAGGTCAGGAAACTGGTTGACCTGAGGGAGCTTGAAGATAGGGAGGAAAGAATCCCAAATGCCCAATACATCTGTTCCAGTCTCATGTTTAATCTTCAATTCGTTTAACAGGTGGATGTGGTACTTGCTGTGCATTAGCATTTCTTCTGATATTTGATAATCCAGGTCTGCTAATGGTTGCCATTCCAATTCTTTTTGAGGAGCATTTAAAGGAGCAATGTTCAAGGCTACAGGAGCTACTGGTGCATCCATGGTTACTTTAAAACTCTGTTTGTATGTAAACTGGTGTTACTGTGCAGAGCAACACAAAAGAGTAATTCTTGAAAGGAGAGGTGATTTACTGAGGAACAGAGGATAAAATGGTGATGGCAGCAATTGAAATACTGCACAAGCACTGATAGGGCAAATGCTTGGCCTTAAAAAACTATTTTTCACAGCAAATTGGTGCAGTTTGGGTTCCCCGTTCACGATTGCGCGAACAGAATGCAGGGTTGTGAAATCTCGGGTAAACAAGGCTTAGCAGGTGAATTTCGACCTTACAGTTGCAAATGGAGACTAGGCACAGAGGATTTGCCGGTAAATTATGTGTTTTTTCGGTGTTTTACGTTATCCTTGGAGAATTATGGACAAACTTAGGCGCAGGGAGGATAATTCGAATAAATACCTGGTACACTGCGGCAATGGTGACAAATGCAGGTGGGTTTGGCGCGCCAACGGTCTCCAGGTCGGATTTAGCAGGTTGGTGAGAGCTTGGACATAAAATGCATGCAGAAGAAACAACAGTGGTTTTTGCAAAAAGTGCAAAAAACACGGTTTTTTGGCCAAAATATAGATTTTTTGGAACATTGGCGCTTTTTTTGGATGACGTCAGCATGACGTCATCAGGTGGGGTCAAGGTCGGATGACATCAGCATGACGTCATCAGGTGACGTGGCGGCTTAAGAGTGGTCCACGGGGATGGTGAGGTGGCGGACAGGTTGGAGCAATGGCGGACGGGGGTGCTGACGCGGCGATGACGTAGCAGTGACGCTGGCATAGCAGGTTAACGGAAACCAGAAGCGGTAAGCAGTTTGATATCGCACCGCCCTCTATACGGAAGTTGAATTGTCAGAGGGGGCTCCGATACGATGTGGGGGTGACGCATGGCAGAGGCCCGACGTCACCCTCTGACAAATTTCGGAAGGTAAGTTACAGACGTCGGGGCCGGTCCGAAATGCATGAGGGCCGTCGGATGAGAAGGGCCCGATCCGACGGTCGACAGATCGTTAAGCTGCCAGGTCGATACGGATATTGGCGGGAAATAAAATAATATTTTCTTTGGTAAGTGCGCCCAGCGGGACCTTAGAACCTTGGCGGATTTGCATGATTTTTCAATGTATTTTATGAAAACGCTTCTTTGCGCCAAACTTTGGGTAAAACGGGAAAAAGTGGGTTTTTTCATGTAATTTTGCAAATGAGCGAGTTAGGGGTGAAAATGGGTTTATTTACAAGGTTCTTTTGCAAATGAAGGATTTAATGGTTTAGAAAACTTCTGAAGGGGAAAGAGGGGTAAGGCTTTGGGTTCTTAAACTGACCAGATGTCAATTTAATCCCTGACAGTGAACATATGGCTATAATGCCAAGGGGAAGGGATATTTATAGAATGCTTGGGGTTTATACACCATAGTGTTTATAATAATAGGGAAAGGGTATCATAGGGGATTTAGATAATAAGTTAGGGGTTAATATGAATGGAAGAAGTGAGTGAGGAGTGAGATCACTAAGTTTATATGAAAACAACTTAGCTTAGGGAGTAGATCAAAATGAAAAGAATTTTAGACAAGAAATGTGGCTTTTTAAAGGAATAAGAACCAACATAAAACCTTAAACTCTTTCATGAACACAACTGATGAAGGGATGTTAGTAATGAATGTGAAAGGGGAGAAAAGGGAGTTAGTCATGCTCCTTTTCTTTGCTGCAACATGATGGAGAAGAGGAGCTTCTCCATCCACTGATGTTCCTTTATGCTAGACCAGCAAAATTCAGTTGAAAGAAATGACATTTCTGCAACTCCATCTGCCTACCCATCTACTTGCCTAGCATTTTTTGTTTCTTCATGGAGGGTGCACTTAGACTTGCAGACCCTTATGTGCCTTTTCTTTTCTTTTGGCTTTTTCTTTTGACTTTCTATCTAAGGCTACCCTTATTGCTTCCAAGGTCCCAGATTAAGCAGTTGGGAACCTTAATTCACTAGCTAACTACTGGTCTGCCAAGATTAAACAGTTTGGACAGACTTCTTTCTCTATTCTATAACAGAAAATTGAAACATGGCATGATCCAGATTAGGCTGTTGGACCATCCATCAAAATTTGAGTCAACATCAAGCTTTTGTACACACCTTGTCTTCTCATGGAAATATGGGATCTTTGCATCACCAAAGCAGAGCATATTTGGAACTTTCTTTGCCAATCATGAAATATGAAACCTATTGGTATAGGTAGCTAACACACTCTTCATATATGACAGACTCTATCTTCATCTACTACAGACTTCACACTTTAGGGGGCAATCTGTTGCACTAAAAATTGTCACCTTGACATTCTACTATCGGTGTGAGCTCATTACCACTCATACTTTCCTCCTCTGTAAGTATAAAACATCAGTTCCTCATATCAAGCCTGGAAAATAAGAAAAAAGCCCTCAAAAGTCTTTAAAACTCTGGTTCCACACTTTCTCTTTGTCTTACTTGCAGTCCCACACCTAATGGTCATGTCTCCTGTGCACCTGACCGCACTGTCTCTGTGTTAAAGGTGCGGACCCCTGTAAAAGTTAAAAAGGCGCGAGTACATTATGAAAAACTCACTTTCAGTCATTTCTAGAAGCTTCTGGAAGGAATCTTGAGGTGGCAAGTTCGCTCTTTTAAGGGTCATGTATCCCATACCTTAAGGAGCTATCCCCTTGATGTGAGGAGCTTATCCCTTTGAAGGAGGATTCTATCCCTTCATAGGTGGACCTGTAACCTCCTCCTGTGCACTATAAAAAGAAGCACTGGGCTGGTTACTTAGGAGTTAGAAGCTTAATATTTTTTGAGGTGAAATGTTGCTGGAACTTAGTCTTCTTTAGTTGAGTTTTTATGAGGAGAGATTACATACCTCTAAGATCTCATTTGGAAGAGTGCAAGGCTTGTCAAAGTAAAGGAAATTCCTGTTTCAGACCCCAGGAAGAGCTTGTTCAACATCAAGGCTGAAAGGGTTGTAAGGTTCTTCTACTATTCAAAGTTAATACAAATATATTTGTTTTTCTCAATAAGCTGTTAATTCATGGTTTATTTTATGGATTCCTTGATCACCATAATAGACATGATTTATGATATTTGCTATGCAGGTGCTATTTAATGTTTGCTTGTTTGTGATTGCAGGTCCTCAAAGGTAACTCTTTCGAACGTCCAGGGGATGACTACTACGAACAACCATTGGATCTAAGGTAGGATCTTAACACCTTTGTAGTATTTACTTATAAATCGCAGATGTCTAGAGAAAGATACGTTTGTTTGTCTGTTTGTTGCTAGACTATCTTTTGATACTATGGAGATCGACCTTGTCCACAAGATCGATTTATCCGGCCAACACATTGTCTTTGAATCATGATGCATGATAAACTGTTGTAATAAAAAGTGGAGTTTTAGTTGAAAGAACTGTTGCTGAAGTGGATTGAAACAAATCACTAACAAATTTGAAATAAAATATGGAAATCCCCCGTTTCATGCCTTAAAATCCTGCTTTGATTTTTTTTTAATCCATATGCTCAAGATATTAAGTTTCCTTATATATCTGACTTGATCATCAAAATAATGCTGACTGTGCAAAAATAATCTCCAGTAAACTCTATCATAGCTAATGTCCTTATCACTGCCACAAATGTGCATATTATCTGGGCGCTGAAAAATTAGCTAAGCATACACAGTCGATATTGAAATGGTGGAAGCACTACCAAAATATCTGGAAATGCTTTGCCAAAACATAACAACTTCGCTGGTGCTAACATATTTGATAGCGCTTTTCAGAGCAAACCAAAATGAGCACTGACAGATTAACTAGCAGCGCTGTCCTAGAATACTTAATTAAGTGACTTTGCGGCCTCTAGCAACAGGTACATATTGGTTTCTTGAGTTGGTTTTCCTAGCCTTGGGGCTTTGGTCTCCTCCTTTAACTTGTTTATGGACATTCTTTTTCTTAGAACTAGAAGCGTTCTCTTTGTTAATCAACATATCCCTCAATGGTGTGCCATCCAGATCGATCACTTGATCTTTTAAAGTAGGGCTCTGCTGCAACTTGTAATTAAGCTCGATCTTATTGTTGGGTCTATTATGGGGCTTTCTATTTCCATACATTTCAACCATGGTGGCTTCTCTTCAACTCTTTCTTTGTACCATTTTAGGTGATTTAGTTTAGCCCTCCCCTGTTTGACTAGCTATACTCTTTGAATCTTGATAATGTTTATCAATGTTGGCTTTACTATGGGATATTTTTATAGACATGGAAGCTGCTATTGAGGGGAGGACAAGGTGTTTTCTCCAAAACCCTTTTACTTATTCATATGTAAACCTTCTCTAGCTCAAGAACTAAAACATGGGTTTATGTTTTCTTATTTAGAGAGGTTTTCTTTTGGCTTTTGGTTTGGACAAAGGGAGTTCCTTTTTTTTGGGATCTCAAATGTTGGGATAGGCCCCTTTCACTATCTCTTTCTCTTATTGTTTTTAGACTTGGAAGAGATCAACTCTATGAATCCCCCCCAAAGCAGGAAGTGTTCCCATGTTCGATTATTTTTCTTCAAATGATTGATGATTAACATTTTAAGCAAACTTTTATGAAACAAACAATGAGGAGTTGAGGTGGGTTTGGCTTGAATCGTTGCATACATTTTCCTGAGACTCATCAACAAGAAATAAGGCATATTCATACGAACCTGCCCTACATGCTATGCGAGAACTTTGAAATGATACATCCCCATCCTGTCGTAGCTACCTTCACTGGTGAAAAACTACTAAATGATCCTTAAGGTTTCATTCCATGTTGGCTTAAGCCATGAAATCTGCACCCCCTATCGTTAGTCTTTATCTTTGTGTTCATCCTTCAATAAGGAGGGAATATTGAGCTATGTACCGGCTTTGGAGGTCCAAAGTGGCTGTCAGCGCAAGGGAAATGGCCAATGAGGACTGTTTGGGCCCATAACAAATTGAAGGTTGCTCCTGCTATCCAGCCCAGAGCCTTGAGCATTGTACAGGGATGTGCTGTAGGAGTAGAGCTCGAGGTATAGAGTCAAGGGTCGAGGAAGAGGTATAGTTCTAGGGCTACGGTTCCATCAATTTGATCTATATTTGACCCACCAGGGTTCGATTCCCGAACCAACTATCTCCATCCACTGGAAGGTCGATAACTTCAACAATAAGCTCCTTTGTGAATTGGAAGGACGGGTCAATAATGGTGATGTTGTCTCCATCAAAATCCTCTACAAATGCTCAAGCAACCCCATCATAGAAACCTTCACACCTGAAACAAAATTACTCCTAGCCTACTTGAAAAAACAGTTCACGAATATCTGGGATGACTTCTAAAATCTCAGGGCCTTCGGGCTTTTTCCTACATAATCTTCTGCTCTTTCCCATATCAAATAACTGATTTGCATTAGGAAATGTGGAGGGAAATCGAGGATTTTCCTATGCTGATGTTCGAAACTAACAGATACACTTATCGCAAATGGAAACATGGGAACAAGGGAACCATTATATGATAAATGATCAATCAAATCCCTTCACATAAAATATCAGGCTCTAAACCAATAGGAGGAAACATAACTGGTATGTTGACAATCATTTCTCATCATGGTTCAATCATGCCCATTATCTTTGTTAATGATTATCACACCTAGCGGATTTAACTCAATAAATCTTAAAAATGATATATCATGACAATTGATTTTTCAGTGCCACCTATCGAATGACGAGAGGCTACATTGTCAACTAATATGGTAACACCTTCCTTTCCAACAAATAAACCATTCGATGCCAATTTATTGACAACGCCTTCCTTTTTAATCATTTAAGCCATCGTTGCCAAATTAAATGGCAGTGCACCTGGAAATTTTATAAACTTTCAACACTCGGTCCAATCAAGTTGCCCTTGAAACTTTAACTGTGATAACGATCGACTTCAATGGGGATGTTTTCACCTAGAGAGGCAACGAACGACCCCCATAGACTAGATGCCTAGTCCATCAAGATGAAAACTTTGGATTGTGAAATGGTTCAAAACCGAATAAAATGATTTACTTGAAACATAAAATGATTCTAACTTATGGAAATTTGTTTCTTTCCAAACTTATTTATGTACATACTCGATTGGACTTTGTAAAAACCAAGCTCAAATCTTCCTAGATTTATTTATATACAAACTTTGGAAATTGAAATAATTTCAAACTATTCAAGCTATGATAATCACTTATTAGAATCTTAGGGCCTTCACTTCCGCTTCAAATTCTTCAAAGTGTCATCCACACCTACAGATTTTTTCAAAGGAAAATGGATATATACAATGAAATAATGGAACTGCATTTCAAGAGAGATAGTGTTTAAGAAAATGCCCATTCACTGGACCTATAGACAAAAATTATCCTTTCAAGTCTTCCAAAATGAAAGTATTCTTGCCATGGTATGTAACAATTTGATAAAGGCCCTTCCAAATATGATCAAATTTACCGTGTTTTCCTTTATCTTCAATTTTGGCCTCCCACTTGAGTAGTGAATCATGAATCTTGAAGTCATCTTCCTTTGTCTTTCTGTCAAAAAAAAATTTCATCCTTTCTTGTAGCTTGATTATACACTTTCTTCCTCAATTCTTGAACTTCAATGAACTAATTTATTCTTCTCTGAAAATGATTGGGCACTTCTTCTTGTTCCTGTAAAAACTTCATCACTGGTATGCCTAAAGAAATAGGAAAAGTAGCCTCTGTGCCATACACTAGTTGGAAAGGTGAGGTGCCAATTGACCTCTTAGTGTTGATTCTATCATCCCATAATGAAAATTTCAACTTAGTATTCCAAGCCTTTTCGTTATCCTCCAACAGTTTCCTAATGATAATTAAAAAAATTTTATTAGATAATTTTTCCAGTCCATTACCTTGAGGGTAATAGGTTGCAGAATGGCTAAGAGCTTTATTATAATCATTACAAAACTGAACCATGTTCTTAAATTTAAAAGCCTAGGCGTTATCTGTTATAATCCTTCTTGGAGAACCAAATATAGACATGATACTTTTTAAGAACTGGATGATAACATTGTCCATAGCCTGCTTAGCTGATACAACCTCAATCCATTTTGTAAAATAATTAGTTGTTGTCAGTATCCAATAGTGTTATCCTCAAGATGACGGATGTGTTTCTCCAATGAAATCAAGGTCCCACTGCTAGAATGGTACCTCTACTAAAATAGATTTTAAGGGTAGTGACAACAACTTTGCTTTTCCCTCAAAAATCTGACATTTATAATAGTTTGCCACTTCTTTATGAACATCTAAAAAAATGGTGGGCCAATAGAATTAGACTCTAAGGATTTTATTCACAGTAGCTTTACAGTTATGGTGCTCCCCACATACTCCTTTACGAAACTCCTTTATAGTCTGTTTTTCTTCATCTTCAAGTAAGCAATTTAGTATAATTCCTTTTGGATCTTTCCAAAATAAATAACCATCTAAAATACAAAACTTGAATACTTTAAGCTTTAAAAATATGGTCTTGGTTTTACTTATTCCTGGTGGAGCTTGTAACGTCTGCAAAACATAAATAATATCATTATACCATGGTGAAGAGTGTTGGTTGTGTGTTATATTCTTTGCACGACTAGCCCCATGCGCTGGTTGGGGGTCAGAGGGGGGGCGATAGACCCCCTTGTTCATTGCGCCGGGCGCAAACCCCCCCCCCCCCCCCACTTGTTGGGGGGTTTGAGGGGGGCAGTAACCCCTCTAAGGGGTCCGAGGCAGTGCCTCGGGGAATTTTTTTTGGACCCTATTTTAGGTGGGCAGACCTACCTATGGTTTTGTGTGTGGTTTTTCGCACATGGTTTTGGGCATGATGGTTTTTTGCCCATGGTATTTTGTAGATTCGGTCAAGGGAACTATGGTTATGTTCTAATCCAGGGTTAATGGATTGGGGTTTGTGGATGCTTTGACATGTGTATATATATATATATATCTATATATATACATTGTAACTTTAGGAATATAATGAAAAAATCAATCTGGTAGTCCCAATTTTGGGATCCAGGGGAAAATCTGTCTATATTTGTTTTTATGTTTTATGTTCTCGCCATTGTTTATTTTCTATTTTTAGAATTTGTATGCAGGTAATTTCTGTACGGCGTTAAAACCTACATTTGGTATGAGAGTTGTTTTGGCTTCAAAGGGACGCCTTTGCTACTGATGGGTTTTGCTCGGCCCCGTGGTAGACCCTGTTCAGTGGGAGATCTCTGGGATCGATTCTTGTGGTGAAAGAAGATGGAGAGCAATGGAAAGATGGAGATCGAGAAATTTAATGGTCAGAGTTTTTAGTTGTGGAAACTTAAGATGCAGGATCTGCTACTAGATAAAGATCAGTGGATCGTGGTAGATTCAGGTACTAAACCAACGGAAATGTCAGTTGAAGACTGGGAAAAGTTGGATCGAAAGGTAGAGAGAACAATACGGTTGTGTATCTCAGATTTAGTATTGTTGAATGTATCAGGGGAAGCTTTGATGAAGGCTTTGTGGGACAAGTTAGGGACTTTGTACCAATCTAAGTCTCTGGTGAATACACTGTTCCTATGGAAAAAGTTGTATAACCCGAGGATGAAGGATGGAGACTTAGTGGCAGAGAACTTGAATGCATTTAATACTGTGGTAAGCCAGTTGTTATATGTTGATATAAAAATTTCAAATGAAGATAAGTGCATTAGTTTGTTGTGTTCTCTACCAGATTCGTGGGATAGTCTAGTTGTTGTAATATGTAGCAATGTGACTGCCTTGTAGTTTGATGAAATAGTCTCATCCTTGATGTTGGAGGAGATGAGATGAAAAAATATAGAGGGAAAGAATGGTGATGCATTGTCTATACGAGGATAGTCCCAGAATAGAAACAAAAATAAATCCTTGAGTGGGAGATCTAAATATCCAGGAAAATCTGTAAAGGTGTGCTGGAAATGCGGAAAAGAAGGGAAATTCAAAAAGGACTGTAGATCTAAATCTCCTGAGAAAGGAAAGAGATCTGATGATGCTCCTTTTGTAGAGGTGAAAACCACCTCAAATGAAGGTGGGGATGTGTACTTGACTTCTTCTTCAAGTATACATGTAGATCATGAGGCATGGTTGATTGACTCAGGTGCATCCTTTCACTTCACTCCCCATAGGGAGTGGTTCTGCGAGTACGATAAATATGATGGTGGTGATGTCTTCTTCGGGGATGACAAGAAGGCTAGAATCATTGGTCGTAGAAAAGTCAAGTTGAAGTTGCAAGGTGGAAGGATTAGAACACTTCTGAGTGTTTTACATATTCCTTCATTGGTCAGAAATATGATTTCTGTAAGCAAGTTGGATGATGCAGGTGTAAAAACAGTATTCGAGAAAGATACCGGTAAGATTGTTCATGGAGCACTGGTATTGATGTGGGGAGTTCAGATTAGAACTTTGTATAAGCTTCAGGGTAGCATTGTTATTGATGGTAATGGTATGGTAGAAGGTATGTCTAATTTCTCTTAGGATTTTGATTTCTATGAAAATTGTGTATTTGGGAAGAAAAATCGGGTGAGTTTCCCTTCTAGTGCTAAGAGGGCCAAACAAATATTAGAGCTTGTGCATAGTGATGTGTTTGGACCTGTGTCGGTTCCATCACTGGGTAATTATTTGTACTATGTATCATTTATAGATGAATTATCAAGGAATACTTGGATATATTTTCTCAAGAATAAATCTGAAGTTTGACATGTTTAAAGAATTTAAGGCTCTGGTGGAAAACCAGGCAGAGAAGAAGATAAAGGTGTTGAGGAAAAATAACGATGGATAGTTTTGCAAGAAGGAATTTGAAGAGTTTTGTAAGAAGTGTGGTATAGCACGATAGAAGACTACTCCATACACACCTCAGAAAAATGGAGTTGTGGAAAGAATGAACAAGACATTGATGGAAAAGGCAAGAAGTATGCTCAGGGGTGTCGGGTTAGGATAGGAATTCTGGGTAGAGGCGGTGGAGATTGCATGTTACCTGGTAAATAGATCACCTTCATCAACGTTGGAGGATAAGACTCCATAAGAGCTATGGACTGGTAAGAAATCCTCTCTTTCACATTTGAGGATATTTGGATGTGATGCATATGTACATGTTCCAAAGGAGAAAAGAACCAAGTTGGATAGTAAATATAAAAGGTGCATCTTTATAAGCTTTGGAACCCAGAAAAAAGAAAGGTTGTGCACAACCACGATGTGGTGTTTAGAGAGTTGAAATATGTTATTAAACATGAAGTCCTACCAAAGGAACATGAGAAGATAAAGTTTGAGCTAAAGGAGGAGGAATCATACTCTATAGCAGAAGAGGAAGCAAAATATGAAGATCCACAAACTCCAATTGTGAGAAGATCAGTTCGAGAAAGAAGGTAGCTAGAAAGGTATAGTTCAGCTGCTTTCTGTTCAAATCTTGCTTTATTTATTACTGATGATGATCCCAGAACTATCAGAGAAGTAGTAGATTCAGAGGATGGCAACCTCCGGAAAGAGGCCATGGTTGATGAAATGGAATTTGTGCACAAAAATGAGGCTTGCGATTTGGTGGAGTTGTTGGCTAAAAGGAAAACCATTGGCAGCAAATGGGTGTTTAAGAAGAAGATGAATGCAGAATGTGAGGTGGAGAAATACAAAGCTTGGTTGGTAGCAAAAGGTTATTCCCAGGTGTCAGGAATTGATTTTGGTGATATTTTTTTCTCCTGTTTCCAAGATAACTTCTATTAGATTACTTTTATATGTTTATGATGCTTTTGATTTTGAGGTAGAACAAATGGATGTGAAGACAACATTTCTTCACGGGGATCTGGAAGAAGAGATCTACATGAATCAACCTGAAGGTTTGCGGTGAATGGTAAGAAAGAACTGGTATGCAGGTTAAAAAAGTCTCTATATGGGTTAAAGCAATCACCAAGGATGTGGTATCAGAAATTTGATACATATATATGGGGACTTGGCTTCAACAAAAGCAAAGTAGATAAGTGTGTGCATTTTAAAAAAATTGGTGACCGTGTTATTTATTTGGTCTTGTATGTGGATGATAAGTTGTTGATTAGATATAACAAAGAAATTATCCAAGAATTGAAGACCCAATTGTCCTCCAAATTTGACATGAAAGATCTTGGTGCTGCAAACTATATTTTGGGCATGGAAATTAAATGAGATTGGGTAAAAAGGAAGCTATGGTTAAACCAAAGGAAGTATGTCGTGACAATATTTTAGAGGTTTAATATGCAGGATAGTAAACCAGTGAAGGTTCCTATTCTTGTCGGTGTAAAGTTATCTACTGGACAATGTCCCAAGACACAAGAAGAGGAAGAGGACATGTCACGTGTTCCATACGCAAGTGCTGTCAGTAGCCTGATGTATGCAATGGTCTATACTAGACCAGGCATTGCACATGCAGTGGGAGTATTGAGCAGGTTTATGTCAAAACCAGGGAAGGGGCATTGGATAGCAGTGAAGTAGGTTTTTAGGTATTTGCGTGGCACTAGTGATTATGATATGTGCTACCAAGGAAGACCAGGATTGGATAAAATTCTAGACATCTGTGGATTTGTTGATGCAGACCGAGCTGGAGATCTGGATCAAAGATGATATACAAGTAGGTATGTATTTAACCTATTTGGAGGTGCAGTCAGTTGGATGAGCAATAGACAGTCTGTAGTGTCACTTTCAACTATAGAGGCAAAATACATGGTAGCCACTCATGCAAGCAAGGAAGTAGTTTGGTTGCAGAGATTGTGTTCATGTATGGGGTTGGTACAACGAGCTATAAGGATAGACAGTGACAACCAAAGTGCAATTTTCTTGGCAAAGAAATCTGCTTATCATTCAAAGACAAAGCACATTGATGTTTAGTATCACTTTTTGAGGGATATGGTTGAGGACAAAAAGGTGTTGTTGGTAAGGGTGGACACTTTGAAGAATCCTGCAGATGCATTGACGAAGACTGTGAGCAGTGAGAAGTTTTCTTGGTGTAGAGAAACAATGGGCATTGCAGGGTTGGACCAATGACTAAGCTCTCATGTGGCCCCCCGTGGAAAGAACACAACAAGTGGGAGAATGTGGGTATGTGTTATATCCTTTCCACGACTAGCCCCACACATAGGGGGGCGATAGTCACCCCTGTTCATTGCGTCGGGCGCAGCAAGGGGGTGACAATGCACTAGGGAATTTTTTTTGGACCCTATATTAGGTGGGCGGACCTACCTATGGTTTTGTGCATGGTTTTTTGCACATGGTTTTGAGCATGATGGTTTTCTGCCCATGGTATTTTGTAGATCCGATCAAGGGAACTAAGGTTATGTTCTAATCCAGGGTTAATGGACTAGGGTTTATGGATGCTTCGACATGTATATATATATATAATGTAACAATGAAAGGAATATAATGAAAAAGATCAATCTAGTAGTTCCAGTTTTGGTATCCAGGGGAAAATCTTTGTATATATCTGTTTTATGTTTTATGCTCTCGTCATTGTTTATTTTCTGTTTTTAGAATTTGTATGCAGGTAATTTCTGTACAGGGTTAAAAACTACAAAGAGGTAAATTATTTAGAGGTCGGTAATGGTGATCCTTAATCTGCATCATTAGAGAATTGTGAAATAAAATTGATTCCCAAACAATCACAATTTGTCTCAGTTATTAATTTCGCCAAACCCTAGCCTTTGATAAAATTGTTTGGTTTGATTCAAATCATATTCCAACAATTTTGCTATCCACTTCCCCCTTCTACCATCACCATCTGGCTGGCTTAAAATATCCTTCACCACGATATTAGGAACAAAACCAACAACATGGGAATGCAATACATAAACCTTGAAATCTTTTAATACCTTCACCAATGCATACACCTGTTTTTATATGATATTATATTTCAGCTTTGAATCTTTCAATGATTTACTAAAAAATGATATAGGTTGCTCCAAATTATTTTCATTCTTCTATAACAAAATTCTTGAAATTGTGTGTTCTGGGGCAAAGGAAAAAACCAAAAAATCCTTTGAAAAAAATGGGCTAACTAGGACCGGAGCCTAGGTTAATGATTTTTTTATCCCATCAAATGACTCTTTTGCTATAGCTATCCATTTAATATCACTGTCTTTCTTCATCATATTAGTAACAACTTTCAAAATTTCATCAAAATTGGGAATGAATCTTCTAAAAAAAAACTCTACCAAGGAAAGATTGTACCTCTTTTTTACTTTCGGGAAGCATAAGATTTTGTATGGGGTTGATTCTATTGGGGTCAATTGTAATACCATCCTTTGACACAATGTGACCAAATAGCTTTCCTTCTTGCAAGGCAAAATTTGACTTCATTGGGTTCAATGAGATGAAAAATTTTATGCACTTTAAGAATACTTGCCTGAGATGTTTCAAATGATCAGGATCAGACATTGAATAGGCTATAATGTCATCTAAGTAAATCACCACAAATTTATCCTTTTCATTTGCAAATGCTATATCCATTTCCCTCTGAAACGTAGCTCCAACATTCATTAACCCAAAAGGCATCTTGGAATACATTAAGGTTCCCCAAGGAGTAGTAAAAGTGGTCTTCTGTTGATATTTTAGATGCACCAGTATCTGATTGTAGCTTGAAAATACATCCCACATGGAAATTCTTTTAGCCCCAACTACACTCCGTAATATGTGAAATTTTTTAGGCAATGGGTAATTGTCTTTTGAGGAAACTTTGTTTAAATTCCCAAAATCCATGCACAATCTGATTCTCCACTCTTCTTCCTAGCTGGAACTAAATTAGCAATCCACTTAGAAAACCTCAATGGAAAAATAATCTTGGCATCAAGTAATTTCTTACCTTCTTTTTGGTCAAAGGTAATAACATGGGGTTTATTCTTCTGAGCTTTTTCCTGAAAGGTTTTCCATCTTCCTTAAGTGGAATGATGCGTTGAATGATACTCTCATCATATACTCTCAGGTCCTCATATCTCCAAGTGAAAACATTTGCAAATTATTTTATAAATTTAGCATATTTGCATTTCTGTTATGCATCCAAAGAATTGGAGAGTTCGACAATTCTAGGCTCTTCTTTAGTCCGTACATTGCATTCCTGTAACGCACTCTCATTAGGAAAAATTCTAGTCTTAACTACAACATTGTTATTTTCAAACAACCTTTTCAGAGGAACCAAACCTTTAGGAATAAAATTATTGTTGACTTGAATTATCTTTTGATCACCTATAGTATTCAGAAAATCATTGGAATATGTACTCAAATTTGTCCCTATATCTTCATCTTCATTAACAAGGGTAATTACAAATTCATTAGTCATTTCCAAAAATCTTTTGATCGGCTAGTCATCCTAAAAAGCCTGCTAGTGCTTGGTATTATTTGGAATGGATGGCCTATGTCTGACATTTATCTCATACTTCCTATTTGGATGTATAGGTTTTTTAAAGACATTTGTAGAAGTAGTTAAAGAATTAGCTATGCCATTCAATTATCTTGATATGCCTGAAATTTTATGTTCTAAGAAAAGATTATTGAACATGTTCCATACTTCATTCCTATAGGCTCTCATTCTTCGATGTTTAGTTTGATATGTACCATTTACCTAATTTATGACTAACTCAGAATCTCTGAAGACATAAACTCTTTTTCTTTTTGTTCTTTAAGTAGATTTAGTCCAATAATCAGGGCTTCATACTCCGCAACATTATTGGTATATTCAAAATACAATTTGTAAGAAAGTAATTGACTACTACAATCTTGTGGAATAATCCAAATACACACCCTTGATCCCTCCTTACAAGTATACCCATCAAAATTCCTATTCCACATCCCATTCTCATCAGCTTCTCCTTTTCTTCCTGAATTTGGTCTTCAGCTTGTTGTTGTTGTTCTTCTTTCAAATGGAAATCATTATACAAAATTGCAGATCCAAGATCTATGTCTACAACGTATATGGGATGATTATCATGCTGATTTTGAATACTAACCACATATGACATCCAAACTTCTATGTGCAATCTTCTTTGCTTGCCAAACACATGATTAGAGGCGTAGGACACATCCATCTGAAGAGTACCTCCCTAATTTGTTGCCCAAGACCATGAGAGTAACATTCCAAACCTAGGGGGAATGTCTGCCACCACCACATCCATGAAAATGCTCTTAGCAGGAATATGAGTCAATGTTACCACAAGATCCTTGATCAACACTGATCACCTCCCTTTCCTTGAATCAAAGGAGAATATGTCTTTGTATGGCTTGGTTATATCAAGACCAAATTTTCCATCACAAATTTTGGCATTAAATTATGTGATGCCCCTAGATCAAGCAGGTCATTATGTAATATGATATCATGAATATTAAAAATGACATAAAATGGAGGAACATCTTTGTTAACATCTATTACATGAGGACCAAATAGGAAAGTAGGGGAGTCATCTTGAATGTTGAGAGAGTCCTAAGTATTGAAAGCAGATATATGATTTTTCTCTGACCCCTTCACCATATTATGTTAGGTCCCTATAATACTAGTGTATTCCCTTATTGTTATTGTCAGTGTAGCTCCCTTATTTTTATTGTTGTTCCCATGTTGCCACCATATTGTTATTAGTGTGCCCCATAGAATCCCAATATTGTTATTGTTGTGCCTTTACATTATTATTGTTATGTTGGCTTTGATTATATTGTGACCCCTTAGATTTCTATATATAGAAAAGATGTTTTGTCATTTGAATCATCCAAGAAATTTTCATTTATGTAATGTAAAGGAGATTTTCCCCTCGAATAGGATAATTTTTAATTCGTTGATCCATCTATTTGTTCGCTGGTTGCATAAAAATTGGTATCAGAGCTTTGGATTCTAGGGTTTCGCTGCTTCAAATAGGACATCATGGAATTTTCGTTATAACTGTTTTTGGACGAAGCTTTAGAAGCTAAAATTGATGGAGCCAAAATATTGATGAACCTCGTGTATGAATTTTAGATCTTGTCTTGCTATATTTTCAGAGATATGATCTAAGGAATTTAGGGTTTTTGCAGGCTCCAAAATTCCATATCAAACAGGTGATTTTGGGAAAGTTGTCATAACCTTCT
This sequence comes from Pinus tabuliformis, assembly GCA_031772625.1. NCBI lineage: Eukaryota > Viridiplantae > Streptophyta > Pinopsida > Pinales > Pinaceae > Pinus > Pinus tabuliformis. The sequence continues at coordinate 717,879,382 of CM062820.1, read as the reverse complement.
CTCTGTGCATTGGATTTAAATTTAGTAAAAAGTAATAGAAAGAGAACAAGCTGTAGTTTGTTGGGTATCATTTTTATGGCCTAAGGTGAAAACAATGACACATGGTACTCTGTACAAGTTCGCTTTACTGAACCAATCTATAATCAAGTCATCATGGGAGATTGGGCATAACTATTTATTGAAGAATCCAATATTGATCAGACTTGTGGGGTTGGAAAGAGGACTCAGAGGGATACCACATGATGAAATTTCAGACCTTGGATATCCAAAATTATAGATATACAATAGATTCAATTTCGAGCTCCTACAAAGCGAAAAAAGTGAAGCATAGATATCATTGTTTGATTTCAAAATGACTTGAAGCAAGAAAATGGAAACACCTAGTAAGAAAATAGAAAGATGTACTTTGACACATGAAGAAGAAGAACAAATGCAACATGATATATCAAAATTATGATACCAAGTGCAACAAATTTCGCTCTCGCAAAGAGTAACAAAAAATGAAATGGAAGCTAAGATGGATGGTTTAAAGAATAACTTAAAATTAGATATGTAAGGTTTGAAGGATGGCATGAAAGCCAATATGGATTGCATGAAAGCCAATATGAATGGTATAGAAGAAAAAGTGAAAGGCAACATGGAAGATTTTAAGAATGGTTTAAAAGCAGAGATGGAAGGTTTGAAGGAAGGTTTGACAAAGTTGCTACAAGAAATGCTTCCTAATAGCTAAAAGGTATTAGATGAAACTCATGATGAGAACAAAATAAATGTTAATAATGATTTCATAGACTCTAACATTGGATTGAAGAGCCACCATATTCCAAAGATCGATATGAGAAAGTTTGATGGCAAGGATCCGGTAACATGGATACTACAAATGAAGCAATATTTTGATCTTCATAATGTGCAACACACACAAAAGGTACGCAATGAAACTTTATATTTAGAACCCAATAAGTTTTAATGGTATCGATGGCTTTTTCCTCATAAACCACTTGTCACTTGGTCAATTTTTACGTAGGAAATGATAGCACATTATGAGGATACAAAGAGAAACACCTTCTTTAGCCAATTGATAAATCGCAAACAAAAGGGTTTAATGGCAAAGCACATTGAGGACTTCCAAAATTTGAATATAATGGTAAATGATATTCTAGAGGAGCATAGGATTGATGTGTTCATAGGGACATTAAAGGATAACATGGAAGATGAGGTTCTCCTTTGGGAACTTGATTCATTGGAGAAGGAATTCGGGTTGTCAAGAAAAATTGAAAGCAAAATTATGGCAACAAGGAAGCCTACCACTCACAACTATAAATATGGAAGTGTTGCTACCCCTAGCCTTCCACAACCTACAAGGTTGACACCGCAATAATTGGAAGAGAAAAGAGAAAAATGGTTTTGTTACAGTTGTGATAGAAAATACACTAAAGCTAATAAGTGTGCTGAGAATAAATTATTTTGCATAGATTATGAAGAGGAGGAATAAAAGGAACAAGAAACATCAAAAGAAGAGGATATACAGCAAGAACCAAATCCAGAGAAAGAAGAAATGAATATGACCATATCTTGTAATGCATTGGTAGGAATTACCACTCCTCAAACTCTCAAGATAGAATGACATATCAAGAAGAAAAAGGTAATAATGTTGATTGATTCGGGTAATACCCATAATTTTATTCATTGTAAGATAGCCAAGGAATTGAATTGCTTCCTATATCCATGGGAGAATATGTATTGAATAGTTCAATGCTTTCCATTCTAATGGGTGGTGCTGATGTGTACTAAGAGTCCAATGGTTACAATCTTTGGGTATGATAGCTTTTAATTTTCAGGAACTTTTCTTGAATTTTTTTGGGAAGGAAAGGAAGTTGAATTAAGGGGTATTGTGGGGAAACTAGGAAAGATAATCAACTCTAATGACATGATGAATATTTAAAAAAAAGAAAAACAAAGAGTAATTGCACAATTATGTTTTCTAGATCTCCAAAAAGTCCTGGACAATCATTCCAAGGTATTTAAGACTCCCAAATGCCTCCCACCTATTCGTGATCATGATCATGCTATTCATTTGATTCCAGGAATTATTCCTCCAAACATTAGGCCTTACATATATCCCTATGCCCAAAAGAGTGAAATTGAACGTATGGTTGCAAAAATGCTAGAGGCTGGTATAATTCAACCTAGTCAAAGTTATTTCTTTGCTCCAGTAATATTGGTGCACAATAAGGATGGATCATGGTGCATGTGTCCACATTATAGAGAGCTCAACAAGCTCACTATTAAATATAAATGTCTCATTCATGGCATTGATGAATTATTGGATGAGTTACATGGAGCAATTTACTTCACCAAGTTGGATCTTCGTTCAGGATATCATCAAATCATAATGAAGATTGAAGACATTCCGAAAACAACATTTGGAACTCATGAGGGTCATTATGAATTTTTAGTCATGCCTTTTGGCCTTACCAATGCACCTTTTACATTTCAAGGTTTGATGAATTCCATTTTCAAACATTTCCCTAGAAAATTTGTGTTAGTATTTTTGATGATATACTAATCTACAACAAGTCTTGGAAGGATCATGTTCAACATGTTGACAAAGTGCTCAAACTATTAGAGGAGAAACAATTATATGCAAAAACCTCCAAATGTTTCTTTGGAGTACATGAGGTGGAATATCTGGGTCATATTGTATCTCATGAAGGTGTTAAGGTAGACCCTAGTAAAATTTAATCCATTAAGGAATGGAAAATACCCACATCCATAAAGCATTTGCGAGCATTTCTCTGGTTGACAGGGTATTATCACAAGTTTGTTAAGAATTATGGGAGAATAGCAACACCTCTAACAACATTACTGAAGAAAGATGCATTTTATTGGACTCCAGAAGCAACTCCATAGCAACACCTCTAACAACATTACTGAAGAAAGATGCATTTTATTGGACTCCAGAAGCAACTAAGGCCTTTGAACATCTTAAAGAGGCAATGTGCCAAGCACCGGTCTTAGCGATGCTAGACTTCACGAAAACCTTTATTGTGGAATGTGATGCCTCGGGAAATGGAATTGGTGCTGTTTTAATGCAAGAAGGAAGACCCATTGCTTTTGAAAGTCATCTAATCAAACGAAAGTATTTACATAAAGCTATTTATGAGAAGCAAATGTTGGCAATACTACATGCACTTAAGAAATGACGACCTTAACTAATGGGAAGACATTTCGAGGTAAAAACGGATCATGATAGTATTAAATACTTTTTAAAACAAAGATTATCTTCAGAAGAGCAAAAAAAATGGGTCACAAAGATGTTGGGTTATGACTTTTAAATCATCTACAAAAAGGGAAGAAAAATGTTGTTGCATATGCACTCTCAAGAAAGGATGATGATGTGGAACCATTGCTTTCCGCCATTTATATTATCCAACCAAATTGGATAACTAAAGCAAGGGATGAATGGAAGAATGACGAAGAAGTGTGGGCACTCATTAAAAAGTTGTAGCAAGATCCTAGTACATATGATACATTTAGCTGGAAAAATGATTCATTATGGTACAAAGATCGCTTATACATTTGTAAGAATTCCTAACTCAAACAAAATATTCTTCTGGAATTGCACACCTCTCCCTTAGGAGGGCACTCAGGATTTTTAAAAACTTACCACAGGGTTAAGAAGGATTCTTTTTGGGATGGCCTTAAATATGATATTCAAAATTTTGTGGTGGAATGTTTGGTTTTCCAACAAAATCAAGTTGAGAAAATTAAGACCCTGGGTCTCTTACACCTTTATCAATTCCAAGTCAACGTTGGGAGGAGGTTTCAATGGATTTTATCACAGGTTTACCCAAGTCCGAAGGAAAGAGTGTCATCATGGTGGTAGTTGATAGAATTATCAAGTATGCACACTTTTGTGCATTATATCATCCATTTAAAGCCAGTTTAGTTGCTACTGCATTTATGGAAACAATTCAAAAGCTACATGGAAACCCAAAGATTATTGTAAGCGACATAGATCCCATTTTTACTAGAATTTTTAGGATGGAATTATTTTCTTGTCTGGGTACTCAATTAGCTCATAGCTCAACTTATCATCCTCAATCTGATGGGCAAATGAAGATAGTGAACAAATGTTTGGAAGCATGGAAAATTTTAGGGCCGAATGTTCGCCCTTAGGCGAAATTAATGGGTTTTAAATTTTTAGTGGGCGAATATTTTGTATCATAGTACATTTTTACAAATCGCTTCAAATAGCCCACCTTATTTTAAGGGAGAGGGTAAAAAAAGTAAATTTAGCCCTTGAAATTAGGAGTTACAACCTTCCATTCGCCATAATTTTCAAGAATAGGTTTTATTTAAGTGAATCCTATGGGCCAAATACATATTTATAAAAGAGGTATGGTAAATTAATAAAAATATAAATTAATGAGAGGTATGGTAAATAAATAAAACATTTTTTATATTTACTCCATAAGTCAAAAATATAAATAAAGTGGAGGTATGGTAAATAAATAAAACCTCTTTTTATACTTACTCAAAAGGTATGGTAAATAAATAAAAATATAAATAAAGTAGACATATGGTAAATAAATAAAGCCTCTTTTTATATTTAGTCCATAACCCTCTTTCTATTTATGAAAGCTCAAAAAAGAGGTTTTATTTAAGTGAATCCTATGGGCCAAATACCATATTTGTAAAAGAGGTATGGTAAATTAATAAAAATATAAATAAAAGAGAGGTATGGTAAACAAATAAAACATTTTTTTATATTTACTCCATAAGTCACCTTATATTTAGGAACACTAAAAAAATGCGTTATATTTAGGTGAAAACTACGGGCAAAATACTAAGAGCCAAATACCATGGGCTAGATTATTATTAATACCATGCAAAAAACATTATTAACCCTAACATTAGTATTAATAAAAATAAAAATGGCACATGGTATTGACCCATAGTATTCATGTGGAATGTAGCCTATTTAAATGGGCGAATTAAACCAGCATAGATCCATCTTTACTCTGGATCTACTAAGCTCCGAGAGGGATCAAATATCGTGATATGCAAACTAGCATAGAGTGAAAAAATATTTGATCCCTCTCGGGGCTTGGTGGATCAAGAGTAAAAATGGATGTTGTAATTTAATATATGTTAAACATTTTAACTTGGTTAAAATAAAAATAAAAATTAAAATCAATTATTAATTTTATTAATGCTTATAAATTACTAATAGTAATTTTTAAGCTCCAGGTTTATGATAACCCATGGTATTGACCCATGGTAATACCATGGTATTCATGTGAGCATCGACTATTTAAAGGGGAAATTCTATCATCTTAGGTCCTTCTTAAATCTAGGTCTACCAAGTGCTTAGAGGGATAAATAGATTTCATTCCCCTAAGAGTGGTAGATGTGGAGTTAAGATGGATATAGGTTGGTTTTTATGATAATGAAGATATTAAATAGACTTAGGAAATTATATTGTAAAAACATCTTAAGGTGAATGGTTAAAGCTAAATTTAGTCACTTCACAAAATTTAGTAAAAACTACCAATATCTCCATTAATATTAGTTTTTAACTTTTTCTGATTTAACAAAAAAAATTGAAAACAATGAAACCTTATCACTCTTTCCGCATCACTCTCGCAGAAGATTTCTCACCATTTTTCAAACATTATCAATATGATATCTTCATGAAAAAGTTTAGGTACTCATGTTAGATTAGTTGTTTGAAAAATAAGCTGGTTTGTACAACCTTTCATCTTATGTGCTATTCTTATATTGTCCTAATGATCTGTAGGGGTTGGAGCCACTGCACCATATTTTCCTAAAAGGTGGAGATTGTTCACCAAAAAGGAAATTAATCTACATGTTACAACGCTGTTAAAAAATGTGAGACCTATGAGGGTAGTGAATTATGCTAATAAGCATTTTAGATTGGGAGAGACGTAATTAAATTTTATTATTTAGTTGAAGATTTCTAATTAAAATAATAATAAATCTACATTTATATATTCATATATTGATTGGAAGGATTCTCAAAATGGTCACTTCTTTCAATTAGATCCCCTTCAAGCCTTTGGGATACCTAATACTTTCTTATATAATATAGTTGGGGCTTGCTACTTGTTGGCGTGTTGGGGTAAACAAACTTGATGTGTTTTTTTTTTTTTATCTTGCAGTTGGAGTCTATGGAATAAGAAAGAAATTTGATAACTTGAAAAATTTGGTAGCTTGACAAAAGTTGTAGAGAAAATATTAATCTCTCCTACCTTGACAAAACTCGTTGTCAATATCGACACCTACAAGAACTTTGTTGTGGAATATTATCAAAACTAATAGAAGGATATGAAAGAGTGTATTGTAAGAACCTTGACAAACACAGCCACTGAAACTTGCAACATTGTTTGTCCGAAGAGAAAATTATGTTTCTTTTTTCCAAACATGTATGTTAGTATATTACAGTTTAATGAATATGTTTTCTTATTATCATATATGGTTTCATACTTTAACAAAGATTTGCCAAGACTTCACAATGTTTTATTATTCAGTAAAAGATTTGCCAAGATCTTACAAGATTTTATAATTAATTGAAAGATTCCCCATCACTGTACAAGATAATATAATCTGGTGAGAGATTCACCAAAAAAATTATATATACATATTATAGTATTGATAAAATTTCCTCCCATTTTTCCTATGTATCATGGGGATTAGCCCATTTATTATACATATAAATTTAGGGTGGTTCTTAAATTTTTCCTTGTTTGGAAGGATATCTTCATTTCTTTGTATTTGATAAACATACACAATGGGTTAAGTGGTTACCTCTGGCTGAATGGTGGTATAACACTTCCTTCCATACTGCAGCAAAAATGACCCCATTTATGGCACTTTATGGATATCATTCACCATACATCACATCATGTTTAAGAGAAAATTCTAAGGTTCAAGCAGTGGAAGATCACATCGAGCATCAACAACAAGTTATCCAACTCTTAAAGGATAACCTCACTTTGGTGCAAAATAGAATGAAACAATAGGCATATCAACATCGTAGTCAAAATTTTTTTGATGTAGGTGACTAGGTATTTCTACTACTATAACCATACAAACAAATGTCCCTCAAACAAGCTAAGAAGGTTAATAAATTATCACCAAAGTATTATGGTCCGTACAAGGTGTTGCAAAAGATTGGTACTATGGCATAGAGATTGGAGCTTCCTGCATCTTCCTGAGTGCACCTAGTTTTCCATGTTTCATGCTTAAAGAAGGTTATAGGTGATAAGCTCCCAATTCAAACAATATTTCCAGAACTTGACGAGGAAGGAAAAGTCATATTGGAACCTGAGTTTTTCATGGAAACAATAACTTTACAACAACCAAATTGATCAATTTTAGAGTATCTCATCAAGTGGAAGAACTTACCCGTTGAAGATTCAACATGGGAGGATGAGAATATTATACAGAAGCATCAAGAACTACTCAAGCGTTGAGGACACCACTTTTTTGAGGAGAGGGGCATGTTAGGTCTCTATAATACTAATGTATTCCCTCATTGTTATTGTCAGTGTAGCCCCCTTATTGCTATTGTTGTGCCCATGTTGTCTCCATATTGTTATTAGTGTGCCCCATAGAAGCCCACTATTGTTATTGTTGTGCCCTTACATTATTATTGTTATGTTGACTTTGATTATATTGTGACCCCTTAGACTCTTATATATAGAAAGAAGGTTTTGTCATTTGAATCATCCAAGAATTGTTCATTTATGTAATGTAAAGGACGTTTCCACCTTGAAGAAGATAATTTTTAAGTTATTGATCTCTCTATTTGTGAGTTGGTTTCATAACATATTAAGAATATTTTCTTTGTACTATGCATTTTTCAACAATTCAAAAAATGGAATAGGTATTTTCATCTTACCAATATCATTCTCCAGATTAAACAAAGGCTGATCTTTTTCTAACTCCTTGACATCCACATCCTTCTTGACCTCGTCTCCCTTATTAGGATTATCTTTCTTTGGATATGTTTGTTGTTGCTTAGCAAAAGGTTTTGAGGTAGAATATTTAACTATGACATTTCTACCCCTGAGAATGTACTATTTCTGGAAATTAACCACTGCATTCTGATAACCTTATTGGTACAATTCTGAATCCACCATCAATTGGGTGGTGTCTCTTTCTGGTGAAATCTGAGTAGATCTATCATGCTTCTCCTTGGTCAGATATACTTGAGTTTCATGCTTATCAAGGAAATTAACTTGTTCCTTAGACTCCTCTACATTCTCCTCACCAGCAAAATTCTTTGGAAAAGGAGGTCTAACTTCTTGTTGATTTTCAGGATTTCTTTGATCTCTTTGGCGAATATGGGAGTTAGAGGCCTTCTAAAATTTTGGTTTCTGATTTGTGGTTGAGGTTCAACCCTAGGAGGAGTCAATTTTTCAACCATCTTCCCCATCATTTAACATGACATCAAACTTAGCATTCGTGGACTGGGAAGAAGAGAACTTGTCCTTAACTCCCTTCCTTTCATCTTTCAACTTCATCTTTTTTGCCATCAAATTCTTTTATACTCCTATGGCATCATTATGCATATCGTCTAATGCAGCAAACTTTCTCTCCCACGAATGTAAATCGAAAAATACATCAAAAGCATAAGGATAATGGAGCAAAGCCAATCCAGGTGTTATCACCAAAATAGGACCCTGATAGGTTGCTGATCAGACTATCTCAGTGTAACTATTTCAAACCAATCTTTTAGCTAAGGCTTAGCCTCCTTAGCCTGAGAGGGCTCTCTCAAAGGGTTAATGATATTGATTAAAGATATGGATAGATGGCTAACTCTATGGTTTGTGATTTTATATGTTTGTAGATTGGAAGATGGAGACTTGCTACCATTGGGCTATGGAGTCAGTGACAGAGATAAGGATAACAAATAGCTCTTTTTATAAAACTGAGGCTTGTATATACTTCAATGAAAGAGTGACACATTCAAGAAAGTCTCAATAACTTGAAGTTCATAGGAGTCAGAGCATGTGGGCATGAATTCTGAGTAATGATACATCAAGGTATTCAAAAGGAAAGAATTTAAAGTGATAGATCCAAGTTTAATACATACATGGAAGTCAGGGCATTCAACATTTAAACATTTAGAACATAAACTCATATGGGACCACACAGTTTATGAATGTATACAGGAAGTCAGAGCACATTCAATGAATTCTGAGTGATTATACATCCATAAACTGTGTGGTCCCATATGAGTTTATGTTCTGAATGTTTAAATGCTGAATGCCCTGACTTCCATGTAGGTATTAAACTTTGATCTATCACTTTAAATTCTTTCCTTTTGAATACCTTGATGTATCATTACTCAGAATTCATGCCCACATACTCTGACTCCTATGAACTTCAAGTTATTGAGACTTTCTTGAACGTGTCACTCTTTCATTGAAGTATATACAAGCCTCAGTTTTATAAGAAGAGCTATTTGTTATCCTTATCTCTGTCACTGACTCCATAGCCCAATGGTATCAAGTCTCCATCTTCCAATCTACAAACATATAAAATCACAAACCATAGAGTTAGCCATCTATCCATATCTTTAATCAATATCATTAACCATTTGAGAGAGCCCTCTCAGGCTAAGGAGGCTAAGCCTTAGCTAAAAGATTGGTTTGAAATAGTTACACTGAGATAGTCTGATCAGCAGCCTATCAGGGTCCTATTTTGGTGATAACATTTTGGTGTGTCTGCCGGGAGCTTGAAGTCTATTCATTCCCGAAATTAAGAGGTTGAACTTCTGAAGGTAGCAGGAGCTCAAACATCTTTTTGAGGCTGAAAAACTACCTTGGCGACTCCACACATCGAATAAGAAATTGGAAGGTGACTCCACTGCTAGAAGATCAGTAGCTTGATGAAGTTTCAAGATGAGTTCCACTGCAAGAATGAATGCCAGGTATGCTCCTATGAATCGGTCTCATATCCCTGGTTTTCCAAATCCTATGCCAAAGGTTGATTGGTTAGAGGATCTTCCGATATTCAAAGATGAAAAGAAAGACAATGCTGCTCTTCATTTGGTTAGGTTTCATATGCATGTACGCAGTCTTAAGGTTCATTTCCCTGAAGATTGTCTCATGAGGATGTTTAAGACCACTTTAGAAGGAAAAGCATGGTCTTGGTATAAAAGTTTGGAAAATGGTTCATTATATTCTCTTGCTGATTTCCATGATGTGTTCTATGACATGTATAAAGAGTGTCATCCGTCCTTATTGCTGGTCAAAGATTGTTGTAAACATTCTACGAGTTTTATTCAATATTTGGAGGATTGTTATGATGATGATGAATTTATGGATGAAGAAATTTTAGAGGCTCTTCATAACAATGCATTTCAACACCAAGAAGAAAGTATAACATCTCATGAAACGCAGCATGAAGAGCAGCAGGGATTTACTTGTGAAAACCATGTTTCATCCTTTGATATGAATGAAGAGATGCAGCAGTATTCTCAGTCTTCGAATCATAATGAAGATAAACATGATTACACACAACAAGAAGAAATATTGGAAGAAAATTTTTATAACCCTCAGGTAGAGGAAAAGGTTGATCATTTATGTAATTCCTTGCAACAGCTTACATCAAAGAATGATCACAATAGTGAGGAAAATTACATTGTCTATGGGCATCATGCAGAAAGGCAGTTGGATAGCACATCAAAGGGGTCTTGTGTGGTTGAGGATAAGTTGTTTGAAGATATAGAATGTTATGAGAATCATCAAACTAACCATGTGCTTTTTGACCCTATAGCTGACTACATGGAAAAGATTTACTGTTCAGGCTTCCAATTATATGTTCATCTTGAAGAACAGTTACACCTCATGCTTCCTTGGTTATTTCAGTATCTGGTTTATTTATGCTTCAAGCACAGTAAGGAGATCCAAGTTTCAGATCAGATTGATGATTGGCTTCATTGGAAGTTTCATGTTCCTTGAGCTACAATTGGAGAATGAAGCTGATAGGGTAGGTAGGAATGTGCAAATAAGCTCAGGGTAGGTTGACTGAGCATCTATTTCAGTAGGTGCAGTTTGAATTCTTCATTCAGAAAACATAAAGGCTTGAGGAGAAAATTGGGCTGAAGTTCAGAGTTTTATTCTAGAGGATGGATAGCAGCACTGGAGCTACAAGTTCTTAGTATACCACAAGGGCACACTATCCCTAGTGGAGCCACTGTTATCACCCTAAAATCTTTGTCTCTAAGCTTTGGTAAGTTGCCTTGTTTCTAATCATAGTCTTATAAGTTTTGAGTCAGCTCATCACAATTAGTGTCATTCTCATTTACAAACCCTTCTTCTAGTCATGGTGTTAAAGGGTCTCTAGGTCATTTCATGCTTTAAGGGTTAGGTCATAAGGTTAGAAGTCTTTTAAGATCATATCTCTTTTCCAAATAATGTTTGACAGCCTCATTCCATGTTTTATAAGTCTTACCAGGTGTTTATAAGTCATATCTCACATCATTTTGGAGAAATTTTGAAAGTAGCTACGAAATCACTGAACTAGGAGTTTTCGTAGCACGCTACGAAACCCCTGTAGCAGCCTGTTTTAGCAGAAAAACTGTTTTGACTAGTTAACTTCCAAAAGCTTTCCTGAGTAGCCGAGAACTTAATTTTGAAAAATGAAAGAGGATTTTCTTCTTAACATGCTGCACTACATAAACCTCTTTCAGTTTCTTCAATTTCATTCTGAGGTGGGAGAAATTTATGGTTAAACTTGCGCTACGAAACTGCTGAAAGTCAAGCTTTTTCTTCTGGTTTTAGCAGTCTTTTTCAAGATCCGTTTCTGATTACAAGAAGATGTATTTTGGAATTATGAGAGAGGTTTCTCTTCATAAACTCTCCAGATACAATAACCTATCTCACTTTATTCATAAGTGTTTTCAGTTGGGAGATACTAAGCTTTCATTGAGACCCTACTTTCAGAAAACGGATTTTTCCTGTTTGCCACGTGTTTTTCAAGGACAGTTTCTGGACAGCTGGAGAAATGTTCTAAAAAAACAGGAGAGGTTTTTGTTCTGGACAACATGGGCTACAAAAACCTCCTTCAGTTTCATAAAATGTGTCATGGATGAAGAGATAAAGGCTCTGTCCCACGTGCCAATTTTCAAGGATCTAAACCTAAAAACAGGGAAACATGTTCCCTAATTTCTAGGGTTTGTCTTCAACAGTCAGATGACCACGTGGGAGGCTTCATCAAATTCGACTTCTTGAGGTTGCAAGTTGTCAAATAATGCTTTAAATGCTTAGATAAGGTTGTTGAATCATGATAAGGAGTTACACTCCTAGTTGTATTAGGTCTCTAGGACTGCTAGTTAGGTGTCATTTGCATTTAATAATTAGTTTTATGTATCCATAGGTGTCATAGTAGGATGAATTCGAATTCCCCTCATGCTGGAGGAGGAATCTCAGTTATGTAAAGAGCTCTATATATAGAAGAAGATCTATTGTACAAAGGGTTGGAAATTTTATGCAAAAGCTTGTATTTGGCCTATTGGTATGGATGTATAATCACTCAGAATTCACTGAATGTGCTCTGATGTGAGACTCATTTTCAGTAATACATGCTTGACTTTACTTCTCAGGATTCATGAAGGATTTTTTATGTTCAGAATATGTGATGTTGTTCTTTTCTTAATTCTTACAGTGGTATGGATGTATAATCACTCAGAATTCACTGAATGTGCTCTGACTTCCTGTATACATTTATAAACTGTGTGGTCCCATATGAGTTTATATTATGAATGTTTAAATGCTGAATGCCCTGACTTCCATGTAAGGTTGAGTTCATTGTTATATTGAGGTGTTGTTGACTCCATAAGCCCAATGGATAGTTTTGTTTAATGTGTTTCCACCATTCATATTTTTCACAGTTGTTCTATAAGAGTTAGCCATCTTATCTTTAATCAAAATCATTAATCCATCAAGAGAGAGCCCTCTCAGGTTGAGGAGGCTAAGCCTCAGCCTAAAGTAGGTTTGAAATAGTTACTTAGAGTCAACCTGACCAGCAGCCTATCAGGGCCTGATTTTGAGATAACACCAGGAGAGGGTTTAATGTCATATGGGATTACATTGTAAACTTTATTGAATCTCGCAGAAAATTCTTGCACTGGTTCACCCAGATTCCTTTTCAAATTATCATACTCGGTTAAGATCTGTAAAGGATTTTCCTTGTCTTCCCATCTTCTAAGGAAAACTTTCTCAAATTGCTGGAAATTGGAAATACTCCTTGCTAGAAGACCTCTGAACCCCTTTTTTACTTCACCAGAAAAGCTTTGTGCAAATAGCCTCATTTTGATAACCTCGTCATCCACTTCCTCCAAATATATTAAGTCATTAAATTTATCTCTGTGTTGCTGAGCTGTAATACCTCCTTGTCTATCAAATAAGACAATGCACTGAGCGTAGTTTTGAGGAAGGTCATGTAATTAACTTGGAAGTGCAGGGGAGACAATTTGGTAGTGATAACTACTTAAGATGAGGCTGCAGTAACTATAATACTAGGAATTTGAATAACAGATGAAGATGGATCGGAAACTACTATAGTAGGGATTTTAACAAAAAAAGATGGAGGAAAAACAGGTGGGGTGTGAAAAGGGAAAGTCACAGACCAAGACAAGGCCAATTAGAGTTCTTGAATTAGGTGCTCCAATTTGCGCTCCTTTAGAAATTCAATTGGGTTAGTATGAGTAAGAGTACTTATATACCCCAAATACTCTTTAAGCCTAGAGATCAAGCTACTCCAAAAAATATCTATTTCTTATTGTGATAATCTTGGTTCTTGAGAAGAATACTTTGGAATGTAAGACTTAAATCTCCTTTCATCAAATATTGTTTCTGATAAATCAGATTATGACTTTGATCTAAATAAAGTATGCTCAAACTTAATATGAAAACAAATATCTTCTATGGACTTTACTTCTTTAGGTAATGAAATAGATCTTTCTAATGGGAAAATAAATGATTCTTTTTTAGACCTTCTCTTCCTGAAAATATTTTCTAGACTTGAAAGGACCTTTGGTGGATTAGGATCTGGATATCTCCTTATGTATATCCTTCTATGAACCAGAACTTCCTAGTGGAGTCACCTTGAACTTCAAACAAGTGGATTCACCATGGAAAATTTAACAGCCAACTTCATGTCTCAACTCCTGTTTACCCTCAATAATTACACTTGATGATGATAATTGATTAAGGGAAAAATGAGTCCTTTGTTCCCCGATAATTACACCAAGATGTTATCACTGTGTAATTTTCTTGGCTATAGGAGAAAATTACCAATGCAACTTCAAACCAGTCTTTGATATTGGAAGTTGGCCCTTCCAATCTAGAGAGGGATCTCTCTTTGAATCTGCTACTCAAGGTCATTACAAAAATAGGCCATTCATGTGCTCAATGGCCAATTCAAATGTAAATGGAAACAAGTTTGGTTGGAGAATGGGAAAATGTATAATTGGGAACAGAGTCATAAGGTTGATCTCAATGAGAGTTCCCAAGAGATGGTGATAAGATAGATAGGGATCAAAGGCATACATAAAATGTTCAATTAGAATTCAAAATATCCAGCTCGTAAGTTTAAAGAGAAAATAATCCATTACACAAGGCATACAAGTGAATTTTGTGCAACTTTAGAGGAAAAGGGTCAAATATTTGAGACTGAAAATAACAGAGCATCTAAGTGCAGATGAATTCTACTATTTTATAAACTTCATTCAAACATGAAGAACCAACAATCATGAAATTTACAAAGGAAAAGAAAAACACCAAGAAACTGACTCGTAAACGTTGTTAAAGAATCTCAGATATGCATGTCTAGAAACTTTTGTCATGGAAATTTCATTAATATCAAAATCAGATATACGAAATAAAGTCACTTTTCTCTCAAGAACCAAACCTTGGTTTATCTTCATCAACAATATTATTGAATATCTTTACAAAACTGAAACCATAACTTTAGTGAAGTCTTTAATTACAAAATATCTCAGATAAAACATATCTAAAATCACATATCTGAAATATTTATCTACAAAATAACATTGGTGTGTTGTCTTTGAATCATGATGCATGATCAACTATTGTAACAAAAAGTGGAGTTGTAGCTGAAAGAACTGCTACTGAAGTGGATCGAAAGAACTCACTGACAAATATGCAATAAAATATGGAAATCCTCTATTTCATTCCTTAAAATCCTGCTTTAATTTTTTATCCATAAGCTCAAGATAATAAGTTTCCTTATATCTCTGACATGATCATCAAAATAATGTTGATTGTGCAAAAATAATCTCCAATAAATTTTATCATAGCCAATATCCTTATCGCTGCAAAAAATGTGCATACCATCTGGATGCTGACAAATTATTTGGGCATACAATATCGATATTGAAACAGTGGAACAACTGCCAAAATATATTGCAATGCTTTTCCAAAACAAAACAACTTTCGGTGCTGCCAAAATATTTGGTAGTAGTGCTTTGCAAAACATGCCAAAATGAGCGTTGACAAATTAACCAGCAGTGTTGTCCTAGAATCCTTAATTGAGTGTCTTTGTTGCCTCTAGCAATAGGTTCATATCGGTTTCTTGAGTTTTTTTGGTTTGTTGGTTTTCCTGGCCTTGGGGCTTTGCTATCCTCCTTTACCTTGTTTTTGGACCTTCTTTTTCCTAGAACTGGAAGCCTCCTCTTTGTTAATCAACATTTACCTCAATGGCGTGTCATCCAGATTGATCACTTGATCTTTTAAATCAGGGTTCTGCTGCAACTTGTTATTAAGCCTGAGCTTATTGGTGGGTTTGGTATGGAACTTTTTGTTTCCATACATTTCTTCCAGGGTGGATTCTCTTTTACTCTTTCTCTGTATCGTTTTAAGTGATTTATTTTGACTCTCCCCTGTTTCACTAACTATACTCCCTGAACCTTGATCATGTTTATCAATGGTGGATTTACCATCTGGATGCTGACAAATTATCTGGGAATACACTATCGATATTGAAACAGTGGAACAACTGCCAAAATATATTGCAATGCTTTTCCAAAACAAAACAACTTTCGGTGTTGCCAAAATATTTGGTAGTAGTGCTTTGCAAAACATGCCAAAATGAGCATTGACAAATTAACCAGCAGTGTTGTCCTAGAATCCTTAATTGAGTGTCTTTGTTGCCTCTAGCAATAGGTTCATATCGGTTTCTTGAGTTTTTTTGGTTTGTTGGTTTTCCTGGCCTTGGGTCTTTGCTATCCTCCTTTACCTTGTTTTTGGACCTTCTGTTTCCTAGAACTGGAAGCCTACTCTTTGTTAATCAACATTTACCTCAATGGCGTGTCATCCAGATTGATCACTTGATCTTTTAAAGAAGGGTTCTGCTGCAACTTGTTATTAAGCCTGAGCTTATTGGTGGGTTTGGTATGGAACTTTTTGTTTCCATACATTTCTTCCAGGGTGGATTCTCTTTTACTCTTTCTCTGTATCATTTTAAGTGATTTATTTTGACTCTCCCCTGTTTCACTAACTATACTCCCTGAACCTTGATCATGTTTATCAATGGTGGATTTACCAATGGGATCTTTTGGTAGCTCTAAGAGATTATTTTGAGGAGAGAAAGGGTTTTTTTTTTCTCCAAAACCCTTTTACTTCTTCTTATGTAAACCTTCTCTATCTTAGGAACTAAAACATGGGTTTATGTTTTCTTGTTTTGGGAGGTTTTCTTTTTTGCTTTTGGTTTGGAAGGAGGAAGTTCCTTGTTCTAGGGTCTCAAATGTTTGGATAGGCCCCCTTCATTCTCTCTTTCTTTTACTGGTTTTAGACTTGGAAGAGACCGCTTCTATGAACCCCCCACAAAATAGGAAATGTTCCCATGTTCAATTAATTTTCTCCAAATGATTTATAATTAAAATTTTAATCAAACTTTTATGAAATAAACAATGAGGAGTTGAGGTGGGTTTGGGTTGAACCCTTGTAGACATTTTCCTGAGACTCATCAACAAGAAATAAGGCATATTCATATGAACCTACCCAGCGAGGTGTGCGAGAAATTTGAAATAATACATCTCCATCCTCTCGTAGCGACCTTCACAGCTGAAAAACCACTGAATGATCCTTAAGGTTTTTCCTATGTTGGCTTAATCCATGACCTCTGCACCCCCTTCTATTAGTCTTTATCTTTGTGTTCATCCTTCAAGAAGGAGGGAATATTGATACCCACTAGGGTTCAATTCTTGAGCCAGTAGTCTCCATCCATTGGAAGGCGATAGCTTTAGCAATAAGCTCCTCTGTGACTGGGGAAGGAAAGGTCAACAATGTTGATGTTCTCACCATCAAAACCCTCTACAAATGATCGAGCAAATGCACCATGGAAACCTTTACACCTGAAACAAAAATCCTCCTGTTGTTTCCCTTTATCACTTATGTAGAGAGGGTTAAGAGGTCAAATTCAAGACTCCTAGCTAAAAAATCAATTAAATTAGTGACAGGGGGCAATTATCTAGCCCTAGTGCCATGACAGAAGATCTAAAGTTTAAAACTTGCACTCATGGAGCCCGTACGCAGTAGGCTAAAGGAGGAGTATTTGAACAAGCATGCCTTTTTAATTAAGGTCAAAGCAGGTTAGGGGTGGATCACGTCCATCTCAGCCCGACCAACCCCTAGAAGCATTTCAGGGGGTAACCTACGTGGGTGATAGGCTGACGCCACCCCCCAGAGTTGAAAAGTTAACCTGGAAGGCCCGCCAATCCAACTGCCCAGATTGATTTCGGGGGTAATCGATGGATCCAACCTCCTTCTCTCTACTCGTTGGAGGATGGTGGGGACCACCCGCCACGATGGCTAATCCATTGGTGCCAATTCAAGTGAGTGAGGAATTCAAAAATTAAACAATAACATCTCCGCCCTCCTCTCTCTCCCATCCACTTGTTGTCTGTCACCATCCAATCCTCTTCTTCCATGCATCCCCCATGACGTCATCCCACATTAGGTGTTCGTTGTCCTCCCTTTACCTGTAAAAATCCTCCCCGCCTCAACTTTTTGAAAGTTTTGCATTGCTTCCCAGTGCAAAAGCCTCCCGCCTTTCATCTGTTTTGTAAACATTGTCTGATCACTGAAACAGTCCATAACCTCCCTCCAACGTTGTTTTTAGCTATTTTTAGGACAACCAAGTAATCGATCGGTCCCTTTCACCTGCAAATTATTTGAATATTCATTGGAACATGAAGAAAGCAACCTTAAGCCCTATAAAGCCCATGAGGTTAAACCCTCCTCCAGTGTCGAGCATCTCATGGACACGAAGGCGCAAATCGCTGACCCCTCTAGTGCCTACCACCTCACGGACCTTCAATTCAACTTATATGGTAACCATGTCAGAGGAGAAGACCCATTTCTGGTGGTCGACTCAGGCTTATACTACCAAATTGCACCCTTAGTATGTTATTTCCCAGAGTTCGTCTCCTGATTAAAAACTGCTTACATAGACGAGAAGAATTGTTTTGTCTCCTTAACCAGGGTCAAAATCCTTGAGGTGACCCCAAAGCTAATTCAAAAATCCTTAATTTACCCAAGCTCCTCTAAACCCCAGTAGTTTACATAAACTACATTTGTCTACCATTACACTACCCTTCCAACTGATGAGAAACAATCCTTTCTACAAATGATCATGACCCTTAGCCTATAGTCTCTGCCTGTTGCGGACAGTTTCCTTATAACCCTCTTTGCAGAGCCTATTCAGCCCATCCTGTCCCTGATTTATCATCTATTTGGGGATGATGATGCCAATATAACTATTAAAACCTATCTAGGGTTTATAAGGAAAATGATGTAGCCTGACCATTTGTTCGACATCCCTGCTTATTAGACCAAGGCGATAAGATTATAGCTGCACCATTTCTCCACCACCTCCTATTTTAGATATTATTCTTGGTTGTTCTTCTTGTTTTTGTACACTCATATGGATGAGTTCGAGTGTCTAGGTCTCAGTTTGGTGGTTTCAAACAAACAAAGGAAGTTTGTTTTCCACTGGGACGTTGGTGTTAGGAAGAGACATGATGCTGAGGGCTAATCTATAGTATACCTAGGGGGGATAGTATGGGGTATAGAGGGAGGTACCCAAGGGAGTAATGTAATAATGATATGGGCCATAGTTAATAAATAAAGTGGTTAACCCGCATCATGTAAGGGACCACAAGTAGTTAGCAATAATGTGATAAGCCCATGGTATTAGATAGATGGTATTGAGGGAATCATGGTAATGACCCATGGTATTGTATGTATGAGGCATATATAGAGGCTAGAGACTCCCTATTGAGAGATGTCAAGGATTATTGTATTAGCAAACATATGGCTTGTGGAGTGTTCTCCTTCTTTAAGGAGTGATTGTATGGTGTTACCCTACCTTAAGGGTTTGATCAATAAAGAAGCATTTCTATATTTTGTGTTTGTTTACAGTTATTGGGTATATTGGCATCATTTCATATATTTGTGGGTCATATATATTACAAGTGGTATCAGAGCACTTTCTTGGGCAAGCAGAGATATATATATATATATATATATATATATATATATATATATCTATATTTTTGCAGGAAATTTTTGGGGCAGCGAGTTTGCATATCAGATATGTAACTTTTGGTGCAAAATTTGAAGAAACAAATTGAAGATCTGGATTCTTTGTGAAAAAATACCCAATTTCAAAAAACATAAAATCGGTCGATCGGAGTCCGGACGAAGGAGATATCATTGATTTAAAAATCAGCTATGTTGCAGAAAAAGTTTGACAAAAATTCGTGGACAATGGATCTCCAGTTAATTTTTGTCATTTTTTGAGGGGAATTTTGAGAAACTAATTATAGATCTGAGATCCTCTAGAAAAATTACCCAATTTCAAAACAAAAAATTGGTCTAATCGGAGCCCGGATGAGGGAGATATCGCTGATTTAAAATCAGCTCTTTTTTTAGAAAATTTTTATGACGACGGGATAGTTGCAGCACAAATATGAAATTCTAGTGCCTAGATCAGGATTTATATCACATGATAAGATGCATAATGGTTGTTCCATTTCCGAAAATAGGTCATAATAAGGATTCTGAGCAATATTGACCGAAGTGGGCCACTTTAAATTTTCGCCAAGTAAGTGATTTTTTTCAAAACCCTCTTCGTGGCTTCTAGCAAGATGTTTTTTTTAGCCAAAGATGCTGGCCCTACTATTGAAGAATTCATAAGCAGTGAAAAGGAATTATATGGGAAAAAGTGGAAAAATTTAGTATGGCTTGGTTTGGAGGATGAGGCTGCCAAATGGTTTAGATCACTTGCCAGTGAGAAGTTGTACAAACTTTCAGATGAAGAGTTTGAAAGTCTTTTTAGACAAATGGTCTCATGCTAGAAAACAAGAGAATGAGACATGTAAGGGGTTATTTTCTATTGGTATCTCCTCATTACAGGTTCATGGATGTATTTACAAGGAGAAGATCATTGTGCCTATTAATCCTAGTTGCAAGTATAATTTTATTAATGTTCATTTGGCTAAAAGATTGCAAGTACCAGCCAAATAGATGGAGCACACACAGGTTAATAATTAGGATGTGCAAGTTTATAAAGATTTGAAGATTTCTATGGAAAAGTATGTATTTCATTCTGATTTTTATGCTTCAGATATGGCTAATGTGGATGTTGTTTTGGGATACCCTTGGATGGAATCTATTGGTACTATCAATATTAATGTGCAGAAGAAATTCCTAAAGCTTTGGTATAAAAAGAAGAAAATTACATTACAGGATATTTCCATCAATAAACAGGTAGAGTCCAAGGAGGATGAAGTAGAGGCTATGGAGGCAGAAGCACAAAGCTCTAATGACACTGACACATCAGATGATGAGCCTTTGATGGTCGACAACCAAACACAAACATCAAATCAGGTATCAGAAAAAGCACCAGACACCACTCATGCACCAATAGTAGAGGAATTCAAGAAATATATTCCATCAGTTAAAGCTTCAACATATCACCACCCACATCACCCAATGAGACAACAACCTACAAGATGGCAATGAATCAGCAACAAGGACAACAACCCCCGCATGACAGATAGAGAGGGGCGACGATCCACCCACAACACACCAACATAGAAGAGCCGCCAGGGTCAACTTCCATCTCAAGTGAGCGAGGCACCAACTAGATCGAGGGTTCACCTTTCTCTTGGATGGCTAGGTGCACGTGCATGGTACCAACGGACTACTCTTTTGAGTAGATCTTATTATTTGTGTTCTTCTTATGTTTCAGGGACAAAACATGTTTAAGGGGGGTGGAATGTATTACACCTAGGGGGGATAGTATGGGGTATAGAGGGAGGCACCCAAGGGAATAATGTAATAATGGGATGGGCCATAGTTAATAAATAAAGTGGTTAACCCGCATCATGTAAGGGACCATAAGTAGTTAGCAATAATGTGATAAGCCCATGGTATTAGATAGATGGTATTGAGGGAATCATGGGAATGACCCATGGTATTGTATGTATGAGGCCTATATAGAGGCTAGAGACTCCCCATTGAGAGATGTCAATGATTATTGTATTGGAAAGAATATGGCTTGTGGAGTGTTCTCCTTCCTTAAGGAGTGATTGTATGGTGTTACCCTACCTTAAGGGTTTGATCAATAAAGAAGAATTTCTATATTTTTTTGTTTGTTTACAGTTATTGGGTATATTGGCGTCATTTCATATATTTCTGGGTCAGATCTATTACCACTTGTAATATATCTGATCTGCAAATATAATAAAAATAGAACAATGCCCAAGAAATAACACAATATAAGATAAGAACTTCAGATCTTTATCAATATCAAAACCCTTCAGGTATGGAAACACCATACATTCACTCCTTAAGGAAGGAGAACACTCCACAAGCCATGTGCTTGCCAATAAAATAATCCTTGACATCTCTCAATGGGGAGTCTCTAGCCTCTATATAGGCCTTATACATACAATACCATGGGTCATTACCAGGGTTCCCTCAATACCATCTATCTAATACCATGTGCTTATCACATTATTGTTAACTACTTGTGGTCCCTTACATGACGCGGGTTAACCACTTTATTTATTAACTATGGCCCATCCTATTATTACATTATTCCCTTGGGTACCTCCCTCTGTACCCCATACTATCCCCCCTAGGTCGACAGGGACATTGCTGTTAGGAAGAGACAAGATGCTGAGGGCTATTCCCAGTTTATATCCTCATATATGACCTTTGCCTATAAAATTATTCATGGTGTTTCCCCTCCCAAATTTCACCCTCAATAAAAATCAATCCTCTAACTTAGCAATGATACCAAGGTGGGGGACTGGTATCTATTTGAGGATTTCACAGAAATTAGGGTCTATGGGTGTGAGCTTCCTCCTTACCACTTGCCTGTGTTTATGCCCATGAGGATTTTTGCTTTGGAATTCATCAGACATAGCCTTAATGTAGACCAAGTTCACTTTGTCCCTATTAAGAAGGGATATATGTTTAAGTTGGGAAAGCCCGTGGGACCTTTTATTGTCAATTCCAGGTAGGTCCACAAGGTAGCTAAGGAATTACTCAAACAGATGAATTTTGATCTAGGGGAGGTCTGGCATTATGATCCTCATGGTGTCATTTCCAAGAGAAGAGAGAGCATAAAGGCTTCAACTTATGAACATGAGGATAGGCTTGAGATCGAATGGAAATCTAACTTTGATTCGTGGCCTATTAACACAGAGATGGAGATCGAGACTCCAACATCGAAGGACAAGGCACAGAAAAGGACCATTGACCAAGCTAAAGATGTCAAGATGGAGGATGTACACCCTAGTAAAAAGGCAAAGACCCAAGAGATAGAGGAAGAATAAATTGAGACCATGTTAGTAGAGACAAGACCAGATCAACTAGGCTTCTAGGTGACTTTGGAAGACCCATTACAAACTGTTGCCTCATCCTCTTTAGAGGTAGCCATTTTAAGTTCAAAAAGAAGTGCAACTGCTAGTAAGCCAAGCTGGCCTATTGGAAATGCCATTGGATAAAGAAACAAGAAGGCAAGGGAAGAGATGCAGCAACAAATAACATCTCATTCAATACCATATCAGACCAGACTTCTGGTTGCTATGGACTTAGAGAGAAATCAAATGAAGTGCTCGCTACAACACCCACTAACATAGTCACTGCCTTTGGGCTCTTAATTCAAGGCCCTGGAAGTTTCATTAGACTTGACAAGTGTCCCTCTGCCGGACAAGATCAACTTCCACATGCAAGTGGGGGAAATGTTGTATATTGAGCTCAACATAAATGTAATTACCATCAACAAGGATGAAAAGCTCCTAGAGGCTACATCAAGGTTAAAATAAGAGAGAGATAACTCGAGAGCTCTACACATGCAAAATGAGAGCTTCATGAGATGATTGTGAAGTTAGGGGTTAATCTAGAAGACAAAACTGCATTCGAAGCCCTACTCCAAAGTTCACAAGCATAAGTGTAGGAGCTAAGGCACAAACTGAAGATGTCAGGTAGTGAGCATGTGCAATCTAAGGAACTTGCATAGGTGGAAGGAGAGAAAGAAATCCTGGCCAAAGAACTGACATAAAGAAATAATGAGATAGTATCCCTCAAGCAACAGGCAGTGGAACTTCAGTTGAGGATAGACACATACATTTGTGTAGCTCTTGTGCCTGAAAACCCCCAAAATCCCATAGAACAACTCACAAAGACCCTCACTGAACTCCAACTTTCGCAAGGGGAGATTAAGAAGGTGCAAAAGGATTTGGACACTACCCAGAGAAGCCTAGCACTGAAAGAAAAATAGCTTCAGATAACCAGGATGAACATAAACCTGATTAGTAAGAAATTACAGGCGGAAAACTAGGAAATTTCTGAGATAAAAGGCAAGCTCAAAGGAAACATGTCTCTCTTATAGGCCAAGCAACTTGCCTGGGATGAAATCATAGCATAAATGAAAAGCAACTGGGAGTACATAACTCTGATGGATGAACAAAATATTGTAATCAAGGATTATGCATTTTTCATCCTAGTTGCCAAAGAAGATGGTGAAAATGACTCCCAAATTTCCAAGAAGTTCATTTAATTTGTAAATGAAAGGCCACTTAGTGAGTTGAGACCAATATATGTAGTGGATATAGTGTCTGCTACCATGGAGATTATTGGGGAAATTATATGTGTTATAGTTTCCAACATTAAATTATCAATCCGGGGTCGTAAGACTTATAGGCAGAAGCACAGGTATAGCCTAACTTAATATCAAATTCCTATTTCAGAATTAAGTATAGAATGAAAAGGCTTTTAAACTAACGCTATCTCAAGCAATCAAATTATAAAACTCAAAGAAATTGAAACAAATGACATGTAAGGAAATGGAACTCTACTGTCAAAAGTAACCAATCTTGCAATGGAATGAAACTTAATCTAGTACAAAAAAGTAACCACACATGCAATGAAGTAACCTTAATCTAATGCTAGAAAACACGCTTAATCTAATGCAAGAAAGTAATCTTAATCTAATGTGGGAAAGTAATCAGACTTGTAGTTGAAATAAACTCTATTCTAATGTAGAAAATAACCACAATTCAAATAAAATTGTAACTAATCTAATTCCCAGGATCACACAAATCAATAAGCAATGGAATTTATCTCTTAATCCTATTTGGTTCACACCCTCAATTCTCCAAAGCTTCACAATGACAATTTCAAATTAATATTTCTATGCTGCCTAAATAAACACACTCAAATTAAAAGACTCAATGATCAAAGCTTATTCTAATTTAAAACTACTGCAATAACCATTCTGAAACGAAATCAACTACTATGTTCTTATACTACTGCAATTTCAGGACAAAATTACCCAAATCAAGTCGCGTTGCAAATGATTTAATCAAATTGCATTACAATAACGAAATCAATTTAATTTAAATACTGCATCAATGCAAGCTATTTCTAATCGAAATCAAACGCTGCCCTTATCAAAACGAAACCATTCCAATTATTCTTAAAACGCCTTACTACAAAACTCAGGTATGAAACAATTGTTCAGGCTTCAAATCTGCATGAGAAACACTCCACTCAGAGGTTAATCTACATGACACAACACATGCATATTCAGAAATCGTTTTAACTTTAAATCCATTCCATAACAGTGACACTCTTAACTGCGTAATCTCAATGCATTCATGATCACTTGTCTATGGAGATAACAGAGTATGGTTCTCAAATGATTATGCGAGTGTGGATTCAATGATGGTGAAATATAGTACCACAGTCTGCGAAAACAATCTCTCTGATCAGTCAACCTTCGATACAAATGATTACTAAACACCTACAAATCAAACCAAAGTTGAATTACAAGATTACACACTCTGCAAAATTTAAATCGATGGAAACTAACTCTTCAAAATCACACAATTCCTAATCTATACTAGATATTGGGCTCAATTTTAGGAGTGGTGGGCCCTCCCACGCCTGGAGCGAGCTAGTTTACTACAGTGAAATGAAATCTAAAATGAAATCATAAATAACTCACAGTGGAATGAGTGCTGGAACTTGTATTAAATCAAAATGATGGCATACAAAGTCTGGAATAACATAAGTTCTTAATCAACAATTCTGGAGCCTTACAACAATTACAACAGTATCATTACTCCCTTACTCCCTCCCTAAGCTTTGATATATACACAAAATCCATTTAAACTGAATTCCCAAACGAATTTGCAATTTTGGAAGAGATCCCAAAAATCTGGGTTTGCTGTGATTTTACACAAATTAGTGATGAAGAGTTGGCTTGATCTCTTCAACCATAATGTATTTTGGTAAAATGTTCATATGGAACCTAATTGGCCATATTTTTGACAAATCCCATGTCTTGAAATATTCTGATTCAACTCCATCTCCTCAGAAAGCGTGCCCAAAGTTGGATGTTTGGATATTTTACAAATCTGAGTTTTACCTAATTTTTATACAAATCTGCCTCAAATACCTCTTTGTATATCCCAACAGTAAGGTATTTTAGAAATTGTTTCAGGGTTAGTAAATTGGTTATACTGGGACCAAAACCCATGTGCCATATTTTCTTCATTCGCCTTCACCTGCACGAAAATCGAGGCGGAAGTTGGCAGTTTGAAACTTATTGCAGATTTGGGCAAATTTGTGAATTTCCTTCTAGAGACCCACATGAGTGACCTAGGTGAAATATAGGTTATGAAAAGGTATTAAAACATTATTTTTGATAATAACCTCTCTCGGTTTCTCCGAAAGCATGTCGAAAGTGTCAAAGCCCCAAATTGGTCATTTTCGTACTCTACTGGCTTGTAAAGAAACTCGGCGATGGAACCCTGTGAAAAGATGAGCTTAGCGAAACCGTCATTAGTAAATCATGGCATAATCATATTTAATCATAGAAAAGCTAATAAAACTAATGATAATCAACCATGAGGCATAGGATGTGATTTGGTGATAAATGATGGAATTATGACGTGAAATGAGTATACTGGTGTCGGAATTTAGGTTATAAATGGTGGTTTTGTATGATGGAAAAATGGGCATATTCGAGGCCCAACATCCCCCCATGCTTGAGGGTTTTCATGTCCTCATGCAAACAAATCTCTTGCTCTTTGATACGTTCTTGTGGGACGACATTACTTGGATATTTGAAGGCGCTGGTTCTTGTGGAGTAGCACTTACTTGAATGTTTGGAGGTGTTGGTTCTTGTAGTGCAACACTCATCATACTTAATAGGTCACACTAATTTACTGAGAAATACAAATTGAGGATAATAAAGGGACGAGTGAAGGAGAGATGAGTGATGGGCATGGTGAATGGGCGATTGATACTCTGTCTTCGTAAGACCAATGTCTATAGGTGGTTTCCTTTATCATTTCATGGTAGTAATGACTTCATCCTAATGTTTTTCATCATGGAAGGAGAAGACATCATAGAGGTTTCTTTATCAATGCACCATAAGGTTTTTGCTTTTAACATGGTCTTGTAATCAGAGTATATGCAGAGTGAATGGAAGGATAATAAAAGGATGATGGTTTATGAAAGATGAAATGCATGGAATGAGAAGTGGTGAATCATTAAGTTTCTTTAACCTTCTAATGAATTAGAGAATCATAAGCCAAATTTACCTCAAGTTTTACCTTTATCATTGATGTGCTTGGTGCTGCAAGATGAAGTGGAGGATGGAATGGCTGGAGTTGATGTGACCGTTGATCTGATCTGCTGAAGAAGAGCTAGAGTTGCAATGGAGGCTGATTTGGATCTGTTGAAGGAAGCTAAAGACCTGAAGGATGAACTGAAGGTCCCCTTCTCCCCCATGCCTGAGGAGTTGTATGTCCCCAAACAATTGAGGAAAGGTGACTGTTGCTGCAAATGATAATGGAAATGCTGATACAAAAATCCAAACTGCTGCAAATCTGTGTCGAGATCTCAAAACCATATAGTCTTCAACCGCTACACACCGTGTGCAATCCTACTTATGTGAATAAATGGTTTCGATGTCGAACATAAGCAAGAATCATTGGATTACCAACCATTGAGGAAGTTGTTAACCAATACGAGATATCCCACCTTTGATGTCAATGGGAATCAAGGCACTAGGTACATTCTACTAGCCATGAATGGATTTGTTGATGTCGAATGGACTGCAAAATTCATACACCAAGAAACATTGATGTATTTCCTTAGAAGATGACAAGGATACCTGCCATTAAGGCATGCAGGATCCTAGGTACCTTATCTAACCCTAACCCTAGTCCCAGAGAATGTGTTGATGTCGATGGGATAAGGCTTATTGGTAGGTGGGCCTTAAGGAATCCCACATGTACAAACATAATGACTTGAAAGATACATGATTTGAAGAACTCATAATCTCAATGCATTCATGATCACTTGTATATGGAGATAACAGAGTATGGTTCTCAAATGATTATGCGAGTGTGGATTTAATGAATGTGAACTATAGTACCACAGTTTGTGAAAACAATCTCTCTGATCAGTCAACCTTCGATACAAACGATTACTAAACACCTACAAATCAAACCAAACTTTAATTGCAAGATTACACACTGCAAAATTTAAATCGATGGAAACTAACTCTTCAAAATCACATAATTCCTAATCTATACTAGCTATTGGGCTCAGTTCCAGGAGTGGTGGGCTCTCCCACGCCTGGAGCAAGCTAGTTTACTGTAGTGAAATGGAAATCTAAAATGAAATCATAAATAACTCACAGTGGAACGAGTGCTGGAACTTGTATTAAATCAAAATGATGGCATACAAAGTCTGGAAAACATAAGTTCTTAATAAAAAATTTTGGAGCCTTACAGAAATTAAAACAGTATCATTACTCCCTTACTCCCTCCTTGAGCTCTGATATATACATAAAAGGTCATTTAAACTGAATTCCCAAACGAATTTGCAATTTTGGAAGAGATCCCAAAAATCTGGGTTTGTTGTGATTTTACACAAATTAGTGATGAAGAGTTGGCTTGATCTCCTCAACCATAATGTATTTTGGTAAACTGTTCATATGGAACCTAATTGGCCATATTTTTGACAAATCCCATGTCTTGAAATCTTCTGATTCAACTCCATCTCCTCAGAAAGCATGCCCAAAGTTGGTTGTTTGGATATTTTACAAATCTGAGTTTTACCTGATTTTTATACAAATATGCCTCAAAGACCTCTTTGTGTCTCCCAAACCGTAAGGTATTTTAGAAAAATGTTTCAAGGTTAGTAAATTGGTTATACTGGGATGAAAACCCATGTGCCATATTTTCTTCATTCGCCTTCACCTGCATGAAAATCGAGGCGGAAGTTGGCAGTTTGAAACTTATTGCAGATTTGGGCAAATTTGTGAATTTCCTTCTAGAGACCCACATGAGTGACCTGGGTGCAATCCAGGTTATGGAAAGGTATTAAAACATTATTTTTGATAATAACCTCTCTCGGTTTCTCTGGAAGCATGCCAAAAGTGTCAAAGCCCCAAATTGGTCATTTTCGTACTCTACTGGCTTGTAAAGAAACTCGACGATGGAACCCTGTGAAAAGATGAGCTTAGCAAAACCGTCATTAGTAAATCATGGCATAATCATCTTTAATCATATAAAATCTAATAAAACTAATGATAATCAACCACGAGGCATAGGATGTGATTTGGCGATAAATGATGGAATTATGATGTGAAATGAGTATACTGGTGTCGGAATTTAGGTTATAAATGGTGGTTTTGTATGATGGAAAAATGGGCATATTCTAGGTCCAACAGAGATTTATAAAGTTATCCAGAAGGAGGAGGCCAGAGTCAAAGTTGAGGAATTCTTAGGGGTGGTACAAAAAGATGTGGTTGCTGTTAGGGTCCAACCCTAACCCCCTTATTTATGTAATAGGATCGAGTCATAGTTATAGTTAAGTAAAGAGTCAATAAAGCCCATATTAATAATTGTAAGTGGTTAACCCGCATTTAATGAAGGGACCACAATTAGTTGCAAATGGGCCATGGTATTAGATAGATGGTATTAATAAGAACCATGGTATTGCCCCATGGTATTGCATGTATGAATCCTATATAAAGGATAGAGACTCCCTTGGAGGAGCATCATGTCTTATTTTGTAAGTGAGCTCAACTCTATTGGAGGTTGCCTCCTCGAAGAAGCAAGTGAACATTGCTTTCTGAATAATAAAATACTTGCTGTTATTTCTCATTGTTCTATGTTCTGGGTATATTTCTTTGCATATTTGGTATTCTGGTATCATCTTGCAGGTTAAGAGCATAACAAGTGGTATCAGAGCGCTTTCCAGGGCTGGTGGGATGTCTAATTTTTAGCAAATTTTTTTTTGGCTAGAGACGTGTTTCGACGTCTTTAAACCACGGGATTTGTCGTTGAGCGCATAAACCTGCGGATTTGGGGAGGCATGCACACAGGAAATACAAGAGGTGGTCACGCTTGTTGGACTCCCCTGTAACCCCTGTGGGTACCCCTTCGAGTAGTAGCGCATTAGACAGAACCATGCACGGACTGTCTTCCCAGTACCCTATGGGTATATCGGAAGCCCCCTAGCTCCCTTGAAACCTCGCCATAGATAAACCATCAGCCGTCTCGCTGCTACAGTACACCGAGAACAACACTCGGAGAGATTACTCGCGCATACAATAGGGTAGTCGGGTTGTACGGCTAAGGGTACGATTGATCCTCCTTGGTTAGTGCCTTGAAAAATTGAGCCAAGTACTACTGTCAGACCCTTATGTATATTGTGATCTGTAGCACTTGACACTCCTAGAGACCATAGTTCCCTTCTCTATATTTGGATCACACATAATCTTTGCTAGATCAGATCTTGCAAGTGGGGTTTTGTCGCAGCAGCAGTAATCAGTTCCACCATTCAGATCTATCAGATCAGCCATTCAGATCTATCAGATCCATCAGATCCGCAGCAACAATCAGTTCCACCGTTCAGATCTATCAGAACAACCTTTCAGATCTCTCAGATCCATCAGATCCGCCATCTAGATCTAACAGTTTGGGTTCTGTAGCCATCACAACAATCAGATCTGCCATTCAAATCTGACTAATTGTGTGGGTTCCTATACCTGGGCGTGATTTTCACAGGAATTTGGGGCAACATTGAGATTTCTGGGATTCGGCTACTGCAGTATTCCTAAGCAAGGAGTAAAACTCTGTTTGAAGTAAAAAAAATCAGGTCGACGAGCTGAGCAAGGTGGTACCATTCAATTTTTAGTGCCAAAAATTTCAGGCGGTCCCAAATTTCAAGTACATGGGATCGGTGCATGGTACAAACTAGAGTTGAAGCTACGACCAATGAGAGGATTGACAACCTTGAATCACAATTGAAAGATGTCATCTTGCAGCTGCAGAACTTAAATGAAACACTCTCTAAGGGCAAGGTGGAGGAACACGTGGAGGCATATATTGGCAATGAAAACATTGAGGGCGAGTCTAGCCAGTCCCTTCATCTCTTTGGCACCCACCAACAATCCCATCCGTGACCACCCAAGATGGACATGTATAAATTTGATGGCTCTCACCCGGCCGCATGGATAGCACAAATGGAGCAATATTTCACACTAAATTACATCATGGATGATGCGATTCAGCTTAGTCTGGGTATCATGTACTTGGACAATGAAAGATGGCAATGGTGGCAATGGAATCAATGTTGCTATGGAAGTCCCTTGACTTGGCAGACATTCAAAAAAGTTATTACGGATTGCTTTGACCATGAATTTGATTTTTTGGGTCGTCTCACTGTGCTCCAACAGACAGGAACAGTGAACGAATATATTACAGCCTTTGAAGCCTTAGCTTTCCACACTGGAGATCCACATGATGAGTTCTACGTGGAATGTTTTGTCAGTGGTCTCAAAGAAGCCATACAAGCCCACGTTCGACTGCACCACCCTAGCTCATGGTTGCATGCTTGCAGGATAGCTCATGAAGTAGAATGTGCGTTAGCGGCCCAGTCCAATCGCCCAAATTTCATCGCCAAGGGTTGCCCCACACAGGCTCAAAGCACTACCCAAACACTCAAGGTTCAAAAGGTGTTGGCTCAAAGCACTACCCAAACACTCAAGGTTCAAAAGGTGTCACCAACAGAAATGGCGGAAAGAAGAAAGCAAGGATTGTGTTACTATTGTGATGAGAAATACTCCCCTAGGCATAAATGCAAGGAGCCCAAATTCTTTCAAATTAATGCTATTGATCACAGTTCATTGGAGGAAGCCCCACCACTTGAGGAACCAGATGAGTAAGAAGAGGACAACCAGCAAGACAATGTACCTGAAGAACCAGTTATCTCGTTGCATGCTTTGGCAGGGATTTCTTCTCCCCAAAATCTCAAAATAAGAGGTTTTATTAAGCATCGCCCAGTAGTAGTCTTGATTGATAGTGGTAGTACACATAATTTTTATCCATCAAAAAGTTGCGGAAGTAGTGCATTGTTTGTCTGAGCAGTTTCTAACTTCCAGGTCCAAATTGTTGATGGGAGGACAATAAAATGTGAAGGCCGCTGTGAAAATGTAAAAATTCAAATGGGGGATTATCAGTTAAAGAACCACATGTTTTCCATACACATGGGAGGGTGCGACATTGTCCTAGGTGCTGAATGGCTTCGCACACTTGGCCCAATCACAATGGATTTCTAGGAGTTATATATGAGCTTTAAGCAGAACAACCACACACATACCCTCCGCGGACTCCAGGCGGGAGCTCCCTCTATCATCAGCTCACATTGGATGGAAAAATTGTTAAAAAAGGGCCACCATGGAGTTATAGCCCAATTTAATGCCATCCAGGCCTTCGAACCCAATTCTCTTCATATTCATCCTGAGATGCAACAAATCTTAAACAACCATCTACCAGTCTTTGACAAGCCTCATGAGCTTCCACCCTCGAGAGGGGAACATGATCATAGCATTACTTTGGTCCCACAGGCCCAACCACCAAATGTGCACCCATATAGATATCCGTTCGCCCAAAAGAATGAAATTGAAAAAATAATCAAGGAACTCTTGGAAGCAGGCATCATTTGTCCCAGCATTAGTCCTTATTCATTGCCGATGGTCATGGTGCTCAAGAAAGATGGGGGATGGCGTATGTGTTTAGACTTCAAGGCCCTCAATAAGTTGACGATCAAAGATAAATTTCCCATCCCGGTTGTCGATGATTTGCTGGATGAACTAAACGGGGCTCAATTATTTACTAAGCTCAACCTTCACTCGGGCTACCACCAAATTCGCATGAAAGAAGTAGACATTCCAAAGACTGCTTTGCGAACTCATGAAGGCCATTATGAGTTCTTGGTCATGCCATTTGGTCTTTGTAATACCCCATCCACTTTTCAGAGCCTTATGAACCACCTGCTCAAACCATATCTCAGGAAATTTGTCCTTGTTTTCTTTGATGACATCCTCATCTACAGTCGCACCTGGGCCACACATCTTCAACATGTAGATCTGCTCTTACAACTACTCCGCAAGCATAAATTATTTGTCAAGATGTCCAAGTGCTCTTTTGGCATGGAAGAAGTTGAGTATTTGGGCCACATTGTGGGGTGTAAAGGTGTCAGTGCGAACCCCAAAAAGATCCATCCAATGCAGGATTGGCCTCAACCAAAGACCTTAAGGAGCTTGAGAGGATTTTTGGGTCTCACAGGCTACTATCGCAAATTTGTCTTCAATTATGGTCGCATTGCTAGGCCCCTCACTCAACTCCTCAAGAAAAATTCATTCCTCTGGAATGACGAAGCACAACAGGCCTTTACAGCTCTCAAACATACCATGTGTTCCACTCCAGTCTTAGCACTACCCGACTTCACCAAATCATTTGTGATTGAATGCGATGCTTTTGGTACGGGTATCGGGGCGGTCTTAATCCAGGAAGGTCAACCCTTGGCCTTCACAAGCCAACAACTAAGTGGGAATAATCTGGGACAATCTACCTATGAGAAGGAGATGATGGCCATATTACATGCAGTAGATACCTGGCGACCATACTTATTGGGGTGACGTTTCCAAATCCGCACAGACCATCAAAGCCTTAAATATTTTTTGGAGCAACGCCTATCCTCACCACAACAAAATAAATGGCTCGCCAAAATGTTGGGATATGATTATGAGATAATTTACAAGAAAGGGCATGAAAATATTGTAGCAGATGCGTTATCCCGCCAATTTGAGGAGGAAAGTACCCTGCTTGCAATTTCCCTTCCCATTCCAGAATGGATTGAAGAGGCTCGCAAGGAATGGTTTTCACATCCCTGGCTCTCCCAACTCATTAATCAATTGCAGACAGATCCAAATTCCACAGCGGGCTACTCATGGCAGGATGAGATTCTTCGCTACAAGGACAGATTCGTAATATCACCAACATCCACCCTCAAAAGCCGCATTTTGGCGGAGTTTCACTCATCTCCCACTGCAGGACATTTAGGTTTTCAAAAGACGTATGCTCGCACATGAAGACTATTTTTTTGGACAGGCATGAAAAAGGACATTCTTACTTTTGTAGCTGAATGCGACGTCTGTTAGCGCCACAAAGGAGAAACAGTCAAATCCCCAGGCACATTACAGCCATTGCCCATCCCGGCCTCAATCTGGACGGAGGTTTCTATGGATTTCATTACGGGTCTTCCAAAGTCAGGAAACAAGTCAGTCATCATGGTGATTTTGGATAGACTTTCTAAGTATGCTCATTTTTGCGCCCTACCCCACCCTTTTACATTGACTTTGGTCACTCAATCTTTCATGGATCAGATCTTCAAATTGCATGGCATGCCCACTTCCATTGTGTTTGATCGTGACCCGATCTTCACCAGTAACTTTTGGCAGGAACTCTTCCAACTACAAGGTACCCAACTACAACTCAATACTTCCTATCATCCACAAACTGATGGTCAAACTGAAGCAGTCAACAAATGTCTGGAGACCTACCTTAGGTGTTTCACTTCAGAAAAGCAACATCTCTGGGTATAGTGGTTACCTCTAGCCGAATGGTGGTATAACACCAACTATCACGCCATCACCAAAATGACTCCATATGAAGCAGTTTATGGTCAACTCCCTCCTTCCCCTACTTCTTATATCAAGGGATGCTCGAAGGTACAAGCAGTGGATCAACTCCTACAGAACCGCACAACCATGCTGGCCCACCTTAGAGAGAATCTTCATCAAGCCCAAAACCGCATGAAGCAACAGGCAGATCAACATCGCTCAGAACGCCAATTTCAAGAAGGGGATCAAGTATTTTGAGGCTGCAACCATATAAGCAAACATCACTCAAAGACAAGGGTTGTCAAAAATTATCTCCAAAATTCTACGAACCATATCAAGTACTTCAACGCATTGGAGAAGTCACCTACAAGCTAGCTTTGCCACCCACTGCAAAAATCCATCCAGTCTTCCATGTCTCATGCCTCAAGAAAGTGATTGGGAACCATTGCAGAATTCAAACCAGTCTACCTGAAGTGGATGAAGAAGGGTCAATTTGGCTCCAACCTGAACAGGTTCTTGACACGCAAGAACGACACCTGTGTGGCTGCACGATCAAGGAAGTCCTCGTCAAGTGGAAAGACACCTCTCCGAAAGATGCAACCTGGGAACCAGCCACTATCCTTCAGCAGTTTCCGCAGCTTCAGCCTTGAGGACAAGGCTATTCTTATGGGGGAGGGCATGTTAGGGTCCAACCCTAACCCCCTTATTTATGTAATAGGATCGAGTCATAGTTATAGTTAAGTAAAGAGTCAATAAAGCCCATATTAATAATTGTAAGTGGTTAACCCGCATTTAATGAAGGGACCACAGTTAGTTGCAAAGGGGCCATGGTATTAAATAGATGGTATTAATAAGAACCATGGTATTGCCCCATGGTATTGCCCCATGGTATTGCATGTATGAATCCTATATAAAGGGTAGAGACTCCCCTCGAGGAGCATCATGTCTTATTTTGTAAGTGAGCTCAGCTCTATTGGAGGTTGCTCCCTCGAAGAGGCAAGTGAACATTGCTTTCTGAATAATAAAATACTTGCTGTTATTTCTCATTGTTCTATGTTCTTGGTATATTTCTTCGCATATTTGGTATTCTGGTATCGTCTTGCAGGTTAAGAGCATAACAGTTGCTTTCAATGCTGAGTTTGATGAGAGAGTCAGGGTAGGGTTGCCTAGCTATTGGGATCTCATGGGAATGCTAATCCCATGGACACAACACTATTAGATGTTAGAGGAGGCCAAGAGAAAGGTGGATTCCTCTCATGATAGGACTGCCACCCTTAAAGGTAAAACAATGGTTAACTATCTCATAAAATAATTTCAGCTTTTAGGGTCGGTAAAGACTTTGTTCCACCCTAGGTTGGACTATATAGGGTTCATGAATCTCAAGATTGCATATCAATGATTCTTTCACACTCCTCTACCAGCACTAGCACTATGGCAAAGGTGTGAACAATTTGTCAATCCTCTTGTGCTCCAGATCATCAACCCAACAACACTGTGTCCAGAAGCCTGTTTATCATGACTAAGGATATTATTAATTGTGTTAATCGTGACACTTTTATTTTCTATTTTATTTTAGGAAGAAATGATGTTAGTTAGTTAAATTCTGGTTAGTACAACTGTGTCACTGAGCATGTTGATATTTTGTTATAATGATTCATTGCTAAATGAAGAAAGAATATTTTGTAATGGGTTCTCCCTCTGAGGCCCTATAAAAATGATTCATGATATAGAACCAAGGGTTCAGAATTTTGGTTTTCCCAGAGAGAAGCTCTACAAGTTGTTAATGAAATGTATGCTTCGTGGAAGATTAATGAAAGTTTTTTCGTGATTCTAGATCATATAAATGTGCAGTATGTATTCCTTATTATATTTGTTCCATATGTTCTCACTCTTCTTCTCATATTACATGTAATAGTAGCTGTTGGATATATTTTCATGAATTTATGGATTCATCTAGGTCTAATGTTGATTAAAGATGCCTATAACTGATATGAATTGTTATCCTTAAAATGTGCTCCATGTATCTTAGCACTTCATTTAAACATCCTTCTCATATGTTTCACGTTGAACTTCAATGAACAAGATTCTTAAGTTTAAGCCATGTGCATTGGTTTTCTTTCTTCTTTTATTCTTCTATCCGATATACTACAAATGACCTATAAAATTTCATGTGCATATGATGTTGGCCGCTAGAGCCAGATATTAATGCTTCTATGAGTTATATTTGGCATCCAACTTTGTATTTCTCCTCTTAAGGAAGGTTTTGAATCAATTTCATCTCAAATATGTTAAATACTGAGTGTAATAGAAAATATCAGCAGATCCTTGAAGCACTCATCAAGATGTCCTAGGCATTGGTCTCCTTTCAACCCAGAGGTTGTCTATACGAGATACAACACCTCCCAGCCTGCCTGATGAAACGTTTCACGAATATTTGTGATGGTTTCGAAAATATGAAGGCCTTCAAGCTCATTTATGCACAATCGTCTACTCTTTCCTATAATGAACAACTGATTTGTAACATGAAATGTTGAGGGAAATCGAGTACTTTCCTACGCCGATGTTGGAAACTAACATATACACTTACCGCAAATAGAAAAATAAGGGAACCATTACATGATAAATGATCAATCAAACCCCTTCACTTAAAATTTTATGCTCTAAACTGATAGGTGGAAACATAACTAGTATGCTCACAACCATTTATAGTCGTGCTTCTATCATGCCCACTACATTTGACAAAGATTACCATACCTGCTGGATTTAACTCAATAAATATTAAAAATGACATATCGTGACAATTGATTTATTAGCGCCACCTATTGGATGATGAGAGGCTACACTATAAATTGATTTGGTAGCACCTGCCTTTCTAGAAAATAAACCATTTGTTTCCAATTAATTTGGCATCACCTTCCTTTTTAACCATTTAAACTAGTGCTGCTAAATCAAATGGTAGTGTGCCCAATTTTTTTTTAAACTTTCAACTTTCAGTCCAATAAAGTTTCCCTTGAAACTTTAACTCTGATAATAAGGACATTACAATTCAACCTTAGCTAGTTCCAATGAATTAAGACAAAAGGGAATTGATAACATGCCATAATATGCTCTTAATACAATTAGTTATGCCAACACTAGTGTACAACATAGATTTTTGTTTTCTTTGGATTATGACCAAGTAAACAGTAATGAAATCCTCTTATTTGGAAGAAAGGCTCGTTATCCAAATTTGATGTATCTCTTGTTATGAATAAAACGAGAAGTGTGACCCTCTTTTGCCTTGGTATCTTAGCTTTAGCAATGGATTTAAAGCCATGGGTAACTTTTTCCTCTGTACAATAATATTGGATCTCTTTTATGCTAATTGAAAGGTTGTCTCCTTTATTGTTGTAGTAGAAGCAAATTCATAATTCATCCATTAGTGCTTGAATGAACCAAATATCCTTGATTCTAGAATATGGAACCAACAATATGCAATGTGCTTCTCTATATAATAGTGGTAGCTCCCTGTCATAATTAGGACTAGTGAGAACACATGATTAGAATTTCCATTTCTCTCTTTCTCTTCCACATGGTGTCTCTCTAAAACTTCTTCTTTCCTAAGAGTCACATGAAACCTACTTAGTCTCCTTAAGGAACCCTTCTCTATCTAAAGTCCTTTATTTTATCTTGTCCTTGTTAATTAGAAGGTCAAAGGACATAAGAAATGGAACCAGGAAACATATTGTTTTCTCTTTGACTTGTACCCTATCTACCATCTCTCTTAAGGCCAACAAACTTTGGAAAAAAGTATAGTTCCTTTCCAAGGTGTCAAATTATTACTGAATAGGAAACGACCTTTTAGACCTCTTTTTTTTTGCCACATGGTGACCTTTGATTGGTCACCCATGCATGTTATGTGATTTTGTGTTGCCACATCATATGATAAATACACATCAACTTTTATTATTGTAGGGTATTTGTAATATCTCATTGTTTACCCTTGAATTATAGTTCATAATCATGTATTCTTCAAAGGACAAGGTTATGTAAGAAGACTCAAGCCACACATGCTAAGTTAAATGACCCTCTGTATGAAAATGTAATTGAATCATAAATATTTTAGTGTGGAGCAATGTTAAACCTTAACTTGTGAATGTATATGAGTCCCCATGATGGGGTGATTTTTATGTTTTCTATGGTGTGATTATGTCTGTAAAAGCCTAAATAGAATGAATATGCATAACAATATAAAACCACCCAATTTTTTTCTTGAGTAGAAATAAAGGGACCATATAACCATAGGATGGGAAGAGAAAAAGGGGGTTATTGGTGTTTGACTTGATTCTCATCCTTTAAAGGAAAATATTTTTTGTCAGTGCTTCATTAAAAATAATTCCCATAAATATTTGAGTGGAATGGTCTTTTCTATATTTCCAATTGGTTCTTGGGATGTGCACACTTGTATTTTCCAAGCTCTCAAGTAAAATAAAAGTATTCACCATCTGGGGTGGATCATTCTTAGAAATTCTGCATTTGAATCGAGAGAATTCATTGAGTTCGATGAGAATTATCCATTCTTCCATTTAAATATACAAAATAGTTTTCTCCTCCTTTTATATGTGAGTGTGTATGTGTGTGTGTGTGTGTGTGAGTTTGTATAACATAAAACAAGGACCTATGTCTGTACAAGTGACCAAGAAGCAAAACTCCACAAGGAACTCTCTATAATACATGGATGTACAATTTCCATACTAGGTTTTATCCAATCTCCAAGATGAAACACCCTCTAATCATGATTTTCCTAGAGCTTAATGCCCCTCCTCCAATCTGGTGTGCACTCCAATAAGATGTTATTCCAATCTTTCTATTTCACAATTATTTCCAATTGTCCTCATACAAGGAATTCCTTCTTCATAAATTTGTTGTGTGTCCCCTCACTTGCCAAATGCTTACACATGTGTGCCAATTTGATTATCATGCTTCAGTGCCTCTCGTCAACATATGTATCTAGGTCCACAAGTAACCTCCACAAACGATACTCTTCAACCTAATCATCCTTAGGTTAGGTGTAGAACCTCCAAGATGTATATCATATGGTCCCAATATCCCAGGGCTATGTGGGCTCCCTAAAGTGCACAACACCCCTCCTCTTAATTAGGTTCCCCTCCTAAATTGAGTCCCCATATCGTGTGAACCTAATATATTAGTCAACATGGAAATCAGGATGACAACCTCTTAGGTAACATGTCGTGTTAACACTCTAACTGAGGTTGATCATTCACTTAAATTGAGACATCCATATGTCCACCAAGCATCTACAAGAGAATAGCATTGGGCGAAAATACTTTTGGGAAAATCCAAAAGCTAACACTCCCTCTTTACAAGAAAAATATTTTCTATAACACTAATCAACTCATTTCGAATATACAAAGTGTAACTCTATGACCTCCAAAATGTTGAAGGAATACCCCTTCATCATGATAGGACATCGTAGATACTCTGTTATAGTCACACCCACATGTACAGTTCCACACACCTCAAATATAAGTAGTCATTACTCAGAAGGACACATCTCTCTCCAAGTGTTCATCCAAGAAATTTGCAACTCAAACTTTGGATGGTGGATATGCAAAGAGAATACAAGGAGATAGGTTTTAACCACCAAACATACAATAGTACATATGACATACTTTTCGACATTGTTTTGACTACAATTTGACAAATGCATGTTGGCGTTTTAATTATTACAATTAGGTATGTTTGTTAAAACACTTTTGTCGCACAATGACACTAGTATCACTTCATCATTCATGAGATGGAGAAAAAATACCACATGGTAGTTGTGGAGTGATTTGATCACAACAAAATTTCAACAAGTCTTGCCATTAGAACTTCAACAAAAACAACTATCTGTCATTAATTTGACACAAAGAATTGCCACATGGAAATTTCAAGTAGGTCTAATCCACTACGTATCTATTACCTTATAGATGTCTACACAGTACAACTCCGGAAACTATAGTAGTTGGACATACTTGTGATGAACACTTTTTCCACATGACAATTGTCAATAAATTTAATTCACCAAAATTTCATGAGCCTATCTATCATATCTCAACCTAGCACATCTCATGGTTGTACGTGCGAAGAAAGTATATTTACACATATCATTTTGAGTAAATATTTGATCTCTCATTGTGCATCTCAATACCAACATCAACAACGCTACAAATCTAATGTTAAAATAGTTAAAGAAAGGAAATATCTAATACATTAAACTACATTTCCTATTGAAAGAGCGATGATATTGTGAGCACTCTATGCTGGAATAGTGGAAAAGGTGATCGAGTTTGATGAAGGAACAAAATTATATACATATTTAAACAAAATCACATAGATATAGTGAAACAAAACATTAATTGATAAATAGAAAAGTTTAAAAATTGTTTACATGCAGAATGGAAACAACTAGCTCGTACAATGGTAGCTTATCTCTGAGAAGAGATTTTATGGATACATGCCTTCTTAACTGTCTTACAATGAGGCTTGGGAGCCTTTTTATCTTCAATAAACTATGATAAGCCCTAAACATCCAAAAACCTAGCCCTAAGAGATGAAGTGCCAAAAGGTATGGCCCCTCATGGATTAGTTGGAGCATTAACTTCACAGGGTTGTAACTTTGGCATATAATATTTGTTTGGCACAAATGATAGCCCGTTAGAAAGGTATATTAGAGGAAAAAAAATAAAACTACAAACATTGGATCCATGTTTTCCCATTTACCAAAAGAATGTTGTTAGTGCCTCAAAAAGTCTTCGGAAATTCAAGACTCGAAAAACTGGCAAAAATAAAAAACTGCTAGAATAGGAAATTGTGTTGGAAAATAAGAAACTAAAATGAAACAACATTGTGGGTCCAAGTGGAATAGGCGAGTAGAAACCAATATTCACCTTGATAAGTCCTCCCCCCTTAGGAATAAATGGTTCCCATTATGTTGAGTGCCTCCAAGAGATGGGGAAACTTTTGCTGAACTTGGTCCCTGGTGAGCCACCTGCCTTGGTGCAAGAGCTGGTTGGATTTGAAAGCTTGATATAGTTGAATACTTTGTTGGAAAGTGTTATTAATTTGTGTGTCAATGATCTGATTAGTTATGGAATGCTCAATGCACTTTGGGTTGAGCTTTTTGGTGTCAGCTGCTCAACAATGTATGATGTGTCCAATAATGGTGGAAAGTATGGCCAAAGATGGTCCACATTGAATACTAGGTGTAGGTAAAGGAATGGGGGAATAATTAGCTTGAAAGCATTGTCACTCAAAACCTTGGTGATGTTGTAAGGCCCATATCAGGGTGGTCGAAGCTTCTGATGAGATCTAACAAGGCATTCCTTTTGCAAATGCAACCAAACTTTGTCACCCACTTGAAACTTATGTGGCACCTGATGTTGATCATGACGATGTTTGTACTTAGTATTGGCTTTATACAGGATATCATGAACCTGCTGGTGGATGTGTTGAATTCATTCAATAAACTTGGTGGCCTTATCAGCTTCAGATTGAAAATGTGCAGATTTTGTTTATGTAGTTGCGAGAGGCATTACAACATCAATAAGACATAATGGTTGAAATCCTAGGCCCACTTGGAAGGGGATGTGGAAAGTTGAGCTATGAAGAGCTATGTTGTAGCTATGTTTCACTCAAGGAAGACTCTTATCTCATGTCCATGGATGTGTAAAGTTTTACATGTGTAGTATGTGCACAATCTTCCTGTTGATGATCTATGTCTAGCCACCTGTCTGGGGATGGAATGTAGCTGACTTGGTGAGCTTTATGTCCAAAATGACCAAAGGCTTGACCATAATGCACTTAAGAACTTGCTATTCCAATATGATATAATGGTGTGTGGGATCCAAAAATGTACCCACACTCGTTCAAAGAAGAGTTTAGTATTGGCTTCTGCAATGATACTCTTCTTGCAGGTAACCTATATGCCATCTTAGAAAATCTGTAAACGACCACAAATACACAATCATTACCATGCTTGGTAGAAGTAAGTCCAAAAATTTAGTCGATGGAGATTGATTCCCAAGGCTGGGTAGGAGTAGGTAGAGGAGTGTACAAGCCTTGTTTCTTAATGGTTGGCTTGGCGATGGCATAGGAAGTGTAGGATCTAATATATTTTCCAAAATATTGTCATAGTTTTGGCCAATAAAAATACTTTTGTAGTATTTCCAATGTCTTCTCTACGCCAAATTGTCCTGTGGCCTGATCCGTAAAATGCCGTGGATATTCCACTGGACAGTTTGTCACAACAAATCTGATAATAATATATTAAAATACTAAAATTTTACATTATTACAGTTTATTAAACTTTAAGATCTGTAGATTTAACTGTAACTAGTGCATGCATGTGGATATAAATTATGCAGAAAATTAGAGAACAAAAGAATAAGCTCACACACACATAAGACACAAGATATGCTCTCTTCGAAACCCTTTTGGGAGAAAATCCAATTGGAAGGTGAGGTCGCTTCACTCTCTTTCTCTGTCTGGAAATATGGTTGCAGGTACAAAGAAGTAATGCATGTGGCCCATGGGCTGCTACAGTGCACATATCCTTTGTGTGTGCTCTACCTCCTATCTCTCTTGGCTATCTTTGCTAAGTTATGGAACAAAATTCTCTCGAAAAATTGGAATGCCTCTTCCTCCAAGTGGCCCGATTATAACACAACCCAATAGCCTACTAGTGGTTAAGTTTGACTACATCGACTCTTAACTAGAGTTACGAAATAGAATCTTCTAGAGATTTTACATAAAAAAACATGTGGCTAGCCCCTTTTCCATAAATACTAGGGGCTAACACGACATTCTCCCGAACTATAGGTGTGAAACCAAGAAGGTCAAATTTTGAGTGGCATAACTTTTGCATACGGACTCCGATTAATGCACTTCTTGCGCCATTCAAAAGGTCTTTGTATGTAGAATAACATGAAAAGGTGAGGAACTAAAGTGGAAAATTCCCCCCTCC
The DNA here is from genome assembly GCA_031772625.1 of Pinus tabuliformis. Taxonomy (NCBI): domain Eukaryota; kingdom Viridiplantae; phylum Streptophyta; class Pinopsida; order Pinales; family Pinaceae; genus Pinus; species Pinus tabuliformis. The sequence continues at coordinate 717,835,809 of CM062820.1, read as the reverse complement.
CCCCCCCCCCCCCCCCACAAAAAAAGGAATTTTATGCATCAAAATGTTCCCAGAAGGTTTCATACCCCGTTTCGCCAAACTAGGTCTCGTCGGTAAAAATGGTCCCGTGAGTTGATTCCTCCATTTTTTCCACTCCAAATGCATTGAGCTGGATGAAAAATAATATATGATCCAATTCGGATCACACCTCCCAATTTTGGGAGGCTTTTGGTCCCCAAAATATTTTACTGAATGAGGTGAGCATAGTTTTCCTCCACCTTGTCTCTGGTGTACCATTTAGCTTTGCCTAAAAGTTGTCCCTTCAACCCAATCTACCAAAGGTCATGCTGCCCCTGCCTTGTAGTTATGGACCTCTTATCCAAAATGATATCTTCTATCAACTCTGCCCGAGCATCTGGTGCTAAATCCTCCACAGAAGGTAGGGCATGTTCCTCTTCTTGATCTAGCATGGAAGACTCATAGAGTTTAAAATTCTCTACATTCACTACTAAATAAATGAAAATATATGGTGGTAGACAAAATCGATAGAAATTATCACCCACCTTTTCCAGTATCTCAAAGGGACCACACCTTAGAGCCTTGACTTTCTTACCAGGCCTCTACAAACTCTCCTTGTTCAACTGTAGCCATACTATGTCTCCCACCTTGAATAATTTCTTTGTTCTGTGTTGATCATGCTTGGCCTTATACTTCTCCTGCAACTTCTACAGTGTTTCCCATACCTGTAGATGGATATGCCTTATCTTCTCTATAATTTTTTTTCAGATCTCAAATCATCTCTTGTAAGATCTTCCCTCACTCCTTGTTGCCCATATGCAATATCCAAAGGAGAATGTGGAAAATATCCATAATTACGAGTCTCAAATGGGGACTTTCCTGTAGAAGTGTGGACTGCTGTATTATAAGAATGTTGTATATATACTAGATTTTCATCCCAAGTCTTCAGATGCTTATGGTTATATCCCCTTAAATGCTGCACCAAAGTCTTGTTGACTACTTCTATCTGTCCATCTGTCTGTGGATGGAATGTTGTAGATCTCTTCAACTTTGTGTCGATATTCTCCCACAATGTAGTCCAAAATGCAACTAGAAATCTTGTGTCCCTATCTGAAATGATGCTCCTTGGTATCCAAAAGTGCACTAAGACTTGTCCAAAGAACAAGTTTGTTGACTCTTGTCTGTTGATGGTCTTTTTACAGGGCATCAAAACATACATCTAGCCAAACATGTCAACTACCACGAACAAGTAGTCATGTCCCTTCCTGGTTGTCGGTAAACCTCCCACAAATTCCAAGGTGTAGGTTTTAACGCTGTACAAAAATTAACTGCATAGGAATTCTAAAAACATAAAATAAATAATGGCGAGAGCATAAAACATAAAATAGATATATACATATATTTTCCCTTGGATTCCAAGACTAAGACTACTAGATTGATTTTTCATTATATTCTTTTCAATGTTACAATAAATATTTATACATCCTGAAGCATCCATAAACCCCAATCCATTAACCCTGGATTAGAACATAACTGTAGTTCCCGTGACCAGATTAGGAAACCATCATGCCTAAAAACATGTGTAAAACAGATGAAAAATACCATAGGTAGGTATACCCACCTAATATAGGGTCCAAAAAAGAATTTCCTAAGGCGCTGCCCCAAACCCCGTAGAGGGGGGTTACCACCCCCCTCAAACCTCCCCACAAGGGGGCTGACACCCCCCTGTGACCCCCCCACTGCGCTCGATGCAATAAAGGGGGTATTGCCCCCCACCCTCTAACCCCCAGCTTCACACATGGGTCTAGTCATGGAAATAATATAAAACGCATCCAACACATGGAAATGCTTTCTCAAGGACAAGTAGGTAATGTAAGTGATGGTACAGACCTTGTTTCCTGTTGTTAGGCTTGCTGGTACAAAAAAGCATGCATCCTCTTATGAACCTAGCTACTCGCTCTTACATCTTGGGCCAATACACATACCTCTACAAGTTAGCCACAATATTCCCTACACCAAAGTGCCCTACAACCTTGGAGGTGTGATACTCTCTAATCAACTTAAAACACTCACATTTAGGAGAACAAATCTTATCCAACCTGTAGAGTAACCCGTCCTGGAGATGGTATTCAACGGTGTTTTCGCCATCATGCACATGACTCTGACTCTGCAACTATTGATACACCTCCTTGAAGTCCTCATCTTCTGAATATGCCTCTCTGTATGCATCATGGGTGAATGGATACATGTGCATAAGAGTCCCAAAAGTTGTAATATTTGATGTGGGTGGCCTTGAAAGCATATCGACCAACTTGTTTGTGCTTCCCTTCTTATAATTGATCACCAAATGAAACTGCTGTAAAATCCCCATCCACTTGTAATGCCTGGTTCACTATAGCTTACTCTCGCCTGACAAGTACTGTAATGGCTGGTGATCTGTGTGGATTATTGCCTCCTTTCCCATCAGATAGTGCCTCCACTTCTTCACAGCTTTCACCATGGTGTAGAGATCCTTATCGGAGGTAGGGTATTTAAGAAATGCCCCATGAAATACTTCAAAATGGTAGCAAACGGGCCTTCCTCCTTGCATCAAGACATCTCCCATAGCATACACACTCGCATGTGTCTCTCGGAACACATCCCTGTATTTATGTAACAACTCCTCCAATTGCTGTTTTTGTTTCTTAGTACACCCCTCCAGGGATGTCTTGCCTCTTATTAACTCCTCTTTAGGCTGACTTTCTCTTAAAACAATAAAACATACTTCTTGGTTGAATTGATTGATTCCTTGGCTTGGTTGGCACTTACGAGTGAAATTTTCGACTTGCCTTTGTGCGCGTTGATGATGAATGATTTTCCATCTTTAATGATACAATATTGGTTAGCTCTCCTCATGAATATTGCATCACACATATACATGTATGGAATTTTTGTAGCAGCTGTAACACCCCCCAAAATTTTGGCTTGCACTTAAATTTTAGAGCCTTCCTTGGTCTTTCCCTTTACGGTTGCAAACACTTGAGCTCATTTCATGAGCTCTCTAAGAGTCTTTTCACCCCTTTTGCTTGTTTGATAAACTGTTGTCTTTTGGCATGTTTGATTGTTTTACCATGCTTGTGGTCCTTTTATGGTGATTTCAAAGGTTGGTCTTTATGTATTCGAGTTGTCACAACTATGTAAACATTTGTTTCACTCATACACAAAGTTTTAAACATTGTCACACAAGTGTCATCACGGTCATCCTAAGTCCATTCTAAGTGTCACAATTATCGCTTTTTATTCTAGGACAACCTCATAGAGGGTAATGCTTTGTCTTGTTGTTCGAGTGGTCTATGTTGTCGTGTTGTCGAAGTATGTTAAGTGTGTGATCACAAGTTCAAGTTCCTCACAAGCTCACTTTCCTCCCGTACTTAGCCATTCCTCTAAAAATCCTTCTGATTAAGAAACTCACTTTCACAGGACCCCAAATAAATTGCACAGTCTCAGCCCTTAGTGATGCAACCTTGCTTCTTGGAATTGCACAGTGCGCAGTCACTATCCCCCAGGGTGTTGGGTTATGTTATATTCTTTCCACGACTAGCCCACGTAGTTAACTGGGGGGTTAGAAGGGTGGCATAGCCCCCCCTTCGTTGTGCCGATTGCATAGCGGGGGGAGTCATAGGGGGTTTGAGGGGTGTAGGTAACCCCACTCTATGGGGTCTAGGGCAGCGCCTCGGAAAATTTTGGTTTTGGACCCTATATTAGGTTGGGCGGAACTACATATGGTTTTGTGCATGTTTTTGGCACATGGTTTTGGACGCTATGGTTTTCAGTCCATGGTTTTGGGTGTGATGGTTTTCGGTCCATGGTATTGGATGCTTCAGCATGTATAAATATGTATTGTAACATTGAAAGGAACTTAATGAAAAATAAAGGTGGTAGTCCCGGTTTTGGGATCCAAGGGAAAATCTCTACATATATGTGTTTTATGTGTTATGCTCTCGCATTGTTTATTTTCTCTGTTTTAGAATTTGTATGCAGGGAATTTCTGTATGGAGTTAAAACCTACATTTTGTATTAGAGTTGTTTTGGCTTCAAGGGGATGCCATTGCTGTTGAGAGGTTTTGCTCGGGATTGTGGTAGAACCTGTTCAGTGGGAGATCTGCGGGATTGATTCTGGTGGTGAAAGAAGATGGTGATCAGTGGAAAGATAGAGATTGAGAAATTTAATGGTCATAGTTTTGAGTTAAGGAAACTCAAGATGGAGGATCTATTGGTGGATAAAGATCAGTGGATGGCGATAGATCTAGGTACTAAACCAACGGGAGTGTCTGATGAAGAATGGAAGAAATTGGATCGGAAGGCAAAGAGCACAATACGATTGTGTGTCTTAGATTCAATATTGCTGAATGTATCAGAGGAAGCTACGACGAAGGATTTGTGGGACAGGTTAGGGACTTTATACCAATCTAAGTCTCTGGTGAATAAACTATTCCTATAGAAAAAGTTGTATAACCTGAGGATGAAATATGGAGACTCGGTGACAGAGCATCTGAACGTATTTAATACTGTGGTAAGTTACTTATCATCTGTTGATATTAAAATTTCAGATGAAGAAAGTGCATCAGTTTGTTGTTTTATCTACCAGATTTGTGGGATAGTCTGGTTATTGCAATAGGTAGCAATGCAACTGCCTTGCAGTTTGATGAAATAGTCTCATCCTTGCTGACGGAGGAAATGAGACAGAAAAATATGGAGATCCAGAATGGTGATGCCTTGTTTGTACGAGGATGGTCCCAGAACAGAAAAAAATAAGTCATCAAGTGGGAGGTCTAAATCTAGAGGGAGATCTAAATCTCCAGGAAAACCTATAAAGGTGGTGTGCTGGAAATGCGGAAAGGAAGGGCACTACAAAAGGGACTGTAAATATAAAGCTCTTGATAAAGGAAAGGGATCTGATGATGCTCCTTCTACAGAGGCAAAAACCACCTCAGATGAAGGTGGGGGTGTGTACTTGTCTTCTTCAAGTACACATGTAGATCACGAGGCATGGTTGATTGACTCAGGTGCATCATTTCACTTCACTCCCCTAGAGAGTGGTTATGCAAGTATGAGAAATATGATAGTGGTGATGTCTTCTTGGGGGATAATAGGAAGGCTTGAATCATTGGTCGCGGAAAATTAAAGTTGAAGTTGCAAGGTGGAAGGGTTAGAACACTTCCAGGTGTTCTGCATATTCCCGCATTAGCTAGAAATTTGATTTCTGTAAGAAAGCTGGATGATGCAGGTGTAAAAACAATGTTTGAGAAGGATACCTGCAAGATGGTTTGGAGGGCACTGGTATTGATGTGGGGAGTTTGAATTGGAACTCTGTACACGCTGCAAGGTAGCACTATTGTTGATAGGTGCAACAATTCTTTTATTCCTGAAAGTGGAGCAGAAAATCTAGTGGTCTTTGGAGAGAAGACCATGCCGTGGCATCAAAGGCTTGGACATATTGGAGAGAAGGGCCTTCGAATACTTCATGGTAAAGGTATGGTAGAAGGAATACATGGATATATTTCCTTAAGAAGAAATCTGAAGTCTTTAACAAGTTTAAAGAATTTAAGGCTCTGGTGGAAAACCAGACATAAAAGAAGATAAATGTGCTGAGGATAGATAACGGTGGAGAGTTTTTCAGTAGGGAATTTGAAGAATTTTGTAAGAAGTGTGGTATAGCATGGTAGAAGACTACTCCATACACACCTAAGCAAAATGGAGTTGCAGAAAGAATGAACAAGACATTGATGGAAAGGGTAAGAAGCATGCTCAGTGGTGCCGGGTTAGGACAGGAATTCTAGGTAGAGGTAGTGGAGACATGTTACCTGGTCAACAGATCACCTTCATCAGCGTTGGAGGATATGACTCCACAAGGGGTATGGAATGGTAAGAAACCCTATCTTTCACATCTGAGGGTATTTGGATGTGATGCATATGTACATGTTCCAAACGAGAAATGAACCAAGTTGGATAGTAAATTTGAAAAGTGCATCTTTATTGGGTATAAGGATGGTTTAAAGGGTTATAAGCTTTGGAGCCCAGTAACAAGGAATGTTGTGTACAGCCGAGATGTGGTGTTCAGAGAGGTAAAAGATGTTATTAAACATGAAGTCCAATCAAAAGAACCTGAGAAGATAGAGTTTGAGCTAAAGGAGGAAGAATCAGACTCTACAGTAGAGGAGGAATCAAAAGATGAAGAGCCACAAACTCCGGGTGTGAGAAGATCAGTTTGAGAAAGAAGACAACTAGAAAGGTATATTCCATCCGCTTTCTGTTCAAATTTTGATTTATTTATTACTGATGATGATCCCAGAACTGTGAAGGAAGCAGTAGATTTAGGGGATAGAAAACTCTGGAAAGAGGCCATGGTTGATGAAATGGCATCTTTGTACAAAAATGAGGCTTGGGATCTGGTGGAGTTGCCGGCTGGAAGGAAACCCATTGGCAGCAAATGGGTGTTCAAGAAGAAGACAAATGCATAAGGAAAGGTGGAGAAATACAAAGCTTGGTTGGTAGCAAAAGGTTATTCCTAGGTGCCAGGAATTGATTTTGGTGATATTTTTTCTCCTGTTTCCAAGGTAACTTCTATTAGATTACTTTTATCTGTTGTTGTTGCTTTTGATTTTGAGGTAGAACAGATGGATGTGAAGACAACATTTCTTCATGGGGATCTGGAAGAGGAGATCTACATGAAGCAACCTGAAGGCTTTGCGGTGAAGGGTAAGAAAGAACTGGTATGCAAGTTAAAGAAGTCTCTGTATGGGTTAAAACAGTCACCAAGGATGTGGTATCAGAAATTTGATACATTTATATGGGGACTTGGCTTCACCAGAAGAAAAGCAGATCGCTGTGTGTATTTTAAATTAATTGGTGACCGTGTTATTTATCTGGTCTTATATGTGGATGATATGTTGTTGGTTGGAAATGACAAAGAAACTATCCAGGATTTGAAGACCCATTTGTCCTCCAAATTCGACATGAAAGATATTGGTGCTGCAAACTATATTTTGGGCATGGAAATTAAAAGAGATCAGACAAAGAGGAAGCTCTGGTTAAACCAAAGGAAGTATGTCGAGACAATATTATAAAGGTTTAATATGCAGGATAGTAAACCGGTGAAGGTTCCTATTTCTATAGGTGTAAAGTTATCTGCAAAACAGTGTCCCAAGACACAATAAGAGGAAGAGGACATGTCTCCTGTTTCATAGGAAAGTGCAGTCAGTAGCCTGATGTATTCGATGGTCTATACTAGACCAGGCATTGCACATGCAGTGGGAGTATTGAGCATGTTTATGTCAAAATGAGGGAAGGAGCACTGGACAACAGTGAAGCGGGTTTTCAGGTATTTGCATGGCACTAGTGATTATGGTTTGTGCTACCAAGGAAGACCAGGATTGGACAGAGTGTTGGATATTCGTGGCTTTGTTGATGCAGACTAGGTTGGAGATCTGGATCAGAGAAGATCTACAAGTGGGTATGTGTTTAACCTATTTGGAGGTGCAGTCACTTGGATGAGTAAGAAACAATCTGTAGTGGCACTATCAACTATAGAGGTAGAATACATGGTAGCCACTCATGAAAGCAAGGAAGTAGTTTGGTTGTAGAGATTGTGTTCAAGTATGGGGTTAGTACAGGGATCTATAAGGATAGACGGTGACAACCAAAGTGCAATTTTCTTGGCGAAGAACCCTGCATGTCATTCAAAGACAAAGCACATTGATGTTCAATATCACTTTGTGAGGGATATGATAGAAGACAAAAAGGTGTTGCTGGTAAAGGTGGAAACTTTGAAGAATACTCCAGATGCATTGACAAAATCTGTGAGCTCTGAGAAGTTCTCTTGGTGTAGAGAAACAATGGGCATTGTAGGGTTGGATAAATGACTAAGCTCTCTTGTGGCCCCCTGTGGAAAGAAAACAACAAGTAGGAGAATGTTGGGTTGTGTTATATTCTTTCCACGACTAGCCCACTTAGTTAATCGGGGGGTGGGTGGAGCCCCCCCTTCGTTGCGCCGATTGTGTAGCGGGGGGAGTCATTGGGGGTTTGAGGGGTGCAGGTAATCCCACTCTATAAAATTCTAGTTTTGGACCCTATATTAGGTTGGGTGGACCTACCTATGGTTTTGTGCATGTTTTTCGCACATGGTTTTGGATGCGATGGTTTTTGGTCCATTGTATTGGATGCTTCGGCATGTATAAATATGTATTTTAACATTGAAAGGAACATAATGAAAAATCAAGCTGGTAGTCCTGGTTTTGGGATCTAGGGAAAATCTCTGTGTATATGTGTTTTATGTGTTATGCTCTCGCATTATTTATTTTCTGTGTTTTAGAATTCGTATGCAGGTAATTTTTGTACGGGGTTAAAACCTACACAAGGCAGTTTCATTGCGAAATTGCAGAGCTGAGCAACCTCCCTTCATCCCCAGAATTGCGCAGTAACTTCTCCCAACCTGAACTGAACTGCACATTTTGGAAGATCAATCATCAAGATTCTTCCTTTCATACTGGAACCCTGCAATGCATAGAGGACCAAGCTTGCCTTGCCTTCCCAAACTATGCAGAAGTGCCTCCCCAGTGTCCTCCCTCATCCAGGACTCACTAATCTCAAGAACTACATAGACTTGTCCTCCTAGGCCCCTCTGCTACCCAATCGTGCCTTGCCTCTGAAAACTATGCAAACCTGCCTCCTAGGGTCCCATCCTACATCAGCCACTGAATCTCTCAACTGCACAATCCTGTCTCCCAGTCGCTTATGCGTTATTTTTCCTGATAGGGAGGACTCTGCTTAGGAGTTCCTCAACCAAACCCGAGTTTCTCTCTGCACAGTCTCAGTGACCAGTCTCCCTCCCTATCACATGGAACTGTGCAATGTGTAGTTACTGGGCCCTCTTTTTGAGCCTGTCATCTATCCCGAGCCCAGTCCATGGATAAAAATGCTTCATTTTATACTAGGGAGTTTTTGGATTTGATGTTGTCCTGTCATGAGTGAATTGCAGAAACAAGTACATTGTTAGATCATGGTGAGACGATGAGAAGGAGAAGGAGAGAACATGCTAGAAGAGTCACTTACAACTGGATGAACAAAGAAGATTATCAAGAACAAGAAAAGGGAACATATGCATGCAACCGCTTCTCAAGACTGAAGATCATTGAAGACCCCACATCATCAAGTTATGTGAAGGAGAAGAGAAATCACATCCAAGAACACATCTATCACTCAGCAGCAAGAGCGACTTGACATTGCCACCTCAGCAAGCCATTCCATGTCAGCAGTGTCATGTCAAGTTGTGTCATGAGTTTTCAAAGGCCACATCACTATTATGAGCCATGTATGTTGTAAATCAAATGTAATGTAAAGTGGAAGTCCAATGGACACACAAGAAGATGAAGAGTCATCTCAATTGAAAAGTCATAGGAAGTTAAACAATCATGAGGGTAGTCAAAGAGTCACAAGGGTAAAGCATCACCCCTTGGTTATATGTACCTCCTCATTTTATGAGAAAAGGGTTTTTCACCTTGGCTCCTCTCGCAAATCATAGAGAATTTCATCCAGTTCTTTGAGGAGCAAGGAGTGGCTCCAATGTCCCACTACTGGGGCCAATGATGTACGATGTAAACATGTGTCTTGGAACTTTTGCTTAATACAGAAGCCTTTTCAGGCCAACACTTTCTATGCATGACTTATGGATGTTTGTAAGATTATTATGTGAGCATTTATATTTCATGTTTGTTTCACATGTACTAAGATAGTTGAACTATTTCAGTTGTTTTAGTGCTCATCTTGTTGGGAATGTGTTGTAATGATCGTCACTGCTGTCTCATCCTTGTGGAATACTCCACAGGATACTATATAGACCTTTCCCCAATCATCGTTTATAACGACCATCACATCTGTTGTGAACTATTCCACTGGATGGTAGACTGGTCTTTCCCTGTTCTTTGGTTTTAACAACTGCCGCACTTGTTGTGGAATATTCTGCTGGATGTTTGACAGTTCTTCCCGATTTTCATGTGTGTCTTTGTAGGTGGTACTATTACCTCCCACTTAGAGGCTCACTTTTCTCCTCCATTTTGTAGTAAGAGAGCTCAGACACAATTATGTTGCACACTCACCTTGATTTTCGAAGGTACTATTGCAACACTCTCTTGTGCTGAAAGCTAGAGTCGAGAAAAATATCTAAGTATTTGGAAACCGAGCCATCATACCAGATGGGACTCCCACACCAAATGGTGTGAGGTCTGAGTGGTACCTCATATCGGGGAGATCCCTTGAATGTTGGTGGATCCAACACTACCAACATTTCTCGTGCTAGAAGGAGAGCCGCCAGTAGTTTATGGCTGATTGCTCGACTCACACCACTCATCCATTTTCTGCTCAAGGTAGTAACATTCACTCTATCTCCCCTACCTACAATTCTGAAGTTGGTAATTCCTCACCTTCTAGGCCTAAACGTGAAATATCTTACCATAAAATCCAGGCTCTCTGTCCCATCACCTATCAATTTTCAAAAGATGTTGGGTTGATTCCAGGAGTGTACGCTCTTCCATATTTTCAAAAGAAGAACAAGAGTAACTCCACAGGAGTAGTAGTTACATCTATTGGAGAAGCGATCTTTTCCACTCTTGAAGAGCTAGCAGAAGTCGTGGAGAAAGAAGAAGAACCCTCGCTCTTTCAAGGGGAAGAAGAAGGCAACCCCTTACTCTCGGGTTCAGGTTCTGGCAAAGGAGGTGGAGGGGAAGGAAACGAAGGAGGAGTAACCAACATATTAAGAAGAGGAATGATCAGATTCAGATTCAGAAGAGGAAGACAACGAAGAAGACAACATGACATACCAAAATCTGGATTGGATGACTGAGTGCCCATTGACACCTCCAGATGTCCTGCACAAGATGCCAAGACATACAGAGAAGCTCTTAATGAAATATGACCCTAATAAGATAGTGAAGGCAGAATACCACTTAGACACTTTCTACCTACATCTGCAGACACTCGAGGTACGTTATGATGATGTTGCATGTAGACTATTTCCATGTACCTTGGATGGTAGAGAAGCTGTATGGTACCACAACCTTCCTCCAAACTCCATCCAGAATTGGAGGGTATTCAAAAGGATCTTTCTTGAGAAATTTGCTGAAGACAAGACCCCTGCCATGTTACTGAAGGAGTTGGGTAGTCTCAGGATGGAGCAGAAAGAAAAGGTCAAAGATTTTAATTAGAGGTTCAACCGTATTTTGAACAAGTTCTTAGACGACACTAAACCTCATGACTCCATCACTATCGACTACTACACTTTTGCCTTGCCGACCAGTATTGCACAGTTCATCAAGCGAGCTATGAAACCAACTTTAACAAAAAATTATGAAGAGGCTATTTCCATAGAGAAGGACCTGCATACTATTGGAGTCATTGTAGATGATGAACCCACTAAGGACTCCAAAGACACGGGTAAGAGGTCTCATACCTCTGTGAGAAAGGCCAAGGAAAAGGAAACAAGCGATATTAAGAACCTTGCTCATCTTGTCAAGTCCCTAACCACCAAAATGGCTGAACTTAAATAGAGGACAAGCGAGACTACCATGAGCAACAAGCCCCCAAGGTACCAACAAAAGAAGAATGTAGCTTCCAGCAACAACAACAACAACAACCAAATCTGCGCAGAGCTCCAACATGGTTATGAACATTGAGAAAATCACTACATATTCATACTGCAGGAAATGAAACTTGTATAGTAAGTAGTAGTAGTAGTAGTAGCAGTAGTACTAGTGCGATAAGTGGTCCTTGTACAAATGATATAGGGACCATCTACTTTGACACGTCCAAAACATAGGAGGGCTCTGGAGCTAGTTGTGTTTTAATAGACCCGCTACAGAGGAAACATTTAATCTCTAGTCGCTTGGAATTTGAGTGCACGAACAACACCGTAGAGTATGAAGCACTCGTCTTGGGCTTATAGAAAGCCATTGACCTCAAGGTTGTTGTCCTGAAAGTGGTAGGTGACTCCGAAATCATGGTGCGTCAGGTATGTAACACTATACATTGTGTGTCACCTCGTATTAAGAGTTATCAACAATAGGTATGGTGACTCATTTCTCATTTCCAAGCTTTCAATATTATTTTAGTGCTAAGAATGCATAATGCAACTGGAGATGCCTTGGCAAACACAACTGCTAGGATGTTCTTGTTAAGGGATAACTTTACTATTGAATTTTTGTACAAACCATCCATCCCAGACAACATCACTAATTTACGCATTTTTTATGATGATCAACATATACTGCATTTTATGGCCAACGTTGACGTATTCAAGGACGCGACGATAGATGATGACGAGCATGAATATTCTCTGCAGGATGCAACTAGTACAAGCAAAGGCAACCTCATCCCCAAAGGTGTGGTATCAATAGAAAAGTTGTATGAATTGCATAACTGTTTCCAGGGACCTGTGAACGCTAAGACCCACAACTCTACATTGTCGTATGAGTAGATCAATCTGGGTACAGAAAAAGATTTGAAGTATGTGAATCTTAGCATTCACAGGTCCCACAAGAGTGAGAAGCTTTTATCCACCTCTTCAAGTAGTACCATGATGTCTTCGCGTGGACGTATGATGATCTTAAGAAATATGATACATGAATAATCCAACACGTGATACCGATCAAAGAAGGGGCCAAGCATTTTCAACAGAAACTGAGGAAAGTTCACCCAAACCTTGAGCCCCTCATACAGAAATAATTGATGAAGTTGTTGGATGCTCGGATCATTTATAAAGTGTGACATTCGACTTGGGTATCTAATCTAGTCCTTGTAAGGAAGAAGTCTGGGGAGATCCTCCCGTGTGTATATTTCTGCAACCTCAATCGTGCCTCAGATAAGTACAATTACCCAGTGTCATCCATGGAGCACATATTGCAGAAAATATATGGGGTAGAGATCTTTTCTTTGTTAGATGATTTCTCAGGTTACAACCAGTTCTGGTAACGAAGCTTGATAGACTGAAGACTACATTCTGTACAAAGTGGGGTACATTTGTGTTTTGCTGAATGCCATTTGGGTTGTTTAACGTAGGTGCAACATTTCAACGTGCAACGAACATCAACTTCCACTGGATTATCAAATAGAGCGTATTGGTCTACCTCGATGATGTAAAAGTGTTTCCAAGATAATGGTTAAACCACTTGCACCACCTCAAGAAAAATTTTGAGCAATGTTGGAAATACATGATATACTTGAATCCCAAGAATGAAATCTTCCCAGTGTCTGAATGTGACCTGCTTGGACACGTTATTGCTAAAAGTGGGATCAAGGTAGATCCAGACAGGGTTTGGAGTATCATGTAGATTCCCCACCTTGTGAACAAGAAAGCCATGCATTCTTTCTTGGGGAGGATCAACTTCCTTAGAAAATTCATCTCCGACTATGCTTAGATCGTCAAACCCATACAAGAGATGACCTAGAAGGACACAATCTACAGTTGGGGAAAATGGAAAAGGATGCATACGCCCGTATAAAGTAGGAAATAGCAGAAGCACCAGGGTTGTACAAACCAGACTTTAGCAAAAACTTGCTGCTCCACACTCTTGCTTATGACACTTCTCTCACTATTGTGCTCACTCAAAAGGACGAGTTGAACAATGAGCGACCCATATTCTTCATTAGCATGAGCTTGCAAGGACCAAGGCTCAACTATCCCGCTATGGAAAAACAAGCTTATGTAATGTACAAGGTGGTGAAGCACTTCAGACCCTATCTGTTAAAAAACCATTGTATTATCTTTGTCCCACACCTAGTAGTCAGATCACTGCTAGTTCAACAAGAGATGGGTGAGAGAATGGTGAACTAGATGACCTGATTACAAGAATACAATCTTGACATCAAACTAGTTCGCACCATCAGGGGTCCTGGTTTTTTCAGGTTAACAACAAAAGCGGTTAATGCACAAGAGGAAGAAGAAAAGCTCGCAGGCTGGGAGCAAGAAATAGAAATGTACAATGTTGAGTGAGCCTCTCACACTTTATACGAAAATTCTTGGTATGTAGATGTGCGCCGGTACCTCGAGCATGGAATTGTGCCCTATCAATTTTTTATGCAGAAAAAGAGGGCACTCTAACTCAAATAATTATCATACCAACTGGTGCATGGGGTGTTATACAGAAAGCACCATAATGGGATCTTTCTCAGGTGCCTGGAGGCACAGGATTCAGACAAGGTTTTAGGTGATCTCCATGACAGACCAGCTGTGGGACACTTCGCGAGTAACACCACAACACAAAAGGTCATGTGGGTTGAGTTCTACTGGCCTACATTATTCAAGGATTCTCATGCCTATGCCCGCAAGTGTCTGGTCTGTCAAAGGTGTGCCAACAGAAATTAGAAGTCAGTAGCCCTGCTACAACATGTTGCAATGGAAGAACCATTCCAACAATGGCGCTTGGATATCATTGGAAAAATTTTCCCTCATTCATCAAAGCAACACCGCTATATCTTGATCGCTACATATTATTTCATGCGGTGGACAAAGGCAGTTTTGCTGAAACAAGTGAATGATTAGGAAGTCATCAACTTTCTGCAGTAGAATATGATTTCCAGGTTTAGTGTTCCCATGTCACTTATTTTTTACAGTGCAATGCACTTTTCTTTGTTAAATCTTTATGATTTTTCATTGGAAAATGTTATTGTCTTGAAACATTCGGCTAACTATTATCCATAGGGGAATGGTCTTGCCAAATCCACAAATAAGAACCTCATTCACATCATCAAAAAGACCATATTCTATGAGCAGCGAAACTAGCACTCTGCTTTGGTGAATGCTTTATGGGCTGACCGAGTCACATCTAAGCCTTCTTTGAATAGCTCCCTTTAATTCCTAGTTTACGGAAAGGAATCCATCCTCTCATTGAACACATACTTGCCTGCTCTCCAAATGTCCCAAGAATCCCAGGGCAAGCCATGTATCTTAGTTCATCATAGGATGGACACTTTGCACAAGCTACAAGAAGAAAGGTTGAAAGAAAAAGATAAATTCTCTATCAATCAGAACCATATCAAGAGATGGTTTGACATAAAGTCTGTAGGGAAGACTAGCTTCAATGTGGGTGACTTAGTCTTGAAGTGGGACAAATCCTACGAAGAATAAGGCAAGCACACTAAGTTTCAATCCATGTGGATCGGTCCATACACAGTCCATGAAAAGCTTGGAAAATACACCTATCATATTTAATCACTTGAAGGGAAGATAGGTTCTCTCCCTCTCAATGGCCAAGACTTAAAATATTACTTTCAACAAATATCTAGGGCTATGCCACGCACTATGTACATAGTCTTTTTTTGGTTTGATGTTTATGTTTTCTTTGGTTTTCTTATGTAAATAAGTGTTGTGGATTCCAAGTGTGTGTGTGGCTGAAGTTCAAAGAGTCTTGTGACACTGCAACCCTTGGCTAGTCCTGTGTCCGCCTTCTTTGTTTTGGTTGTAAGCTTTGGCTGATGAAGTTCTAATGGAAAATACTATCCATCTTTAGGGAGAGTTTTGGTCATGAACCTATCTCTAGTTTGGCAACCTCATGCATATACTCAGTTTTCTTCTTTGGTGTTTTCAAGCTTATCCAACTAGTAGAAATGGAGGAGGGAAAAATCTAAACAAGAAAACCTAAACCAAAGGTCTTTATATGCTTCTTTGAAGGAACAATCTCTCATGCTCTCAATAAGTTGGGATCCCTCTTCTGCCCCAAATTAAATAAGTGTCGATGCACAATTATCTTTAAATAAATAAATAAAGGCGAAAGAAGAGAAATGCTTTCTATGTAGAGAGGTGAAGCAGGAAACTCCACTGGGGTACTGTCCAGGCTCACTGGTAGTGGAGCAATTTGTGTTCTTGCATGACTCCACCGGGGTACTCTCCAGGCCTGCTGGCAGTGGAGCAACACCAGAGATGAAAAACTATACTCTGGAAATCTTAAGCTCGTGAGCTAAAATACCCTTCCTAATTCGAAAGACTGTGATATGGTTGAATCTTATGTTGTGTTCAACTGAGAAGGTACAAGGGGAAGCATGTCTTCCCATGGGGTAAGTGGGAAAGCCAAAGTAATATGCACGATGAGTCAATACTCCCTAAAGTACTAAGGCCCTGCACTTAAAAAATGAACCAAGACAGAGAAGCTTTTATTCAACCAGTGTGTCGCCAAGTGTTGTAGCGGCTATAACACTCTCCAAAATTTTGGCTTGCACTTAAATTTCAGAGCCTTCCTTGGTCTTTCCCTTTATGATTGAAAACACTTGAGCTCATTTCATGGGCTCTCTAAGAGTCTTTTCACCCCTTTTTGTTGTTTGATCAATTGTCATCTTTGGGCATGTTTGATTGTTTTAACATGCTTGTGGTCCTTTTCTAGTGATTTTGAAGGTTGGTATTTGTGTATTCAAGTTGTCCCAATTATGAAAACATCTATCACACTCATACACAAAGTTTTAAGCACTTTTGCACAAGTGTCTTCACGGTTGTCCTAAGTCCATCCTAAGTTTCACACTTGTCTCTTTTCGTTATAGGACAACCTCATAGAGGGTGATGCTTTGTCTTGTTGTTTTGGTGGTTGATGTTGTCGTGTCGTCGAAATATGTTAAGTGTGTGATCACAAGTTAAGGTTCCTCACAAGCTCACCTTCCTCTCGCATTTATCTGTTCCTTGGAAAATCCTTCTGACTCTGAAACTCACTTTCACAAGACCCCAACTAAACTATGGACTGTGCAGTCTTGACCTTTAGTGATGCAACCTTGCTGCATGGAACTGCATAGTGCACAATCACTGTCCCCCAGGGCAATTGCATTGCGCAATTCCAACACTGAGCAACCCACCTTCATCCCCAGAATTACGGAGTAACTTCTCTCAGCCTGACCTAAACTACACATTTCGCAAGACCAGTCATCAAGGTTCTTCCCTGCCTGCTAGAACCCCACAATGCATAGAGGACCAAGCTTGCCTTGCCTCCTAGAACTGCACATAAGTGACTCCCCAGTGTCCTCCCTCAGCTGGGACTCACTAATCTCAAGAACTGCATAGACCTGTCCTCTCAAGCCGCTCTGCTGCCCAATATTTCCTTGCTCTGAAAATTGCATAGACCTACCTCTTAGGTTCCCATCCTGCATTAGCCGCTAACTGTCTCAACTATAAAATCCTATCTCCTAGTGGCTTCTGCGCAATTTTTCCCGGCAGTGATGACTATGCTCAAGAGTTCCTCAGCCAAGCCTGAGTTGTGCTCTACACCGTCTTTGTGACCAGCTTCCCTCCCTGTCACCTGGAACTGCGTAATGCGTAGTTACTGGGCCCTCTTCCCCAACCTTTCACCTGTCCTGTGCCCATTCCATGGATAAAAATGCTTCATCTTAGACTAGGGTGTTTTTGAGTTTGATGTCGTTTCGTCATGAGTGAATTGCAGGAATGGGTACACTAATAGATCATGGCGAGATGATGAACAAGGAGAAGAAGGAGCGAACATGCTAGAAGACTAACTTACAGTTGGATGGACGAAGAATCCTATCAAGAACAAGCAAAGGGAACACATGCATGCAACCACCTCTCAGGAACAAAGATCATTGAAGACCCCACATCATCAAGCTATGCAGAGGAAAAGATAAAGCACATCCAAGAACACATCTATCACTTAGCGGAAACAATAAATTGACATTGCCACCTCAATAAGCTAGTCCATGTCAGCAGTGTCATGTCAAGTCATGTCATGAGTTGTCAAAGGCCACATCACTATTATGAGCCATGTATGTTGTAAATCAAATGTAATGTAAAGTGGAAGTCCAATGGACACACATGAAGATGAAGAGTCATGTCAGTTAAAAAGTCATAGGATATTGAATAGTCATGAGGGTGGTCACAGAGTCACAAGGGTTAAACATCACCCCTTGGTTATATATACCCCCTCATTGTATGAGCAAAGGGTTTTTCACCTTGGTGCCTCCCGCAAAGCATATAGAGCTTCAATTAGTTCTTTGAGGAGAAAGGAGTGGCTCCAATGTCCCACTACTAGGGCTAGTGGTGTGTGATGTAAACATGTGTCTTGGAACTTTTTCTTAATATAGAAGACTTTTCAGGCCAACACTTTTCCATGCATGACTTATGGATGTTTGTAAGACTATTCCGTGAACATTTATATTTCATGTTTGTTTCACATGTACTAAGATAGTTGAACTATTTCAGTTGTTTTAGTTCTCATCTTGTTGGGAATATGTTGTAATGCTCTGTTGAAGGCTTGAAAATCTCAACCTCAACATCAGGGAAAACCACTTGGTCGGGAACCTAGAGAAGCTCCTTTTCCGTTTGAGATGGTGGCTCCAACTGGGTTGATGGGACCAGTTTCCCTTAAAAATATATATGAAACAAATAAAAGATATATAGGTGTGAAGGTTGATGGATGTAGACAAAACATAAATAAATATAATTGAAGGCCTTACAATATCGATTCCGGGACAATATATCTTCTATATATGTGACTTGAAGATTTCACTTATAATATGACAATGTAGATCATCAAATTATTCATGAATATAAAATGAGTAATGATAACTAATTTAATTAAATACTTAATTAAATTAGTTGATATAATTCATTGCACATATAAGATATTGTTGTTCGTATATATACTTAAAATATTTTGATTAAAACACATCAGTGGTGATAATTGTTCAATCACATGCAATAACATATATGAAAAACTTGAAAGAAAATAAAAATTCAACTCATAAACATAGTATCAGAATATATATAGTAGTACCTGATACACATTAACTCTGCTCATAAGTAAAATCAGAGTGGTTCTTCTATCTATTAAGACTTCTTTTCAGCTAGAGTAGTGCAAACCAAAAGATTTCTTGCAAAAATTCAGAACCTCTTCTTCATAACATGAAAGGGGATTTATAGTTTAAAATCAAAACTCAAGTATAAAAAAGTTTCACAAAATGCTAGGTGGTTTAAACAAACTACACTTAAAATAAAATACAAGATAATAATAGCGTGATGTTATAAGAACTTTGACCATGATTGGGAGGAGGACTGCTTTTCCATTTTCTATCGAAGCTCACATATGTTTGTCATCGAATTCAATTCAGGTGGATGGTGAGGATCAATGCGCATCAAGCAGTGAATAACGCATTTTTGAGTGCTGGAAGAAGATGACTGGTGGTATTTTCAAGACACCTCAGCATCAACCACTGACTGTGAGGTTTGACTAGGAAATTCCAATGGAATTCCAAGTCAATCTTTGATAGGGCCTTTATTCCCTCATCCTTCTTCTTTGATGATTCTTGCCAAGTCCTTGTTAGCAATTTTACATCGAGCAAGGTATCTTCAAGGTAGTCTGAAGTGGGATTAGCCTGTAGTAGGCTATCACTAATTGATTCAATGTTGTTTGATATGTCCGTAGCACTATAGATCATCATCTCTGCATGTTTGAGCCTAATATCCCATTCTTGAAAGACAATGTCTTTCTGATATTCTTCTATTCTGGGGAGATTGGTCGATCGACCCTCAGAGCTGTCCTTCCAACTGATGAAGTTGGAAATATTTTCCTATACTTATCTGTAAGATTTCCTCATATTGGATAGTTAATATACAAGTGAATCACTCGATTGGCATAAGTCTTAGATGATGACCAAGTTTTGACAAAATACAACTTGTTGTTGAGAAAGTAGGTTGTTTAGATCTCCTGCTTCTCTCTTGAACTCTGCTATTTATAGATTGGCATTTAGTTGCTCAATTCTATGTTGTAGCTCCTGTATTTGGGAATCTTGGATCTTCATGCCAGATTCATATTAAATCTTTAGGTTATCAAAACTAGTTTGCAATTTTGCAAGCTGAGCTTGACATTGCTGAGCGACTCCCTGCTTTTCACTTTCCAAATAAAGTTCAAGTTGCCTTATTTTATCATCCCTCTCACTAAGGAGTTGTTTCACCTTTGAGGCTTTATCAATTATTGCACTAGCATAAGATCTTGCATACTGTGAAAGTATTCCTAGGTATTCAGTAGGGGTGACTTGGGGCATATTTCCAAAGTACTTGAAAGGAGGCATTGCCAGGGACCAAAGTTTGGATTTGTTTAGTTCTTCTCATTTTTCTCTATTTGCTTACTACTGCCTTATGCTTCAGACTATAGAATACATCAAGAGGAGGAATCTCCTCTATTTACAGAATGACCTTAGAGGTCAAAAATACTGGGATGATATTCAAATCATTAGTGTCCGTTGGTTCCTTTGAAGCCTAAAAAATGAACGAGGTCTTCTATGTGATTTTAGGAGTTTGTGTGATCTTCATATGGAAAGAAGTTTGTAGATTTTTAGGGTTAGCTTCTTTGGAAAACTATTCCCAAATTGCTTCCAAATTATTATATGTTAGAACTTCCTATGCCTGTGAGAAGAAGAAGCCTCTATCTCTTTTCTATGAGCTACATCTGAGACCTGTGATTGCTTGAAGACTCCTTTGTCCTTCTTTATGGTCTATTGATTAAGTTTTAACAAATCTGTGGGCAAGTGGGAAATCCTTTTAGTCATGTATTGATAAAAATGGATCAATTCGTCAGGATTGAACTGTATTGTTGCCTCTTTCTCAACCTTTTCATAGTCGGAGGCTAACTCAAATAGGTCTTTGAACTTATCAGGCTCATTTTTGAACTGCTTGAGTTTTTCTTGAGTTGTAACATTACTGGTAGTATCAATGGGGTCAAAATACCGATTCAAAATGGTTGGTAAGTTCATAAGTTGGATTTCCTTGATTTCCTTAGCACCAAGCTTGAAATTATCAAGGGAATAGACACCACATGAAAGGGAAAGGCATGCCACATTGTCTTTTTATTATCTTTCATGACCTTAGATAGGCTGTTTCCCACAATCTGATAGTTATTTCACAGGCTAGGAGCTTGTCTAGAATATATAGGGGTAACACATGTGGGTGTGCAAGGCTGCCAAAAACCTGAATATAGGTAAAGGACTCTTCTCGAAACCATCTGCCAACTGATAAGAGGTAATTATTGGCTTCAGGTGAAATTCTAGGGCATTTCTCATTAAAAACAAATTGGTGGATTAGAAGCACAACTCCATGGAAAATTTTGTAGAAGTGAGGCTGATATTTTGACTCCCAGAGAGTACTATGATAGATGTGGATAGGCATAGGGTCATGTATGGTCCAATTCCATCCCATGGATGGGAAATAAGAAATGAAGCAAATATCATCCATTAAGTAGGCACTCATGTAAAACGAGGGAACAATATTTTTCAGAAAAAAACTTCTTTTCTTCCTATATTCTAGGATTTTGATACTTAAATTATTAGACAGAATAGTCTCCTAGTACATAACATAACTATCAAAGGCTGCATCAATCAGGGATTCCCATTTGTATGAAAACTTTTAAGTATTGGCATAACCAAATAATCTACATATCATGGTGGTAGCATAACAATAATGTTCGACAAGAGAAGCTATAGAGTACATACCCTTGTCCTCTCGCTTGTGCTTGCTAGCATCTCTTCTCCATCCTTTGATGACCTTAGATTTGTCCTGATTTTCCTTCATGAATTTCTCAATGAATTCCTTATCATATTTCTTTTGAGGTGATGGAAGTTGGTACATTTGAGACAAATCTTTGCTGGTGAAAGAGTCGATGACCGTGTTCCTCTTGGTCATAAATTTTCTATCTGTAATTTTTAGATGGTCGACGACCCATCTGATCATATCCATGTAAGGAAATATGTTTGACCGAGCAACAATTCTGTGGAGGAATGAATTGGCCAGATCACTATATGTAGTATCAAAAACTGGGAATGAATCTTCACATGTGGCTACTCTTTATGTGATCCTTAGCTCTTCATATTTGACAAGCTAATACATGACCTCCTAGGTAGATGTTCCGATGTCCGAGGTGCATGTGGTATTGGAAAATAGTGCAGGAAATTATGCGGCCTTGGGGGGTTGAGAAACTGGTTGTTGTTGAACAACAATTATGGGTTTGGTCGACTGAGACATTTCTACTGAATTATGTTTATTAGGACTGGCTTGCCAAGACAAACACAAGATTGAGGAGAAACTAACACTCAAAATGAATAACTTAGAGAAAATAACTGATTACACAATAATCCAGGACTTTTATGAGAGAAATCTTAGGAAATCGTTAGTAATGAAGACGTTTTTTATATTGAAAATCATAAATTCTCCAAATTTGGCCATTTATTGTTAAAACGTGAATTCACATGGGCTACATTACATGTCAGCATATCAAAGAACATTACTGGTGAAATTTCATTGTCGCATCGTTAAAATTTGCGATATTGTTTACCTCCGATAAGCTTATAACACATAGAAGCTTAGAGTTACAATAGGAAGAATTATCGAAGGTTTCGCATTGGTGTTTTCATATCATGGGATTGAAAGGATAACTGCCAATTAGGAAATCCTGATATGACAATTGCGAAATGAGAGGCAGGTAGTATATCAGAGATCGAAGGTGAGACGAATATCGGAGATCGAAGGTTATGGTATTGGCAAGGTCACATATCGGAGAATGTAGTGGGAAGGGATATTGGAGATTGGAGGATCGAACATGGACATCAAAATGAAAACACCGATATGGAAACCCCGATATGCTACGTGGCAGTCTTGCGGGGTTGGACCTTTATTGTTATAACATAAAACATAGCGCTTTTATTATTTTAAGGTTTAGGCCTTAGGAAACCCGACCGGGAAATGTTTTAATTGGAGTTTTTCTTAAGGGGACATGTTGAAAAGCTTTGATAAATTATTTTTGAAGAGAGTTTAAAGTAAAAGCCAATGTTTAAAGGCTTAAGCTCCGATATTTGAGTTTCGATAAGGGAAATCTTTAGATTCAATCAAGCATTTTGAAATAATAAAGCTAAGATTACCTTGTTTTATTGGATTTTTTTGGGTTTTATCCTAAATTTTAAAAGGGTCCCCATTATTTATTAGTTCTACTATTAATTATAATGGGGGGTTGTTGAGTAGTACAACAATTGGTGACACACTGGGCGAAACAATTATCTCTATTAAAAATAAATGAAGGTTTAATCAATTAAACAAGAAGACTTAGAAAGATAAAAATTCTTGAAGTTTAGTTTGATAACAATTACTCTAGATAAAAGAACTCATCATTTTGTAAATTATCTCATAACCTGTTTATTGATGAAAACCTTTGTTATCCCTGTTTGACATTTAATCAGTTACAAAGATAAAGTTAAAAACTAAAAAAGTTTAGCTTTTAAGATAGACTATTTGTCACTAATAGAGCCACTGCTTCCAGCAGGCGTCCATAGCCTCGACAGGGTTACCATTTAACCACAAATATACTAGTATCCCATCCACTTACAGTAAATTTTTTAGGTGTTTTTAATCTTTTCCTTTTAAAATTTTGTTTTATAGTTTTTGTGAAATCCATTGCCCTGATTTGGTGACCAAATTATGAGTCATGGCAATGTCATTCACAGGTTATAACAACATTGAACAAGTCAGCTCGTGATGAGACCTCTTGTCTTATGGTCATATAACTGTAATCCATTATCCTGGTTTGGTGGCTGGTTTGATAATGTCAGTATCATTGGTTTCCCATGATCATGGTAAGTCGGCTCATGATGATACCTCTTATCTTTCAAGTTTTATATATTTTTTAATTACACTATTTTTTTAAAAATCAACGGATGGGGAGGCATATTCACTCCTTAAGAGTCATGGATGACAATTGAAGTCAAAAGATGCTAAAACTTCATAATAGTCTTTACTTTTTTAAGGAAAACCTTTTGCATGATCAATAAAGGGATAACTAGATTTTATAAAGTTTTCAAGCTATGAAACATTCACAATTTAATGGATATAAGGATTTCAGAGTTTTGCTATAATTTCAAAACTAAACCTCAATTTTATGATTTTTTTTCTAGAAATCTCTCACTTAATCAGTCAAATCTCCTTTTAATGATGAGAGACCCCAATATGAGGACAAAAGTGTATTACCTAACAATGCTAGGGCTAAGACACCAATATATACATATGATTATTTACATATTTACAAAATGATAGGTATCCTTAATAAAAATATTTCTTCAAAACTAACCCATTAACATGAAGAGCATCCCTCTTTCCTCGTAGATCTTGTAGAATAAAATTTGATGGGACTAGCTTTTGAACAATCTGCACTGGGCCTAGCCATAGTCTTTGGAACTTTGAATGATTGCCTTTCTCCTCATGGGCTTTGTCCCATTTCAGAACTAGATTGCCAATTTCAAAAAAATTATTTTGAACTGAACTTGCATCAAATGCAGACTTAACCAATTGTTGGTGATGGGCATGGACTTGTCTAGCTTTATCTCTTTCTTCCTCCAGTTTAAGGATTTGAGACATTCTTAGTTGAAGAGCAGAGGAAGGGTTTTATTCAATGGAATGCACTAGGGCTAGTGATGGTATAACTAGATTAGGTGGTAAAATAGCTTCTTTACCATATACTAATTGAAAATGAGGCCTTATGGGTAATTCTGTCAGCCCATAATGCAAACACTAGAGATTTATGCCAATTTATCTGATTTTGATCAATGGCTCGTTTGATTATTCTAAAGAGGTTTTTGTTAGTATATTCTGTTAAGTCATTTCCTTGTAGATAATAATTTGTAGAATAATTCAATTTAAAACATTTTCTAAGGGAAAATTTAGTAATGGTGTTACCTGAAAAATATGATGCATTATAAAAAATTAAAGCATAAGGAAGACCAAACCTGGTAATAATAAATTGATCAATGAATTCAATAATGTTCTCAGAATTGGCCACCTTCAAGGGTATAGCTTCCACCCACTTGGTGAAGTAATTAGTAGCAATCAATATGTATTTATGTTGCTTGGAAGAGTTAGGAACAATCTCACCTATTATGTCCAGTCCCCATTGTTCAAAGGGTTGTTCAATGTTAACCAGTTGTAAAGGTAAGGCTAGTTTCTTTTGTCTTCTAGTGGCAGTTTGGTAGACTTTACACTTTCTAACATAAGCATGAGTGTCTCTGAATAAAGTCAGCCAATAATAACCAACATGTAGGATCTTGTGAGAAGTGGTGTCTCCACCATAGTGTCCTCCAACTGGTCCATCATGTAGCTCCTGCAATACCTTTTCAGCTTCAGACTTTTCTAGACATCTTAACAAAACAGAATCATAATTTCTTCTAAATAAGACATCATTAACAAGCTGATATTGATTAGCCTTTAGTCTGAGAGATTTTTTCTTCTTGTAATTGAGTTCCAGTGGAGCATAACCATTTTTTAAATAAAAATGAGATCAACATATTGGGATTCAATGTCAATGGGAAATACCTCTGTGATCTGAACATTATTACCTGAATCTTCATTAGTTGAGTTGTCATCAGCTCCAGTAATCAACCTGCAAAAACCTTGACCTCTAACAATTTTAGTTGGTTTAATACTTAGTTCATATTCTTGCAGGAAAGTAACCTAATTGGCTCTTTTCTCTCCTAATTCTTTCTGTATAAGTAATTTCCTAAGAGCAAGGAAATGAACAATTACTATAGTGTGTGTCTTCAGGAGAAAAGGCCTCGAATGCTTTATGGATTTAAAGACTGCAAAGGCTTTCTTCTCAACCTCTGAGTAATTGAGCTCAGCTCCCTATAGATTTGAACTAAAGAATGAGATTGGAGCCTCAATTTGTTGTTCATTAGGTTGAGTTAAGATTGTGGCATAAGATTGTTGGGAAGAAAAAGTATAAAGAATAAAATGTTTAGTAAAATCAGGGGTTGATAACAAAGGGGCATCAATGATTTCTTGTTTTATTGCCTCAAATGCTTTTCTTTCAGTGAGTCCCCACTTAAAAATTGACTTCTTCTTGATCATAGCTTGTAAGGGAAGTACAATTTGAGAGAAATCTGGGACAAATATTTTGACAAAATTAATTTTCCCAAGGAAGGATTGCATAGAATTTTTGTTATGAGGCAAAGAGATTTCAGATATTGCCTTGATTCTATCAGGGTCTATACATATCCCTTCTTTAGAGACAATAAAACCTAGAAGTTTTCCTTCGTCAAGAGAAAAATGACTTTTTGGGATTCAAGGAGATTCCAAATTTCCTACATCTTTCGAAGATTTGCTTCAAATCATGCAAATGATTCTTCCTTTGTTTGTAATAAATTGTAATGTCATCAAGATACACTACAATTGACTTGTTAATCAAACCTCTGAAAGCAATATCCATAGCTCTTTGGAAAGTAGCTCCAGCATTAATTAATCCGAAAGGCATTTTTTGATAAGCATATGTCCCCCACTTGGTTCTGAATGAGGTCTTGAGTCTATCATCTAGATGTACAAGTATTTGATTATATGCTGAAAAAAAATCTAAGAAGGACATCAATTCAAAACCAACAACAGATTGTAAATTTTTTTCCATTGGGGGTAAAGGAAATATATATATATATAATTAAAGGCCTCACAATATCGATCTTGGGACAATATATCTTCTATATATGTGACTTGAGGATTTCGCTTATAATATGACAATGTAGATCATCAAATTATTCATGAATATAAAATGATTAATGATAACTAATTTAATGAAATAGTTAATTAAATTAGTTGATATAATTCACTGCACATATAAGATATCGTTGTTCATCCATATACTTAAAAGGTTTTGATTAAAACACATCAATAGTGATAGTTGTTCAATCACATGCAATAACATATATGACAAACTTGAAAGAAAATAAAAATTCAACTCATAAACATAGTATCAATATATAGATAGTAGTACCTGATACACATTAACTTTGCTCATAAGTAAAGTCAGGGTGGTTCTTCTTTCTATTAAGACTTCCTTTCAGCTACAGTAGTGCAAACCAAAAGGTTTCTTGCAAAAATTCAGAACCTCTTCTTCATAACATTGAAGGGGATCTATATTTTTAAATAAAAACTCAAATATATAAAAGTTCCATAAAATGTTGGGTGGTTTAAACAAACCACACTTAAAAATAAAATACAAGATAATAATAGCATGTTGTTATAACAAATTTGATCATGACTCAGAGGTGGACTACTTTTCCATTTGCTATTGAAGCTTGCATGTGTTTGTCATTGGCTTCAATTCAGGTGGATGGTTAGGATCAATGCACATCCAAGTAACGAATAACGCATTGTTGAGTGTTGGAAGAAGATGACTGGTGGTATTTGCAAGACACCTCAATATCAACCACTGGATATGAGGTTTGACTAGGAAATGCCAATGGCATTCCAAGTCAATATTTGATCGGTCCTTTATTCCCTTAACCTTATTCTTTGATGATTCTTGCTAAGTCATTGCTAGCAATTTTACATCAGGCAAGGTATCTTCAGGGAAGTCCGAAATAAAATTAACCTACAGTAGGTTATCGTTGATTGATTCAATGATGTTATTTGATATGTCCTTGGCACTATAGATCACCATCTCCGCATGTTTGAGCCTAATATCCCATTCTTGAAAGACAATGTCTTTATGATATTCTTCTATTTTGGGGAGATTGGCCGATCAACCCTTAGAGTTGTCCTTCCAATCAATGAAGTTGGAAATATTTTCCTCTACTTCTCTGTAATATGTCCTCAGATCAGACAATTAATCGACACATGAATCACTCGATGGCATAGGTCTTGGATGATGGCCAACTTTTGAAAAAATACAACCTACTATTGAGAAAGTAGGTTGTTTAGCTCTCCTTCTTCTCTCTTGAACTCTGTTATTTCTAGATTGGCCTTTAGTTGCTCAATTTTGTGTTGCAGCTCCTGTATTTGGGAATCTCGACTCTTCATGTTAGATTCATATTGAATCTTAAGGTTATCAAAATTGGTTTTCAATTATGCAATTTGAGCTTTCCATTGCTGAGCGACTCCCTTCTTTTCACTTTCCAAACCCTGTTCAAGCTGCCTTATTTTCTCATCCTTCTCCCTAAGGAGTTGTTGCACCTTTGAGGCTTTATCAATTGTTGCACTAGCATAAGCTCCTGCATACTGTGATAGTCTTCCTAGGTCTTCAGCAGGGGTGACTTGGGCATCTTTCTAGAGTACTTGAAAGGAGGCATTACCAGGGACCAAAGTCTTTTTTTTTTTTTTGTTTTTTGTTTTTTGTTTTTTGTTTTTTGTTTTTTGTTTTTTGTTTTTTGTTTTTTGTTCAGTTCTTCTCCTTTTCCTATGTTTGTTGACCACTACCTTATGCTTTAGGCTGTAGAATACCTCAAGAGGAGGAATCTCCTATATTTTCAGAATGACCTTAGAGGTCGAAAATAATGGGATGATCTTCGAATCATCAATGTCCATAGGTTCCTTTGAAGCCTCAACAGTGAACGAGGTCTTCTATATGATTTTAGGAGTTTGTGTGATCTTCATATGGAATAGAGCTTGCAGATTTTTAGGGTTAGCTTCTCTGGCGAACTATTCCAAAATTTCTTCTAGATTCTTATTTGTTTGAAATTCCTATACCTGTGAAGAAGAAGAAGCCTCTGTCTCTTTTGTATGAGTTACATCTAAGGCCTGTGATGTGTTCACTCCTTTATCCTGCTCTGTGGTCTGCTGATTAAGTTTTAACAAATCTGTGGGTAAGTGCGAAATCCTTTTAGTCCTGTATTGATTGAACTGGATCAATTCTTATGGATCAAACTACGCTGTTGCCTCTTTCTCAACCTTTGCATAGTTAGATATTGTCCAAAATAGGTCATCAAACTTATCAAGCTCATCTGTGAATTACCTGAGTTTTTCCTGAGTTTAACATTCTTGGCAGTATCATTGGGGTCAAACTACTGATTCAGAATGGTTGGAAAGTTCATAAGCTATATTTCCTTGATTCCCTTAGTAGCATAATTGAAATTCTCAAGGGAATAAACACCACAATAAAATGGAAAGGCATGCCACATTGTCTTTTTATTATCTTTCATGACCTTAGATAGGTCATTTCCCATAGTCTGATAGGTTATTTCCCGAGCTAGGAGCTTGTCAGGAATATATAGGGGTAACACATGTGGGTGTGCAAGGCTGCCAAAAACTAAAATATAGGTAAAGGAATCTTCTCCAAACCATCTGCCAACTGATAAGAAGTCATTATTGGCTCCAGGTAAGATTCTAGGGCATTTCTCATTTAAAACAAATTGGTGGATCAAAAACACAACTCCATGGAAATTTTTGTAGAAATGGGGCTAATATTTTGGTTCCCAAAGAATAATATGATAGATGTGGATAAGAATAAGGTCCTGTATAGTCCATTTCCTCCCATGGATGGGAAATCAGAAGTGAAGCAAATAACATCCATTGCGTAGGCACTCAAGTAAAATGGGGGAAAAATATTTTCAGAAAAACTTCGTTTCTTCCTATATTCTAGGATTTGGATACTTAAATTATTAGACATAATATTCCCCCAGTCAATAATATAGCTATCAGAGGTTGCATCAATCAGGGGTACCCATTGGTCTGAAAACTTTTGGGTATTGGCATAACCAAATAATCTACATATCATGGCGACAACATAACAATAGGGTCCAACAAGAGAATCTATAGAGTACATACCCTTGTGCTCTTGCTTGTGCTTGCTAGCATCTCTTCTCCATCCTTTGATGACCTGAGATTCGTCTTGATGTTCCTTCATGAATTTCTCAATGAATTCCTTATCATATTTCTTTTGAGGTGAAGGGAATTGGTACATTTGTGATAAATCTTTGGTGGTGAAAGAGTCGATGACCGTGTTCCTCTTGGTCCTAAAGTTTATGTTTGCAATGTTTAGATGGTTGACGACCCATATAATCATATCCACATACGTCATTTCATGCAGTCATATGGGTATTGATTCAAGGATCTGATGGTTGTAATAAAGATTTGAGATTCTGCAAGGTGTTCCTGGGTTTGTCGCCATCTCAGGAATGAAATTGACTATACTTGTATGCGGCTCACTCTGTGCAGGTAATATTGAGCCTAGTGCAACACTGAGCCGTAAGCCATTGGGTGCAAATAATAGTACGTCACACCTTGAATCAAGAAAATGAGTGTATTAGTAGGATGAGTCATTACATCCGTCATCATCCCGGAAATTAGGTTCCCACAAGCCGGTCCCTAGTCTCATGTGTAGTAAGGTTCTACGTTTCATGGTGTTCGAGGGGTGATGGGAGGGGAGTGGGGAGATGGGCGGTGGAGCACTGTCTCTCTGCGGTGATGGCTCCCATCAGGGTATGGCAAAGGGATGAGAGGTCAGAGCTAGGAGGGGTTAGAACCCCTGCCAATGCTTTAGGAAAGGATTGTGCTGTGCTGAAGTCTTCAAATTTTAACCAAGGTCCTAAAATAATGAGGGGCTATCTATCCAATTGTTTGGTCAGAAGGAAAGATGTTTGGTCGAGCAACAATTTTGTGGAGGAATGAATTGGCCAAATCACTATATGTAGTATAAAAAACCGGGAATGAATCTTCAGCTGTGGCTACTCTTTTTTTTATCCTCGGCTCTTCATCTTTGAAAAGCTGATACATGGCCTCCTAGGTAGAGGTTCTAGCTTTTGGGGTGCATATGGTATCGGAAAATGGTGTAGGAAATTCTGTGGCCTCGAGGGGAGGAGCAATTGGTTGTTGCTGAACAACAGGTTTCCTTCTGGCTTTGGTTGATCAAGACGTTTCTGCTAAATTATGTTTACCAGGACTGGCCTGCCAAGAGAAACACAAGAGTGAGGAGCAACTAACACTCAGAGTGAATAACTTAGAGCATGTTGGGATAAGGTCCCTAAGGTCAATTTTTGACAGTTAAGTCAATTTTTGTAGTAATTTTTGTTAAAGAATGTAAAGACTCTGTGAAACATGGAAGCGGAGCGCAAATCATAGTAAGAGTCAAAGGGGCTTTAGCCCCTTGTATGGGTAGGTGATAGGTCAGTTTTGAAACTCACCCATGGTCCGCGAGACATGGTATTGTAGTGAAAAGGTTATATATAGATGAGTCATACCGAGTCTGAGAGAATAACTTTTGATAGAGAATCATTTTTGTAAGGGCAAGGTGCTAAGGCACAGAAAGTCTGTTTCCTATACTTAGGCGAAAGGGGAAGGCTCCTGTAGCTGAGTGTGCAGGGCAGAAAGAGTCTGTAACTAAATGTTAAATCTAATAAAGACTGTATTGGATCGAATCTATTACATCTGTGCCTTGTTCCTTATTTATTTTTAAGTTTATGCATCTTTGCTCAATGATTTGTTTTCTATGAATTAAAGTGTATTTATTGCGTGAAACTGTGGGATCTATAATATTTATGCATGATAAGGGTAATTAACTACCTTCACGAAGTATTAGATAGATTTGTTGTAATTAACTATTCGAAAAAGGGTAGATCTGCATGAAGGCATATCTAGGGATACAATTTATTGCGCTAAAGTAGTGAATCTGTACCTTTTATGCAAGTTAAGTATGATCGTGTACCTTCGCGAAGATCTGAAGGTCATTTCGATAGAATTGCAATAGTTGACAGTTGGAAGGAATAGATCTGTGCGAAGGTAGATCTAAGCTATAGATCCTCAGGAAGACCATCACATAGGCCTCTCGATGCAGAAACCTGGTTCTAGCATCCTCTAATACTGCTTCAGGTGAGTCTGCAGCCTGCACTACACAGGTTGTTGCTGAAAGGGCCAATAGTTAGGGTTTTGTTGGTTGGCGCGAATAAATCTAAACCCAGGTTAGGTGCCCTTAAGCCAACAAATGGTTCGAGGTAGATCCTTCATTGTTAGCCACTTTTCTAAAGACCTGTATGAAGTTGCTGCGCGATAAGAAGGCAGTAGAAGGACTCCAAGAGCTAATAGACAATTGTGTGGGTAACATTAAGCTTCCTTCAAAATAATGAACTATAAGGAAGCTATGTAAGCATAAGAAGCGAACAAGGCACGAGATGAGGCTGACCGTGCAGATAGGAGAGTATGAAATGGATAAGGTAATCTTGGGTCTGGGGTCAGATGAAAATGTGTTGCTTAAACAAATGTGGGAAAGGATTGGGAGACCTATGCTGCAATGGTATCCTATATAGCTACGCATGACCAATCAAAAAAATATTATTCCAATGGGGCGCTTATATGGTGTGACGATAGATATTGAAGGAGAAAGTGCTCTGGCAAATTTTGGAGTAATAGAAATAGTAGATGACAACAATCTGTATCCTAAGCTACTAGGAATTGATTGGGATTTTGACATGGATGTGATAATCAACTTGAAGAAGTGGAAGATGACTTTTGAAAGGAAGGCATTCAGGGTTATAGTGCCACTAGACCCTGCTGAGGGAGTGCACTATACTGAACCTGTTTGCGACTTTGTGGAGGATGATGATGATCTAGATCAAATATACAAAATCAAACGTGAGACAAAGATTGGATCAATCCTATGGACGATGGATGAATTGCATGGGATAGGGATAGTTCCTGTACCTCAGACTCGGATGAAGAGCTCGAGCACTGGCAAAATTGGTTACATGAAGTATCTATGCTCCGATGCAACATGATGACCAAATCACTGCGTTGTGTCCCAACTGAGGTAAGAAAGCTTCCACATTATGATGATTTGATGGATGTTGATCTATTTTTGGATGAATTTGAAAGGGAAGTGCCTAAAGAACATCACTTCCAAGTGCTTGAATTGGAACTGCATGCTACACCTACCTGTTGGTAGGGTACACACAAAGAGAACTTCGCTGGTTGGAAGGAATATAAAAGGATGATGAAATTAGGGTTTGGATATGCTAATACTAGGATGCCTGAGAAGTACAGTGGGAAGGATGATCCTCGCGAGCATTTGGCACGGTGGACTAGAGCTTTGGGAATGGAGCCACAACCAGAATGGGCGCACATCTTCTATCATACCTTAGATACAATCCCAATGAACTAGTATTTGGAAATAGAGCTTCTCCATGGGACAACTAAATGGGACATATTAAGAGAAAGTTTTTTTATTGACGTTCAAAATTGAGGATGGGTTCAAATGCATTGATGAAGTGATTCAGGAGACAAAAGGCACTATCTTTAGGATGCCTAAAGAACCGGTAGAATGGACTCAGCGATATTGGAGTACATAGCTGCGCCATGCGCTGGAATGTTATAATGTGACTGCTGAGGAGGAGGAAGAAGATCCACAAAATATTAACATTCCAGAATCAGAGGGACAACTCGAAGTTGAGTGACCTCAAATAGAGAACCCTGATGTAACAGAGTTGCTAAAAACCCGACAGGTAAATATTGGATCTGACACAGAGCCTAAGTTTGTGAAGATACGAGACTATTGGGATGAAGATACATTTAATAAGGTGGCCGAATTGCTGCACAAATACCAAGATCTATTCCCAACAAAGTTCTCAGATCTGAAGGGTATCGTAGGAGATTTGGGCGTAATGAAAATTACTTTGAAACCTGACGCGAAGCCCGTAAAGTAGAGACCTTATCGGCTCAATCGAAAATATAAAGAAAAGGTGCGAAAAGAGCTTGATAAGATGATGGAGGTCAGAATCATTGAACCAATAGAAGAATATGATTGGGTGAGCCCCATGTGGTTCAAGAGAAGAAGAAACAGGGAGAAATTAAGATATGCGTAGATCTAAGGAAACTAAATGATATAAGAGTGCATGATCCGTTTCCGACACCATTTACAGATGAAGTATTAGAGAATGTTGGGGGACAGGAGGCTTATTCATTCACTGATGGGTTCTTAGGATACCATCAAATAAAGATTGCATTGGAGGATCATAGCAAGGCAACCTTCATGACAGAGTGGGGTTGCTTTCAGTATACAGTAATTCCATTCAGGTTGAAGAATGCACCCACGATCTTCTCCAGAGTAGTAATCATGGTGTTTAAGGAGTTTATTCATAAATTCTTGGAGGTATATTTTGATGACTGGACTGTGCTCGGATTGGTAAAGCGCCATGTTGCAAATCTGCGCCTTATGCTGGATACCTGTCGCAGATACCAGATCACGTTGAACTTGAAGAAATGTATATTTTGTGTGCCTTTTGGAAATTTTCTAGGTCATGTAGTATGCAAGCAGGGATTGATGGTGGACCCTGCGAAGATAGCAATGATTGTGAATTTAGAATCCCCCACAAATGTTAAGCAGCTGCACATAACGCTGGGCCACATAGGTTACTATAGGAATTTTATCAAGTCTTATGCCCAGATAATTGCATCGAATGAGAAAATATTAAAGAAGGATGTGACTTTCTTTTGGGATGAGGAGTGCCAATAGAGCCTGGATGTGTTAAAGGACAAGATGGTGACTGCACCCATCTTAGCATTTCCGGATTGGAAGAAAGAATTCCATGTGCATGTAGATGCCTCATGTATTGTGCTGGGTGCGGTATTGACCCAGCTTGGTGAAGGTGATATTGATCACCCAATAGCATTTGTCAGTAGGAAACTGTCGAAGGATGAAAATAATTACTCCACTACAGAGCGCGAAGGGCTAGGGATGGTCTACGCGCTGCAGAAGTTTCAACATTATTTGTTGGGTGCACACTTCAAAATGTACATAGATCACTCTACTCTCAAGTACCTGCTCAACAAGCCTTTGTTGGGGAGGAAAATTTGTAGGTGGTTGTTGTTGTTCCAGGAATATGATTTTAAAGTGATTATGAAGCCCAGACGGTTGAATGTGGGACCAGATCATCTATCCAAGATTGAGATAGGTGACAAACCAACCAATTTGGAAGAAGGATTGCTGAAAGTGCAACTCTTTGTTGTGCGCGTTGCAGATGATAAGTTTGCAAATATAATTCAGTTTATGTCTACTGGAACAACTTCGGAAGGGTATTCTACTTAGTAGAAGAAGGAACTGGTGGTCCACGCTGCTAATTTTTTTGTTATAGCGGGACATTTTTTTGAGCACGCTAGTATCCTTGCCGAAGCACATGGAGGCATGGCGGGAGGACACTATGCAGGTAGAGCGACCAAGCAAAATATTCTGCGCACATGGTTATGGTGGCTGACAATGCATAAAGACTCTAAGGCATTTTTTAAAGCATGTGATGCTTTCCAAAGGATGGGTAAGCCTTCGCGAAGAGATGAATTGCCCTTAAACCCTCAGGTTTCGTTACAAGTGTTTGACAAATGGGAAATTTACTTTGTAGGTCCAATACAACCATTAGGAAGGAAGACACGTGCGTGGTACATTATTACTATGACAGAGTACTTGAACAGATGGGCGGAAGCACAACCAGTGAAGGATTGTACTGCTGCTACGGCTGCGAAGTTCCTGTTTGAATATTTCTTAACGCGGTTTGTGTGCCCTAAGATATTGATGAGTGATAGGGGAACACATTTCTTGAACGAAACAATCAACGCGATGCTCGAAGAGTTCCATTTGTACCATCAAAAGAGTACGCCCTATCATCCCTAAGCCAATGGTACAGTGGAAGCATTCAATAAGATTATGGAGAATGCATTGACAAAGGTATGTAATGCAAAGAGGAACGATTGGGATGTGTGCATACTAGCAGTCTTGTGGGAATACAGGACAACATGCAAGAAGTTGACAAGCCAAACCCTGTTTAGGTTGGTATATGGGATCGAGGCGGTGATGCCCATGGAATATATTTTTCCAAGCCTACGCATTACAACTTTGATAAAGATTTTGGATAGTGAGACCTTGGAGGAACGACTTGTGTAGCTAATGGAGTTGGAAGAAGACTGATTTCTTATGGGATTTCACCAACAAGTACAAAAGGAACGTGAGAAGGCCTGACATGATAGGCATATTAAGCTGCACAGTTTCAAGGTGAACGATTTGGTTCTTCTCTATGATAGTAAGTTCTCAAAGTTCCAGGGTAAATTTCAAATGCACTGGTTGGGATACTATGTAGTCAGGAAATCACAGATGGTTTCGGCTGGATAAATCATTCTTGCAGACAAGACCAATCTCCCTAGTATCGATAGATATCTAGTGATAAGAAGAACAAGCAAATCTACTTTTCTCTAAATATATTGCAATTTATAAATAAAAACCAAGAGGTCTTTTAGACCCTACTTTAAGTCCAACGCTAGTTTGTGGCAGCCACGCTTCAACCGTCCGAATGAGTTTCCTTTCAAGAAC
Organism: Pinus tabuliformis; assembly: GCA_031772625.1. Lineage (NCBI taxonomy): Eukaryota > Viridiplantae > Streptophyta > Pinopsida > Pinales > Pinaceae > Pinus > Pinus tabuliformis. The sequence continues at coordinate 717,799,717 of CM062820.1, read as the reverse complement.
CTGCAAACACAAACAAGTACACATCAAATAACACCTGCATAGCTAATATAATAAATCATTTTCATCATGGTGATCAAGGAATCCATGAAATAAACCATAAAACACAGCTTATTGAGAAAAATAAACTTGATTGTATTAACTTTAAGAATAGAAGAACTTTACAACCTTTGGTGCCTTGATGTTGTACAAGCTCCTCCCAGGGTCCAAGCAAGAATCTTCTCTACTTTGACAAGCCTCACACTCTTCCCAATGAGATCAAAAAAGGCATTTAATCTCTCCTCTCAAGCTCAATTAGGAAGACTAAATTCCAACAGCATTTACCCTAAAAAATATTCAGCTTTCAACCTCCTCAGTAACTAGCACAATGCCTCATTTTATAGTGCAAAGGAAGAAGGTTACAGGTCCACCTACGAAGGGATAGAGTCCTCCTTCAAAGGGATAAGCTCCTCACATCAAGGGGTTAGCTCCTTTAGGTATGGGATGCATGCACCTTAAAGGAGCGAACTTGCCACCTCAAGATTCCCTCTAGAAGCTTCCAGAAATAACCCAAAGTGAGTTTTTAAGAATGTACTTGTGCCTTTTTGACTTTTACAGGGGTCCGCACCCATTACACAGAAACAGAGCGGTCAGGTACGCAGGGGACATGACTAGTGGGTGCGGGACCGCAGGTAATGCTAAGAGAAAGTGCAGAACTAGAGTTTTAGAGATTTTTAAGGGCTTTCTCTCATTTTTCAAGGCTTGACATGAAGAACTGAGGTTTAAGACTTGCAAAGGAGGAAAGTATGAGTGGTGATAGACTCACACTAACTGCAGAATGTCATGGTGACAATATTTTGTGCAACAGATTGCCCCCTAAAGTGTGAAGTCTGTAATAGATGAGGATAGTATTTGTCATCTAAGAAGAGTGAAGTACTTTATCATTTCAAAGATCATCCTGTGGACACCCTGGTCAGAACCTGTAAAAACATTCAATACAAAATATATATATTTGAACATATCATCGCTGAGGTAGGCATTCCCATACTCAGATCAAAACTGACTAGAAAAACTAACTAAACTACTCTGATATAGGACTAATTTTGTAATACATCACAAGTATAGACATATGTAGACACAGTATGGGCACAACCATCTGTTTATGAATAGTGCACTGTATAATGAATAACAAAATTCCTCACAGCCTTGATGGTGGAAACTAGATCCAGGGTCTTGATTTCTGCTTCCTGAACTAGTACGATTCTATCCATGTGAATGAATGTATCGAAGTCGAACATGGTAGAAACCACTTGATTACCAGTCAATGATGTGAACTATTAACAAGTGTGGGAGAAACCACCAGTAATGTCAATGGCTCTCAAAGTACTCAATACAATCCATGAAATGTGAATAGATGAGCTGATGTCGAACATGTCATAGAATCCTTTGATCGAAGGTCAATGATGCAACCTGTCGTCGAAGGCGAGAAACCTGCCATTGAGGCATGAAAATTCCAAGGTACTGACGATTTCTAGATCATCTTTCTAGGTAATGAGCTGAAGTCGATAGAAAGCGATCCGTCGTAGGCAAGGCCACAACACGAAATCATAGATAAAGTTTAAAGAAAAATATTTGGCAAGGACTAACTCAGGGATGGTCAAGATGGATGACAGATATTTTGTAGATGAATGGTTTATTTGAATTGACCTCTTGAACACATAACGACACTGCAAATGGTTTGGTGACAATTGACCCAAAGCTAATACCCAGAAACCGGCTGAAGACTTTCAATATGGTTTGATTAACTGTTAGGCAAAGGATTTCTTGTTGGCATTATGATGCATGTGTTGTACTTGATGGCAACCCACTCATAGAAGAACTACAGAAGAGATATCAGATGGGCCATAATACATGGGATGTAGAGCAGATTCATCAGGAATGCCAACCATAAGCAAAGAGGCGCAGATAGAGCAAGAGGAGCCAAGAGGAGCCATATATATGTATATGTCACATATATATGCCAACCATAAGCAAAGAGGCACATATAGAGCAAGAGGAGCAAAGAGGAGCCAAGAGGAGCCATATATATGTATATGTCACATATATATGCCAAAGAAGAGGAGCATACACAACTATCGGGAGCCTATCGGAGTAAGAAATGCACTCTCATATGCAAGGAGGTCTTTGGAAGACACTACCAAGCCAGAAGAGCATATCGGGAGCTTATCGGGAGCCATCGGGAGCCATCGGGAGCAACAGACAGAATTATCGGGAGCACAAACAGAGTCATCAGGAGCCATCGGGAGAACAGAAGCAGTTATCGGGAGCCATTGAGCCATTGGGAGCTTATCGGAGCAATAGAGGCACATTCTCATATATAAAGAGCTTATCGGGAGGAATCGGGCGTATAAAACCCTTGGATGCATGCTTAATCATTATCGGGAGTCATCAGGCCATATATGCATGCTTTAACTCTATCAGGAGTTGTTTGGGCGATTAAAACCCATATATGCATGTATTAACACTATCGGGAGTTGTTGGGCACCCAAATCCCATATATATGCATTTTTATAATCAAAGGCATTTCCCCTTTTTGGCGGATAAACACAGTTATATGTGTTAATATATATATTTCGGCATATATGCGCGTCGGGGGATCGACTATGTGACACCGCTGAAACCTTCGATTACAATGGACCCGATGGTGGCATTAATTTGGTCGCGTCCGGATAAAGGGTCACCCACCCCAATCCTCTGATTGCGATAACTACGCGGACCCGATGGTGGCATTAAACTTGGTGTATAATAATATCGCATCCGGCATATATCGCAGTGCTTAAAAGCCCTGCCTCACCCGAATGCCGATTGCGATAAGAGGAGGCGGACCCGATGGAATTATTAAAGGAAGTCTATAATAATATCACATCCGCGGCAATCGATCATATTATAAAGGCTTCCCACATCCAATCGCCGATAGCGATAAGAGGAGCGGACCCGACATATATATAAAGCAAGGTTAATTGCCATATCGCATCCGATCCATCGGATCAGCCATCGACAATAGACGATGTTATGTGCATGCACCGATAGCGATAAGGTTGCAGACCCGATGAAGGCATTAAAAACAGTTTATAATAATATCGCGTTCTTCATATCGGAGAGTTGTGTATCGCAGCACCTGAACGCCGATTGCGATAAGCAAGCGGACCCGACAGGCAAATACAACACGATTCAATGTAATATCGCGTCCATAGGAGGATCGGCCTATCGGCCATCAGCAATGTTTTGAGAAGCGGACCCGATATATTTTAGATGTGGGTTTAATATTGCTTGAAGTCCGCCTTTTAGTCGTTTGGACTGTTTTTCATCATTTTTCCTTGTTTTATCACTTAAGTCATCGTTTAAGTGATCGGTCCAAGCTATTGAGCCCCAGGTTTTTGGATCCCCTGTATTGGTAATCTACGGTTTCGATTCTTTGTTTTAACAAGAGCTTGACTATATAAGAGGAAAGGAGATTGTTTGGCATCACATCGGTGAATGTTGAAGATCTTACGAAAGAACAGTTCTGAGACACTTGCGATCGGTTGGGGAGTGATGGTTGAGATCTCATCAGTGCAGTCTGGGTATGCTTGAAGCCTGAAAATCATCTATTCGCAGGAGTGATACGGTACGCAGAGCAAGAGACTGTGCAGGCGCATATACCCGCATACCAGGGAGAATCACAGGCGCAGATGTTCACAGATGTTTTGGTGAAGTCACGGTCCCTGGTCGAGATTTGTTTTATCTGCCTTTGACTAATCTGCAGAGTTCTGGGTGCGCAATATTATGTTTATCTGCTGTATTGAGTTCTGATATCAACATGATTAGCCTCTGTATTGATGATTGACTAGATCGGGTGATAACTGTCGTAATATACTTATATGTGGTGATTGGGTGATTCAAAAGATTGATTGATTATGTGCTTCAATGATATTAAAGGGTCCAGTATGAAAATTGGATGAAACGTGGCCTTTCAGATTATGTATTGTGCTTCAGGTGTATCCAGTCTGAAAATGTATGAAACGTGGTACCCAGAGGAAAGAAGATTGTAGGCTGGCGCCTACGTACTAGTATCTTAGCTAGTACAAGAGCATTGTAGCAGGTAGCAGCCTGCGTACTAGTAAATGGATCGGCTAGTACAAGATCTATGGGAGTTCTAGCTCTCTGCAGGTAGAAGCCTGCGTACTGGTATAAGACTGCACCAGTACAAAAATATTGTAAAAGGATTTTCTTATTAAGATTGAGATGACTTGCAGCAGGTGGTTTTCTCTCACATTGGGTTTCCACCTTATATGATGGTGTTCATGTGTATGGTTTGTGTGTGATGATCTGTTCTATTTTACTGCACCTATTTTCTGTTAATATGGTTGACAATGTTCTAGTGCACTCATTGAAGATCAATTAACTGAATCATAAGTTTATTGAACTGAAGCAACATATATGAATTAGAGTTTGGAAATGAAAAAGTTTTATTGAGTTAATAATACTGATTCACCCCCCCCCTCTCAGTATTATTTCCAACATTTCCCAACCCAGGTGAACAAAAAGTGTCGTGTTCAAGAGTGATTGAATGCTTTTCTAAGACACAAAGTATAACAAACAGGTTCATTTTTCTCTCTTTTCCCCCACCATTTCTGGCAAGTACCTCTTTATTTTTGACAAGCTTGAGGAGGATAACATTTGCTTGGTTATAAGCTCACCCTTCGGATGAGTCCAACTTAGTTTAAAATTCGAACCCTAAGAAGGAGTGGTTCGTTCCTGTTTTAAAATTGAACAGGTCCTTTACTGTTACATTTTAACGAGTCCAGTATAGGAGAAACTCGACGTTTTTCATTTTTACAGAGTCAGAAGAAAAACTTAAGAAAACTCCATGGTTGTCTTTTTTCGTAAATTTGTGTCTCCCAAGCCCGAAAAAGTATGAAATAATACTTCGGAGAATCCCTTGATCATTACGATCAAGGAGTACTTTTCATAATTAGTAACCCTAATCCGAAAAAGTAAAAAACTGATCAAAGACACGTCGTTTTATAACCAATAGCGAACTTGAAACGACAAAAGCCCGGCAATCTTTTCATGTTTATGCGGTCAGAAAAGAGCTGTAAGTGGACCGTACTTTTAATTATGTTTTAACGAGCTTAAAAAGAAAAACTCGACAATATTTTCATATTTTACGAGTCAGAAAAGAGCTTAAAGAGGACTCAAATGCTTTTTTGTTGAAAATGATCAATTTTGCCTGAAAAATCCAATATTCTGCACAAAAACTCAAACATTACTCATACCTGTTTAAAATAAATAAAAATGCATCAAAAAATTACCTTTTTAAAGTGAAAAATAAACAAATTAAAAATTCATTTATTCAAAAAATCTTATAAAAAGGGCTTTTGTAAATTCATTTTTACCGTTTGACTTCAGAGTGAGAAAAGAGGGCTTTTGGGTAAGAAACTTCCTGTGAATATTGTGGAAAATCCATATGTTGGAACCAAAAACCGTCAGCTCCAGGTAATCCACAACACTTTAATCTTGCATTTCAACCATTTGAATTTCGTTTTTAGGCTTCCATTTTGATTTTTTAGAGAAAAATTAGTTTAAAAGACCACTCGCGGGGGTCCGCAGGCGCAGCATGTGAAACCTGCGGACCTCGACTTTTTCCTACAAAGGAAAGAGCTAGGGGCCCGCACTTGCTGCTTGGGAAGAGTATGGGCCTACACACTGTCCCTAACTAGCAGGTGCGGACCCCGAAAAATAGGTTTTGAAACTTCATTTTTTTCCATTTCCGCCCAAAAATTTTGAACTAAAATGTTCTAATCTGCCATTTTTGCAATGTAAGATATACACAATGCTCATTTGGCGGGAACGGGAGCACAATGATGTGGACCTTGCCGCGATAAATCATCAACCCTCAATAGATGCATTGAGAGCATGCAAGCTATTTAAATTCTGGGCCATACCTGGCATGAGGGCCCAAGTAGACTTTTTGCAATGGTTGGTGGATAGGTGGAATATTCAGGACCAGTGTTTCATTTCCGCCTGGGTATTTTCGTTGGTTGGAGAACCAAATTTTCGTGATTCAGGATTTTCGTTATGCTGGGATGGATTATCGTGGTGATCCAGACATGACTCTTCCACCAGGAGAGCAGTGGGATGATTCAGGTAAAATCATTCTCAACATTTTCTAAGTTTTAATTTTTTTGTTTTTAAATCGTCCAAAACTGATAGTAAAAAGTTTCAAATGCAGATGTGGGTCCACGGCGACTAGCCACTCTCCGTCCCTATGAGAAGAGACACCCAGTTGCAGCAGTACCGGCCCCACAAGACGAATCTACAGAGACCCTGACCGAATTGGAAAATCATCTAGAGCGTTTGACAGAAGATATTCCAGAGACTAGCATAGATGACATTCCACTTCGGTTACAACGCTATATGATTGGGGTCCCAGGACCTTTCAGGAGGTTCCTTTGTAGGGTGGCCCGAGCAGTGGTTTCTTATCGTGATCACCACCAGTGATAGGATGATCGCCTTTGTAGACTCATACAACATTTTTTCTTTTTGTACTATCATTTTTGCCTATCATAAGGTGTTTTTCAACCTATGATCGAAGACGATGTATATTTGACACACTTCTATGCTATGCTATATCACTATTACTGGCTATCTTGTATAACATGTTATAGAATGTTTTTAAATTTACTGTTTTATTATTGCAAATGTCTATTTAACATTCGAGAAGCAATTGCATCTGCTAATGTATTTAAATATCTTGGAATATGCTGATATTCAATGTAGTCAAATTCACGTTCCAAGAGACGAACTCTAAAAAATAATTTTAATAACACGGGATTTCTAATGGCATAAACTCTATTAAGCTGCAATACAACGAGTTTAGAATCTAACCTAACAATCAAACTCCGAATCCCAAATGAAATGGATTCAGATAATAACTCAATCACTGCACTATACTATGCAATGTTGTTCGTTGTTTGACCGAGGCTTGCCCCATGCATAGATACCAACTCATCAGAGGGTGAATAGATAACCCAAGCTGTGGAAGAAATGTTCCGTGTATTACGACAAGCACCATCAGCGAAACCAATGTATGTTTGAAGAGACGTCGACATCTGCAATATCAAGAGTAAAATCAAGATAAGTAGGAATAATGATAAAAACATTCTCTAAACTAAGCACACTTTTCTAATCTAAAACACACCAGCTAGAAAGAAACTAATCTAACTAAAATCTCCACACCCCGATTTAAGCATAATATCTCTTCAGATAAAGACCATTTCTGGGTTTACCCAAAGAGACACCGTCAAAATTTACCAATTCATAGGCCCCTTTCACCAGCTTTCGCTTAACAACATAAGGACCATGCCACATAGGTACAAATTTTCCAGCCCCTAGCTTATCGTTTGCTTGATCGTATAGTAAGACTAGGTCTCATTTCGAAAAATTACGAGGTGTAACATTTCGATCATACTGAGCTTTAATTCGTTTGGCATGAGTTTCGATTGCTAATGCAGCATCACGTCGATTCTCATCTAGCTGAGCTAAGTACAACAAATGTTTCTCCTCTTCGGAAGTGGCTGGGAGTAACTTTATGGCTATTTGCAATGATGGGATTTCGCATTCAATGGGTAACACAGCTTCCAAACCGTAAACTAGTTAAAAAGGAGTGAACCAATTGATGTTTTTACTGAGGTTCGATACACCCAAAGCGCTGAAAATAACATGTTATACCAATTTGACCTATGAATACCAATGATTCGTTGGATCATAATGACTAGAACTTTGTTGATGGCTTCAACCAGATCATTAGCCTGTGGGTAATATGGAGTAGAACTATCGTGACGCAGGCCAAGTTGTTCTATTAGTTCATTCATCATGATGTTTCAAAAATGACTCCCATGATCGGTAATAATCGCTTGAGGAACACCGAATCTAGTAATTATATGATTGAAAACAAAAATTGCAACAGTTTTTCCGCCGCAGCCCACTTAGTAAAATAATCTATCGCGAGGATGATATACGCATGCCCCCCGGCCAAGTGAGGGTTACATGTAATAAAGTCGATACCCCACTTTGCAGAAGGGCTGACGACAATTATAGGGTGGAGAGGAGCAGGTGGAGCACACATCTTTCAATAAAAAATTTGACAATTGTGGCATTTTCAGACTGCATAAATACAATCTTTAAATAAAGATGGCTAGAAATAACCAACGCGCAATATCTTTTGGGCTGTGGCATACCCAGACATATGACCGCCACATGCTCCAAAGTGACAGTCATTTAGAACCTTTTCATCTTCTTCATCTGTTAAACAACGTCGGAAAACAGAATCCGCCCCTTGACGATAGAGTGTATCTCCAATAATTTTGTATTGTTGGGATTGGAAACATATTTTTCGTCACTGAGATCGTGAAATTTTAGGCCAAAAGATTGGGTTTGGAGATAAACAATGATATCTCCATACCATGGATCAAGAGTACTGATAAGAAACAAGGATTCATCCGCAATGGGCTCTTCTGCCACAGTTTCAATATCAGCACGCGGGAAATCACACATCAATTCTGCAAATACCAAAGATTTCTTTGCCTTGGATTTTTCAAATTCCAAGTCAAATTCCTACAGGATAACGATCCATTTGGAATACTTGACCCCTAGCAATTGTTTGGTTAAAATATAGATCATAGGGTTACAGCAAAAAATTACGGTAGTTTTGTGTAGTAAGATGTAATGACGAAATCTTTGGACAACTTGAACAACTGCCAAGGCCAATTTATTGACATGCGAATATTTAAGCTCAGTCGGATTCAGAGTTTGACTAAGATAGTAAATCAAATTTTCACTATTGAATTCATCTTCCTGAAATAAAACCATCCTGATGGTGGAATGAGAAGCGGCGAGGTACAAGAAGTAATCCTGGTTGTAGTTGGGAGGATGCAATAACGGTGCATGGGTCAACGCGTGTTTAAGTGCATCAAAAGATTTGTCAGTGATCTCATCCCAAAAGAATGGAGTATTTTGTTTCAACAACCTGGTAAAACCCTTTGTTATCTCGGTGTAGTTAGGAATGAAACAACGTAAAAAGTTTGCTTTTCCTTGTAAACTTTGGATTTGGCGAAGAGTCGAAGGAGGAGGCAATTTGACAATAGCTTCAACCTTCGAGGGATCGACACAAATGCCAGCTTTTGAAATAGCGAATCCCAGTAAACGACCCGTTTCTATACAGAAAACACATTTGTGTGGATTCAGCCTAATTCGATAATGCCTACATCTCATAAAGATTGCTCGTAAATGAGTGAGATGATCGGCTCTACGTAATGAATGGGCAGGTAAATCATCTGGATAGGGCTGCACAATGTGCTTGATGTCATGAAATGCGTAAGACATAGCTCTTTGAAAAGTTGCTCCAGCGTTCTTTAATCCAAAAGGTAATTTGCAATAAGCAAATGTCCCCCATGGGAAAATGAAAGCCGTTTTTGGTTGATCAGCAGGCAGTATGTTAATTTAATTCTAACCGGAAAAACCATCCATAAAGGAGAAAATTTCACTGCTAGCACAATCATCAATGATTTTATCGATATAGGGAGTTGGGTAATTGTCTTTAGGACAAGCTCGATTAATATCCCTATAATCGATACATATTATTATCGTTCCTTGCTTTTTGTTAACACGAACAATATTCGATACCTAATCTGTTAAGGGAATTGGATAAATGAAACCTGCTCGAAGTAATTTCTCAACTTCTGCTTTAATAGCAGCAGCTTTTCGCAGTTGTATCTGATGCAAACATTGCCAGATAGGTTTAGCATTCGGGTAAGCTTTAATTTCATGAACAACAATTGCTGGATAGATTCCTGGCATCTCTTCGTATGACCAGGAAAACACGTCACAGAATTCTTGAAATAGGGCTTTATAAGTTTGGATTTCATTGTCCGTACAGGAAGCACCTATATGAATGTTTTCAAAAATTCCAGGTTTAACTGAAATGTCAATAGGAACTGTTCGAGAAATATTTCCCAAATTTAACTCAGAATTTGGATGTTGCAATGGATTTTGTGGTTCTTTGACATAATCAGTAGTAAAAATAGATGAAAAATCATTTTCAAAATGATCAAGCTCAGGTAAGAATGAAGATCGATGATGAAGATCTTCCCATGGTAAATCATCAACAAACAAAATTTCACGAATCTACTCATTCGTATGAACAAGCTTGGAAAAATTTGTTGAATTTGAGGTTGATATTGAAAGTGATTCTCCATGGACCACATTCATTAGATCAATTTCGGTTGAAGAAGGGTCGGAAAACGACTGTACAACTTGATATGCAATTTCATAGGGACTCAAAGGCATTGCATCACCAAATGAATCCACCTCAGATTCGAAAGGTACGATCCAAGGATCATCCAAAACAATAGTGTTTGATGAAATCATATGAATGGTTGCAGTAGAGGGCGATACATTAGGAGGAGGAAAGGAAAAAGTTCCTAGTAAACCAGAATCTTTAACCAATCCTACCCCAACATCCTTGTAAGGGATAGTTGTTTTACCGACATGCTGGATACTTTCAGAAGAGGCTGGGTCGGATGAAAAATAAGTCAGCTGGTCTATGGTTACGATCTTTCCATTATGAGGAAACTTTATAAGCTGAAAGACTGATGAAACAACAACAGTCATAGCGTAAGACCAGCTGCGACCCAAAAGAAGGTTGTAATCTAGAGGGGCATCAACCACCTCCACATCTAGATTAACAGTTTTGCCTTCAACCCCTATAGGTAAATCCTGTAGAATGCCAAAAGGATGGAACCCACGGCCATCAAAAGCCTTTAGAATCGTTGGGGATTGATTGAGTGTAGGAGAACCAAGCGATCTCCAACACTGGATCGACATAATACACGTAGAAGCTCCCTCATCAATTACAGTCCTAAAGCAAGGTCTGTTTTTGACTAACACTGGAATCTGGAAAGCCATTTGATGAGGTAAGCGAGGTGTACTATTCTCTAAATCAAAGATTATAAGGTTCGAGTCCTGAATATCAACAGCTCCTATAGCCGACAAAAGTAATTTACGCTATGCTGGGCATGATTGCAGCACCTCCAAAGCCGACATTGCTGAAGGGGAAATAGCTAAATCTTCAACAATGTTATAATTCTGAGAAGCTCTCACATGCGGATTGAAAGCTGACTTCCGAAGTATACCTTTAGCAGTTGGTTTGATTACTAAGTCTGGGTTAGGTTTCTTGATCTGTAGCGGATCAAAACCAGAAGGAGTTGAAGTTGATGGGTTTGAATTAGAAGATTCTTCTTCTTTACCACCAACAAGACTTTTACTGCCATAATCTTACGATCGCGTCGCAATCCTGACATGAGACATCAACATTATGGGTTCTTCTGAGGCATTTGAGGAAGAACCAATCATCTTACTATCTTGACTAGGAAAAGGATCCTTCAAGACAGTAGGCGTTTGAGAACCTTTGACGATTTTTACAACCTCTGCGTGATGTGTGCAGTCTCTTGTAAAACGCTCTTCGTCACAAATGAGACACGGATAGCGAGTTTACGTTTCTCGTCAGTAGATTTAGTTTTATCTGATTTCTCTTTTGAATTTTGTTTATTTTTCTTCTTCCCTTTCTTTTTACCACCGGATTTTGATTTGGCTGCAGATGATTCTACAACATGAATATTGGCAGGAATTTCAGCGGAAGAGTATCCTGTCGGGGAATCTGGTAAAGTTATAGTAGGAGAAGAATTCTTTGAAGATTTATTCCTACTTTTGGTGTTAACTGAACCAATCATACCATCAGCGGCATGAGACCCCGAAGGAGCTGCAATTATTTGATTTTGTTTTGGAAGGTTGGGGATTTTTTCGTGTAAAGTACCCGACTGCGTATAAACGAGGTCTAGGTACTGAGCTTGAGCAATTACTTGCTCTTCAGTAACAACTCCCGCCTTAGCTACATCCTCAGTGATTTTAGGTAATAATGATTTAACAAACCATTCTGCTAAAATTTGATCCGGAATAAAAACTTTCACCAAACGTCGTCGACGACGCTATTCATGAATATGATCTGAAATATATGTGGATGTTAACTGTTTTAATGAAGTTAATAATTCTGTGCCATTGTCATATCTGACAGGCAACTAAAAATGAGTTAAGAACGAAGTGGCTAACTGACTAAAATTATAAAAAGAGGCTCGCGGTAACTCAATGTACCACTTGGCCGCAAGACCAATCAGAGTGCGTTGAAAAAGACGTAAGCGAATTGAATCATCTATAATGGAATTAGATGCACACTAGAGGTGATAAGTCATCACATGGTTTGACGGATCCTCTCCTGATTTACCTTCAAACTTTGGGATATCACTGGGCAACTTATTTGACATTGGTGGCCAAAACGGAAGATAATTAATCAGATCGTTCATAAGGCGCGACAAATCAGGCAAGTCCAAAGTTGCAATAAACGGTAACTGACGGTTAGGGTCACAAAAACCCTGGGTCATAAGACCAGCCCCAGGAGGAGGATATCCAGGATAACTTGGAATTGGAATCGCATTTGGGATATTATATCCTCCTGGAAAACCAGGATTAACCAGACCAAACTGGGGTTGTTGAGGTTGCTGATAAGTATATCCAGGGTACAGTTGATACTGGTAAACTGGGCTTTGAACAACAGGACCGAATTGGTACTGTCCTTGGTACGGTTGATAAGTGAACTGTGGTTGACTTGTGACAACCGTACTTGGACTAGTTTTCCTACAGGCATCTAAACTGAAGTCTGAATTGTAGGTCCCGACTGAGGTAAAGATGCTTGAGGAGTTGATGCAGGAATAGTAGAAACCAGAGCTGTCGATACTACAGAAGTAGGTGGGGTAGATTGAACAGAAGCTGCAGTAGTTGCAGCAGTCGTTTGAGGCAAAGTTCGGGGCGAACTAGGCCCAGACTGATGAGCTACACCAGGTGCAGAAGTTTGAATAGTAGGCTGGACAGGTTGCTGGGTTGAACCAGAAACCAAAGGTTATCCAGATTGAGATGACAATTGTACGTTAGGTTGCAAGATCTGTTGGGATTGAGATGGATCCCACACCATGTTCATTCCGGGGTATGGACCCATAGAAGGTTGAGCATATTGAGGACCATAACTGGGTTGAGCATAGGGATGATAATTCAAAGGTACATTTCCAGCTCCTTGTACAAATGATTGACCAGAAGGTGGTTGGAAACCTTGGGTTGGGTACTGACCTTGAGGTTGATAACCTTGAGGCACGTACTGAAACTGGGGTTGACCTTGAGGTATATATTGATACTGGGGTTGACCTTGAGGTATGTACTGAGTCTGGGGTTGACCTTGAGGAATGTACTGTCCCGAAGGTATGTACTGTCCTTGAGGTTGCCCCCCGGCGATAACTGACTACCTTGAGGTTGCCCCCCAGGCGATAATTGAGTACCTTGAGGTTGCCCCCCAGGCGGTAACTGACTACCTTGAGGTTGCGGATTTGGAATAGTACCAGACATCATAAGAATTTCTTCTACGCTCAACGATTGAGTTCCGTTATTACCAGTTGATATCCCATGTTCAATGGGTTGAGGAGATGCTCCTGAAAAATTACTAGTGAGTGACTGATACCCAGAAGGAACATAAGGACTGCCATATAAAAATGCTTCCGGTGATTGGGAAAACATGGATGACTGTCTCGACATATTCAAAGGAGGATAATAACCTCTACGTGTTGGATGGAAAGGAATTTGAGGTGGTGAAAAACTAAGACCCGGATTTTCTAAAAAGCTGGTCAATGAGACGTACCAAGCATCCCTCCTAGGTGGACTGTAGAAAATTGATTCACGCTCCCTAAGTTCTAAAGTTGGTTGATTTTCAGGAGACTTATATCTTCTTCTGGACTAACATGTTCTTCAATAGAAATAAGTCCCGAAGGAAGATTTTGGGTAATGATCCTTCCTACCCTGGGTGAACCAGGACCACTGGAAGTTGGAGAAGCAAATCCTAAGGATGGAGTAGCAGCAAGTTCAGTTTCAGGCTCAGAAATTTCAGGTTCTTCGGCTAATTCATTAGTAGAAGAAATACTACCAGTAACTTCGGAAAATGAAATTGGTTCAGATATGTACTCTGTTTCTTGAACTTGATAATCATGATGAACAACTAAAGAAGATTCTCTATCTTCCGGTGACCCAACTCTACTATCAGTAGGAGTTACAAGAGCTCGTAGCCCTTCAAGCTAGCTTGGTGAATACTCGGGAGGTTGCCCCCAAAGTCTACGGGATTGTCTCGGTAATTCAGCCACGATTAAATATTTTAATTACTTCACACAAAAACAAAGAAAATCTCAATAAAACCACCTAAAGTCTCTAAAGAAATAGACAATTGAGTCACATGCCTAAAAAAATCTAAGAGTTCAAACCACACACAAACAGTAACTTTCCGTACCAAAAACACTAGTTGGTGATGAAATCCAACGTCGCAGAATTCAATACAGAAAAGGCGGTTGGAACAGTTACCTCGACAACCTGCTTAATGAAACAGACTGGCACAAGTTTATTCACAAAACCGTGTCGAGTGAAGAGAACCCCCGAGAGAGTCCAAGTGAGTCTAGTCGATGTCTGCTCCAGGTACAGTGGGATGTTCCCTCCACCGTCACCTTAGGAAAGAATCCTATAGATTATAGTCACTATGGTTACCAACAGAAACAAATATACCTGGGGGAACAGTCTACGATCCGATACACACGCAAGGGCAGAGTAACAAAGCTCAGTCCCCTTGAAGGCTCCTTGACATAATCCAAGGTTTACCAACAAGTGACCCCAGGCTCCTCGACAATGGTCAATCCGAGGTTTACCGTTTTTAATACGTGTATATCTGCTATCGTTCCCAATGAGGAAGGATTAATTACCTCACTGGTTCAGATATGAACTCGTGCTTGACTCCTTTAAGAGGAGCTTCCCAGAGCATATATGTAACAATTGGAATTTATTTCCTACCGAAAGATATAACAACTTGTTTGTTTTAACTATCTTGGAGAGTTAATTTCTCCCTACTCCAAGATACTAGCCTAAGCTATGTTGGTGATAAGAGTCCTAGAAATAAAAATATTGCTCAATCAATTTTACTTTAAGCGTTATTTTTATAGGTTGTTTCTTAAGTCAATAGAAATGGAGATGAAACTTTATGGTGTGAAGACTCGACTCCAAAACACTAAAAATGCACCTAAGATGATAAACAATTCTTTTTCTTCAATGAATTTCTAGTTAAAGAAAGAGTTGAGAATGAAATTATTTGAAAACCAAATCTTTCTTCAACATATAAATGAAAAGAAAAACTTTTTTGTCTTTTTCAATAAACTAAAAAATGAGACTACTAATTATGTTCACGAAAAATCCCTTTTCTTTTCAACACTCAAAAACTACAGAAAACAATTTCTTTCAAAAGAGATTCTAAAATTTCTAGAAAACACTCAAAACTATAAAAAACTATGCTTGAGATCTAAAAATTTCTAAAAACCTAATTGAAGTAAAAGCTTTAAAAATTTCTTTTTGAGGAAATTTTACTTAGTTATTCAGCAAACTAAGGACTAATTCATTCAGAATAACAAATTAATCAGAAAACACCTAGCTATGTTTTATTTTTTAAAAATGAAATTCAAAACTTTCAAACAAGTTCGTTCAAAGCTTTGCTCAGAGAAAACGAGATCTATTTCTCACCAAGGGCAGATTTCAAAAATCAGTCAGACTCATCAAGAAGACCAAAAAGACCAGGTAATCTAAGCTTTCTTAGGCTTCTAATCTCAGATTTACTACAAAGACCAAGCGAAAATAAAAGCAGGCACGCAAAACTTCTAGTAAATCACCTAAAACCAAAATGCCAATGAAATTCACTTACAAGAAATTTTTGACAGGACACATGCAAATCTGGGCAGAGATTAAAAAGCGTAAACAAATCCTAAGCTTAACTGGATGAAAATATTTTAGGTTTTTCAAAAATTTGACAGGGTCCGCAGGCCTCCAGTATAACCAGATGCGGTACCGCTCTGTGTAGTAAAGTAACAGTGTGGGGATGTTCACACTGCATTATAAACAGAACGTGTGGTCCTATTTCAAAAACGTGAAAAAATAAAAAACAATTCAGAATCTAAAACTTACCCAATCCCACACACATCAGGCAAAAATCAGAAACAAGAAAAAGTTTCTCAAGTCAAAGTAAAAGTAAAGGCAAAAAACCAAAATTCAAGTCCCCAGTATGGTCGCCAATTTGTCGGCCGGATAAATCGTTCTTGCAGACAAGACCAATCTCCCTAGTATCAGCAGATATATAGTGACAAGCAGAACAAGAAATCTACTTTTCTCTAAATATATGCGATTTATAAATAAAAACCAAGAGGTGTTTTAGACCCTACCTTAAGTCCAACGCTAGTTTGTGGCAGCCACGCTTCGACCATCCGAATGAGTTTCCTTTCAAGAACCTACAAACACAAACAAGCACACATCAAATAACACCTACATAGCTAATATAATAAATCATATTCATCATGGTGATCAAGGAATCCATGAAATAAACCATAAAACACAGCTTATTGAGAAAAATAAACTTGATTGTATTAACTTTAAGAATAGAAGAACTTTACAACCTTTGGTGCCTTGATGTTGTACAAGCTCCTCCCAGGGTCCAAGCAAGAATCTCCTCTACATTGAAAAGCCTCACACTCTTCCCAATGAGATCAAAAAAGGTATGTAATCTCTCCTCTCAAGCTCAATTAGGAAGACTAAATTCCAACAACTTTTACCCTAAAAAATATTCAGCTTTCAACCTCCTCAGTAACCAGTCCAATGCCTCATTTTATAGTGCAAAGGAAGGAGGTTACAGGTCCACCTATGAAGGGATAGAGTCCTCCTTCAAAGGGATAAGCTCCTCACATCAAGGGGTTAGCTCCTTTAGGTATGGGATGCATGCACCTTAAAGGAGCGAACTTGCCACCTCAAGATTCCCTCTAGAAGCTTCCAGAAATAACCCAAAGTGACTTTTTAAGAATGTACTTGCGACTTTTTGACTTTTACAGGGGTCCGCACCCATTACATAGAAACGAAGTGGTCAGGTACGTAGGGGACATGACCAGTGGGTGCGGGACCGCAGGTAATGCTAAGAGAAAGTGCAGAACTAGAGTTTTAGAGATTTTTAAGGGCTTTCTCTCATTTTTCAAGGCTTGACATGAAGAAATGAGGTTTAAGACTTGCAAAGGAGGAAAGTATGAGTGGTGATAGACTCACACTGACTGCAGAATGTCATGGTGACAATATTTTGTGCAATAGATGGTGGTGCAGTTTAGCTCGCGAAGCTGAATGGTGAATTGTTCCCAGGAAGAGTGAATGGAAGTTGACTGAAGTTGTATACAGGGGATCCTACCCTTGTGCAATGACTATATGGTAGCAGGATGGTTTAAGTGCTCCAGGAAATTGCAAGGGAGAGCAGGACTATAAAATACACTGGCTGAAGAAGCAGACAACGTAGTAAGGATGTTGCGTGCTGTATGTAAGTGGTATGTCAGAAGAAACTGTGATAGATGAAGTTGCGACAAATGAAGCTACGATGGACGAGCTACGCCACAAGGGGTGGTGCCACGCAACCAGGTCCAAAAGTAGTTGTTGAAGTCACTGTTCATGATTGGATAGAAAAAATCCCGTTAGGAGGAGCGGGTAGGTGACATTTATGGCAAAAATCTTTGGAGATCTACTGCCAAAGATGCATTTATGATCATAAAATGGAGGGAACGACCGGATTTGAATTTAAAATCACCTATAAATCTGACATCTTGGTCTGTTGAAGAACACTTTTCTTTCTGAAAGATTGGTATAAGCCCTCTTGTCCCCGCTATATGAATCGATAGGTTTGGGAGGATTTAGTTTCCAGTCCGATATTTGGGAGAATACCACAGTGGAACCAAAAGATTATCCTTGAACAAATGTCCGAGCCAGTAATTTCCAAAGCCGCCGTCTCTCAAGTGGAAACCCCTGAAATTTCATCAATGGAAGCCACACCCTCTGTGCCTATGGTGTTGCGGTCACCTAGGC
The DNA here is from genome assembly GCA_031772625.1 of Pinus tabuliformis. Classification (NCBI taxonomy): domain Eukaryota; kingdom Viridiplantae; phylum Streptophyta; class Pinopsida; order Pinales; family Pinaceae; genus Pinus; species Pinus tabuliformis. The sequence goes on along the minus strand of CM062820.1, from coordinate 717,781,633 downwards.
CGAAGCAATCGACTGCTAAGGAGAAGCAGAAGAAACCACAACTTGTACCGGTGAGGTAGTCATCGAGAAAGAACCCTAAAGAGGGTCGACAGAAAGAAAGAAACGACAAGGCCAAGTAGATGGAGGAACCCATGGATTTGGACGTAGAAGAACTCCACGATGGAGTGGAGGATTTGGCTGTTGATGAGGGTGAGCCTCTCACTAGGCTCCTGTTGAAGCCCCGAAAATCGGGTCGACAACAAGGGGGATACCCACCCGGTCCGGACCTTGGTTGGCAGCTCCTTATCTGTTTGGTATAGCGGGTCCGACTGGGGATAATGGGACCAGTTTCCCAATCTAAGGGTGTGTGTGTGTAGAGTTGGATTATGCTGATCTAAGAGTTCTGATCTAAGCTACTTTAATCTAATTCTATGCTATTGTAATCTAATGAAAACAACACATCTAATCTATGCTAACCCGGGGTGTATTTCTTCTATTATGTGATCTAAAGGGATTTCAAACAATAACTGGTAATAAAGATCATTCAACTATCATAAGAATGGAAATCAATTAAGATGAACCACTTTGCATAAAAAGTTAGGCAAAACAGTTGTGAACAACATATCGAATAATAAGTTATTCATATATCAAACATGAATAAATGACTCCACCGTACAAAAGTGCCAAATGGTAATTCACACATTCATGCAATAACATATAAACAACTAAAAACTGTATATCACTTTAAGAATATAAGCAGAAATGGCCAAGAGATAAAAGTACCATTTATGACTAGTCCTACTCATAAGCTTCAAGCAAAAATGATTTATCTCTACTTGTTCTAACATCTACTAAGAGTACAAAAGTGCAACATCAGTAGCAGACATCAAATGCAAACATTAATAAACCTCGATCCATCCATTCATCAAAACCTCCTCTGAGGGTGCATAAGTGCATGTTCTAAGGACAAGTTTTTGACAAATTTCTGGACCCTTCTCTAAATGCATGAGAAGGGTTTAAATACTGCTAACTAAACAACTTAATTACATAAATTTCGGATACGGTTCAAAATGACCGCCCTTTATCTAAGTAAACTTATTTCTAAAAATTGAATCTAATTTCTAACTATTTCTGCATTTGCTCCTTAGTGCTGTGAGTATGCAACATTTGCCTAGGAAGAGTCGGCTGGTCGTCTTCTGCTTTTGTTTGAGCTACGAAAATAGAAATGACAAGCGCTGACACCTCTTTTTAGTAAACTGGAAGATATTTTTGAGAATTATCTTCTGGTTGAGCGAATTTATTGTGTGTATGCTTGGTAACAACCCAGATTCCTCTTAGCTGCCTCTGCTTTTGCTATTTAGGCTTCTGGACTCGTGGATGACTAAGCAAGTTAGGGACTTTGTTTTCTAAACAATTTTCTTAGCGACGCGCGATTAGCGCTAGGCGCTAATCGTGCATCAAAAACTGCCTCCATTCTTTGATCCGGGCCTTTCTGGTGCGTTTTCCGCCTTTAGCGCTTTTTCCTTTACCGGGCATGAGCTTCAGAATTTTGTAAACATGCTGCTTTTGTGAGTTTCTTGACCTTGAGTGTCGAATCGCCTATTGATATCAGTATCTGTTCAGTAACACTCTGAAATCTGCGTTTCTGTTGTATGCGGCATCCGTGTATGAGAGCATCTCTTCTCTGTTCTCCGAGCATTGGCGCTTTCCCCTTTTTCCTTAGATGTTTCCTGCAGTTCACGCAAAGGAAAAAGTAATGATAATAAATTTTGACATGAAAGCTTCAAGTTCTACGAATGTGTAAAATCATGACACCCATAGTGAACTGACTCTTTGAAAAACACAAAACTGTCCTTCATGAATACCTTGGTGTACATTCATTAATTTTCTTTAAGCCGTGCGCTCAATTTTTGGTTTAGGGACAACTTTTCTTGGGTGCTGAGCCGAGGAAAATTTGCGATGGGTAATTTCTGTGACTTGCAGATCGTAGATCGCATTTATCGCAGATCGCTGCAATTTGTCAAGTTATTCGTGTACTGTTTATGCGACGTTGCGATATGCGATGTCGCATATCGGCCATCGGATATTTTCTTAAGATTATTCATTTATGGGCGCTTCTCAATGTATGCGATGTGATGAATTTCGCGCCGCTTCTTCGCAGTTGTTTTAATGTGCTCATAAAGGAATGCTTGACTCTTCTCCGTGCGATGTATCTTTGAGGAGTATAATACAATTTTTTTTTATAAAATCTTTTTGGATTTTTTATTACTAAGGGTCCCCACTTCTTTAGAGTTATTGCTAATACTAAATAAGGAGGGGGGTTGTTGGTGGTCACAACAATGGTGATTCACTTGGAAGAACCAGTTATCTCTGCTTTTCTATTGAATTCTTTGAACTTCCAAAACAGAACAATTTTCATAAATCTAAACTTTGTTATGGACAGACAGAGTACATTATGCCTTATTCTATCAATGATATTTTGTTTCAACTTCTTTCTTTTCTAATTGTTTGCTTCCTCAGTCTTGTCCTTGTATCTACATCAGCCATTACTTGGTCATGTAAAGAAAAATAAAGTTTTCTCTGTGTGCTAGCCTTAAAATATGCTCGTTTGTCGTAGGTAGAGCCTTTGCTGCCAGCAGGCGTCCATAGCCTCGACAGGGTTACCTGTTACCCAGCAATGATCCTTTATCCTGTTTAAGGTTATCTACAACCCTCAAAGAAAAATCCATTTTGACACTTTTTCCTTTTTTATTCTTAAAGAACAATGTCTTGGTTTGGTAGCCAAATTATGACACAGTCATTCACTTGATTTATACTTTTTCTGAACAAGCTGGCTCATGATGAGACCCCTTGTGTTTTGATTTCAATAATCTTGAGTCATTGCCCTGTTTTGATGGACAATGTTTGGCAAAGTCAGCAAAGTTATAATATCTGTGATCATGATAAGCCGGCTCGTGATGAGACCTCTTATTCTTTGAGATATAGTGTTTCTTGGATTGTCCCTCTGAATGCTGCGATTTTCTTTAACAGGGAGGATATCATTGTTTTCCTTAAGAAAGCTCTGGACGACAACAATAGAGTTTGCAAATAGCAGTTTTACAGAGAATCTTTATTTTGTTATTGATACCTTTCATTGTGCTGATATAAAACAATTCCTTCGCTAAAGGTTGCTTTCATCATTTTTTTTTTTTGAAGTCGAAACTAATATCATATCTAGGCTAAAGTTTTTTTTAACTGTGTCTGTCAATAATAAAGATTAAGTTTCCAAAAGATTTGCTATTTATATGAGCAGAAGTTCAAAATCTGATAGAGAAATGGTGTCTTTAGTAAATGTCAAATGCTGTTAACCACATGCAAATTTTATTAGGGAGGGGAAAATTTAAAGAAATGAGAGGTAACTATTCCCTTGGATTATGTACATGATAGGGATAAGTTCTTCTCTTATTTTGCCTATCAATATTTAAAAACTAAATTATCCACTTAACAACCTAGCTAAACTACCCCTACTCCTATTCTAACTATAAACAGAAAAATTAACTAGGTAAAATGATATTTCCAGTGGAACCATCTTTTCATTTTTATTCCTACACGTATGTACCTTTTAAATATTAGTGTTAAGAATAAAACTTTTCTTGGACTGTGAATATTGGATGTAGGATTAGAAAGTGTAACTTCAGTTGGAATTCCGCTTGAAATTTCTTTCTTATGAAATCTTTTGTCCAATTGGATACCTATTGGATCATAAAAATCGGGATGAATTTCTGTTATGGATTGGTGATCACGTAATAGGAAAGATGACAAGCCAGATTGCGAATATGATTTTTTAGTTTTGATGGCCTGTAATCTACTATGCGTAAAAGTCAAGATTTTAGCAATTTCTTGTAAAAGGAAAGTTTCCACATATAAATCACTAAATAAATTAATGAAGAATAGATGGAAATTTTTGGAAAGAGATTTATCAATTAACGCGAATTGCTGGCAAGTTTCCAAAAATATTTTTTTTTGTTGATGATGTTTTGGATGACACAAAAGTTTCTTCTGAAAGGCTGATATTGATTGATCGTGGAACTGAAAAAGTTCTGTATTTCCTTGACACAATTTAGTTTTCCAAAATGGTAATACATCTTTCGAATTTTCTTTGATAAGGTGCTCAATATACCATAGTAATCTATCGAAAGTCTGAAAAATTTAAAACACAATCCGATTTTGTACAAAATGAGTGCAAGCGAAAAAGAATGCAACGATTATCTGTACATCTAATGTTATAGCACAACTGGGAATGACATGAAATATCTTATTCTTCACAAGAACTGGCCAGAATTATGGGATCTGAGTAACTTTGAATTATGTCTTGTGAATCAGAAAACAAGTTATGATTGGGAACATGCATAGGGGTTTGCTCATGATACGAATCATAGATCGGGATATTGTTTTGGATAGTAAAATCATGCAAATGATCTGTCACTTTGGAATGAGGATCGACTGATATGATTCTTGGATTGGAATATCTCTCATTATCTGAGCTCTGTTGAGTTACTTGAGATAAATCAACATCAGCATCATCATCATAGTAGCTATCATAAATGATTTTACTGGTCTCTCTAGATTTTTCTTTTTCATCCAATATTTTCAGAAAAGGAAGGTCAAGTCGTTCTTGTTTATTAATGACCAAAGGATGTTCTATAGCTGCCTCTTTATTTTGAAAACCTAATGGTGATTTATTTGAATAATCCTCCGTACTTTTTGAGATATCATTAATAATAAGGGCGAAAAAATTATCATCACTAAATACATCAGGGTAAAGAGAAAAATGCGATTCTGAAACAATGCATTTGAAAATATCATCGTGAAAAAATTCTTGTTCATCACATTCACCGTAGACATCGGGCTTTAGATCATACCTTTGCGTGTTTGTATTTTCCGAAAGAGAATTAATTTGCTGTTCTAACCTGGGCGTTTGACTTGCGATGATATTATCGAACCTTGTCCCCAAGTTGTCTTCTGGTTCCAAGGCAGGCTTTCTTTCAACATCTTCGCTTTTATCTTGTTGCGTTAGAGCAGGCAGGTTTCCTAAGCTTTGGGAATTTTCTTCATCATGAGTGATTCACACATTTAAATTGGAATTTTCATTCCTATTAGAAGAAAATAAAACAAGACTCGAACTAATTTCTGATGGATCAGACATAGGAGGTAGGGAATGTTCATAATAATCTGAAGATTCTTCATTCATGAGTTCATTTTCAAGATCATATTTCAGACAATTAAGATGAAATCGCATATTAAAATCCCTAACATATTCATCTTCTTTTCATAGATATTCAATCTCATCATATACCTGATCATAATCATAGCAGTCAAATTTACAGATGAAAGCTTTGACAAATTGGTCCCAGCTGTGAATTGAGGCAACTGGGAGGGTTCTACACCATTTTCTAGCTTCCGCCGTGAATGTAAGAGTAAAAATTCTGCATAAAACGCCTTCATCAATTCTTTGAACGTTCGAACTTGAAACTCTTTGAATAAATTGAAGAGCATGATTAAAAGCAGAAGAATTATTCTTACCATTGAATTTTACCTGAGACAAGAGTCTTACCACTTCAGGTGGAGTGTTGGAATAGGCACGAACATGGATGCAACTCCAAATGGGAAGTTTGTGAGCAGCCATCCTAATTCAAATGATTACGATTTCAAACCATTCCAACAGACACTATGTTCAGGCCCTCCTTCTAGCGCCAAATATGTTGAAGCCCCGAAAATCGGGTCGACAACAAGGGGGATACCCACCCGGTCCGGACCTTGGTTGGCATCTCCTTATCCGTTTGGTATAGCGGGTCCGACTGGGGATAATGGGACCAGTTTCCCAATCTAAGGGTGTGTGTGTGCAGAGTTGGATTATGCTGATCTAAGAGTTCTGATCTAAGCTACTTTAATCTAATTCTATGCTATTGTAATCTAATGAAAACATCACATCTAATCTATGCTAACCCGGGGTGTATTTCTTCTATTATGTGATCTAAAGGGATTTCAAACAATAACTGGTAATAAAGATCATTCAGCTATCATAAGAATGGAAATCAATTAAGATGAACCACTTTGCATAAAAAGTTAGGCAAAACAAGTTGTGAACAACATATCGCATAATAAGTTATTCATATATCAAACATGAATAAATGACTCCACCGTACAAAAGTGCCAAATGGTAATTCACACATTCATGCAATAACATATAAACAACTAAAAACTGTATATCACTTTAAGAATATAAGAAGAAATGGCCAAGAGATAAAAGTACCATTTATGACTAGTCCTACTCATAAGCTTCAAGCAAAAATGATTTATCTCTACTTGTTCTAACATCTACTAAGAGTACAAAAGTGCAACATCAGTAGCAGACATCAAATGCAAACATTAATAAACCTCGATCCATCCATTCATCAAAACCTCCTCTGAGGGTGCAGAAGTGCATGTTCTGAGGACAAGTTTTTGACAAATTTCTGGACCCTTCTCTAAATGCATGAGAAGGGTTTAAATACTACTAACTAAACAACTTAATTATATAAATTTCGGATACGGTTCAAAATGACCGCCCTTTATCTAAGTAAACTTATTTCTAAAAATTGAATCTAATTTCTAACTATTTCTGCATTTGCTCCTTAGTGCTGTGAGTATGCAACATTTGCCTGGGAAGAGTCGGCTGGTCGTCTTCTGCTTTTGTTTGAGCTACGAAAATAGAAATGACAAGCGCTGGCACCTCTTTTTAGTAAACTGGAAGATATTTTTGAGAATTATCTTCTGGTTGAGCGAATTTACTGCGTGTATGCTTGGTAACAACCCAGATTCCTCTTAGCTGCCTCTGCTTTTGCTATTTAGGCTTCCGGACTTGTGGATGACTAAGCAAGTTAGGGACTTTGTTTTCTAAACAATTTTCTTAGCGATGCGCGATTAGCGCTAGGCGCTAATCGCGCATCAAAAACTGCCTCCGTTCTTTGATCCGGGCCTTTCTGGTGCGTTTTCCGCCTTTAGCGCTTTTTCCTTTACCGGGCATGAGCTTCAGAATTTTGTAAACATGCTGCTTTTGTGAGTTTCTTGACCTTGAGTGTCGAATTGCCTATTGATATCAGTATCTGTTCAGTAACACTCTGAAATCTGCATTTCTGTTGTATGCGGCATCCGTGTATGAGAGCATCTCTTCTCTGTTCTCCGAGCATTTGCGCTTTCCCCTTTTTCCTTAGATGTTTCCTGTAGTTCACACAAAGGAAAAAGTAATGATAATAATTTTTGACATGAAAGCTTCAAGTTCTATGAATGTGTAAAATCATGACACCCACAGTGAACTGACTCTTTGAAAAACACAAAACTGTCCTTCATGAATACCTTGGCGTACATTCATTAATTTTCTTTAAGCCGTGCGCTCAATTTTTGGTTTAAGGACAACTTTTCTTGGGTGATGAGTCGAGGAAAATTTGGGATGGGTAATTTCTGTGACTCGCAGATCGCATTTATCGCAGATCGCTGCAATTTGTCAAGTTATTCATGTGCTGTTTATGCGACGTTGCGATATGCGATGTCGCATATCGGCCATCGGAGATTTTCTTAAGATTATTCATTTATGGGCGCTTCTCAATGTATGCGATGTGATGAATTTCGTGCCACTTCTTCGCAGTTGTTTTAATGTGCTCATAAAGGAATGCTTGACTCTTCTCTGTGCGATGTATCTTTGAGGAGTATAATACAAATTTTTTTTATAAAATCTTTTTGGATTTTTTATTGCTAAGGGTCCCCACTTCTTTAGAGTTATTGCTAATACTAAAGAAGGAGGGGGGTTGTTGGTGGTCACAACAATGGCGATTCACTTGGAAGAACCAATTATCTCTGCTTTTCTATTGAATTCTTTGAACATCCAAAACAAAACAATTTTCATAAATCTAAACTTTGTTATGGACAGACAGAGTACATTATGCCTTATTCTATCAATGATATTTTGTTTCAACTTCTTTCTTTTCTAATTGTTTGCTTCCTCAGTCTTGTCCTTGTATCTACATCAGCCATTACTTGGTCATGTAAAGAAAAATAAAGTTTTCTCTGTGTGCTAGCCTTAAAATATGCTCGTTTGCCGTAGGTAGAGCCTCTGCTGCCAGCAGGCGTCCATAGCCTCGACAGGGTTACCTGTTACCCAGCAATGATCCTTTATCCTATTTAAGGTTATCTGCAACCCTCAAAGAAAAATCCATTTTGACACTTTTTCCTTTTTGATTCTTAAAGAACAATGTCTTGGTTTGGTAGCCAAATTATGACATAGTCATTCACTTGATTTATACTTTTGCTGAACAAGCTGGCTCGTGATGAGACCCCTTGTGTTTTGATTTCAATAATCTTGAGTCATTGCCCTGTTTTGAAGGACAATGTTTGGAAAAGTTAGCAAAGTTATAATATCTGTGATCATGATAAGCCGGCTCGTGATGAGACCTCTTATTCTTTGAGATATAGTGTTTCTTGGATTGTCCCTCTGAATGCTGCGATTTTCTTTAACAGGGAGGATATCATTGTTTTCCTTAAGAAAGCTCTGGACGACAACAATAGAGTTTGCAAATAGCAGTTTTATAGAGAATCTTTATTTTGTTATTGATACTTTTCATTGTGCTGATATAAAACAATTCCTTCGCTAAAGGTTGCTTTCATCATTTTTTTTTTTTGAAGTCGAAACTAATATCATATCTAGGCTAAAGTTTTTTTTAACTTTGTCTGTCAATAATAAAGATTAAGTTTCCAAAAGATTTGCTATTTATATGAGCAGAAGTTCAAAATCTGATAGAGAAATGGTGTCTTTAGTAAATGTCAAATGCTGTTAACCACATGCAAATTTTATTAGGGAGGGGAAAATTTAAAGAAATGAGAGGTAACTATTCCCTTGGATTATGTACATGATAGGGATAAGTTCTTCTCTTATTTTGCCTATCAATATTTAAAAACTAAATTATCCACTTAACAACCTAGCTAAACTACCCCTACTCCTATTCTAACTATAAACAGAAAAATTAACTAGGTAAAATGATATTTCCAGTGGAACCATCTTTTCATTTTTATTCCTACACGTATGTACCTTTTAAATATTAGTGTTAAGAATAAAACTTTTCTTGGACTGTGAATATTGGATGTAGGATTAGAAAGTGTAACTTCAGTTGGAATTCCGCCTGAAATTTCTTTCTTCTGAACTCTTTTGTCCAATTGGATACCTATTGGATCATAAAAATCAGGATGAATTTCTGTTATGGATTGGTGATCACGTAATAGGAAAGATGACAAGCCAGATTGCGAATATGATTTTTTAGTTTTGATGGCCTGTAATCTACTATGCGTAAAAGTCAAGCTTTTAGCAATTTCTTGTAAAAGGAAAGTTTCCACATATAAATCACTAAATAAATTAATGAAGAATAGATGGAAATTTTTGGAAAGAGATTTATCAATTAACGCGAATTGCTGGCAAGTTTCCATTTTTTTTTTTTTTTGTTGATGATGTTTTGGATGACACAGAAGTTTCTTCTGAAAGGCTGATATTGATTGATCGTGGAATTGAAAAAGTTATGTATTTCCTTGACACAATTTAGTTTTCCAAAATGGTAATACATCTTTCGAATGTTCTTTGATAAGGTGCTCAATATACCATAGTAATCTATCGAAAGTCTGAAAATTTAAAACACAATCCGATTTTGTACAAAATGAGTGCAAGCGAAAAAGAATGCAATGATTATCTGTACAGCTAATGTTACAACACAACTGGGACTGACATGAAATATCTTCTTCTTCACAAGAACTGGCCAGAATTATGGGATCTGAGTAACTTTGAATTATGTCTTGTGAATCAGAAAACAAGTTATGATTGGGAATAGGCATAGGGGTTTGCTCATGATACGAATCATAGATCGGGATATTGTTTTGGATAGTAAAATCATGCAAATGATCTGTCGCTCTGGAATGAGGATCGACTGATATGATTCTTGGATTGGAATATCTCTCATTATCTAAGCTCTGTTGAGTTACTTGAGATAAATCAACATCAGCATCATCATCATAGTAGCTATCATAAATGATTTTACTGGTCTCTCTAGATTTTTCTTTTTCATCCAATATTTTCAGAAAAGGAAGGTCAAGTCGTTCTTGTTTATTAATGACCAAAGGATGTTCTATAGCTGCCTCTTTATTTTGAAAACCTAATGGTGATTTATTTGAATAATCCTCCATACTTTTTGAGATATCATTAATACTGAGGGGGAAAAATTATCATCACTAAATACATCAGGGTAAAGAGAAAAATGTGATTCCGAAACAATGCATTTGAAAATATCATCGTGAAAAAATTCTTGTTCATCACATTCACCGTAGACATCGGGATTTAGATCATACCTTTGCGTGTTTGTATTTTCCGAAAGAGAATTAATTTGCTGTTCTAACCTGGGCGTTTGACTTGCGATGATATTATCGAACCTTGTCCCCAAGTTGTCTTCTGGTTCCAAGGTAGGCTTTCTTTCAACATCTTCGCTTTTATCTTGTTGCGTTAGAGCAGGCAGGTTTCCTAAGCTTTGGGAATTTTCTTCATCATGAGTGATTCGCACATTTCAATTGGAATTTTCATTCCTATTAGAAGAAAATAAAACAAGACTCGAACTAATTTCTGATGGATCAGACATAGGAGGTAGGGAATGTTCATAATAATCCGAAGATTCTTCATTCATGAGTTCATTTTCAAGATCATATTTCAGACAATTAAGATGAAATCGCATATTAAAATCCCTAACAGATTCATCTTCTTTTCATAGATATTCAATCTCATCATATACCTGATCATAATCATAGCAATCAAATTTACAGATGAAAGCTTTGACAAATTGGTCCCAGCTGTGAATTGAGGCAACTGGGAGGGTTCTACACCATTTTCTAGCTTCCGCCGTGAATGTAAGAGTAAAAATTCTGCAGAAAACGCCTTCATCAATTCTTTGAATGTTCGAACTTAAAACTCTTTGAATAAATTGAAGAGCATGATTAAAAGCAGAAGAATTATTCTTACCATTGAATTTTACCTGAGACAAGAGTCTTACCACTTTAGGTGGAGTGTTGGAATAGGCACGAACATGGATGCAACTCCAAATGGGAAGTTTGTGAGCAGCCATCCTAATTCAAATGATTACGATTTCAAACCATTCCAACAGACACTATGTTCAGGCCCTCCTTCTAGCGCCAAATATGTTGAAGCCCCGAAAATCGGGTCGACAACAAGGGGGATACCCACCCGGTCCGGACCTTGGTTGGCAGCTCCTTATCCGTTTGGTATAGCGGGTCCGATTGGGGATAATGGGACCAGTTTCCCAATCTAAGGGTGTGTGTGTGCAGAGTTGGATTATGCTGATCTAAGAGTTCTGATCTAAGCTACTTTAATCTAATTCTATGCTATTGTAATCTAATGAAAACAACACATATAATCTATGCTAACCCGGGGTGTATTTCTTCTATTATGCGATCTAAAGGGATTTCAAACAATAACTGGTAATAAAGATCATTCAGCTATCATAAGAATGGAAATCAATTAAGATGAACCACTTTGCATAAAAAGTTAGGCAAAATAGTTGTGAACAACATATCACATAATAAGTTATTCATATATCAAACATGAATAAATGACTCCACCCTACAAAAGTGCCAAATGGTAATTCACACATTCATGCAATAACACATAAACAACTAAAAACTGTATATCACTTTAAGAATATAAGCAGAAATGGCCAAGAGATAAAAGTACCATTTATGACTAGTCCTACTCATAAGCTTCAAGCAAAAATGATTTATCTCTACTTGTTCTAACATCTACTAAGAGTACAAAAGTACAACATCAGTAGCAGACATCAAATGCAAACATTAATAAACCTCGATCCATCCATTCATCAAAACCTCCTCTGAGGGTGCAGAAGTGCATGTTCTGAGGACAAGTTTTTGACAAATTTCTGGACCCTTCTCTAAATGCATGAGAAGGGTTTAAATACTGCTAACTAAACAACTTAATTACATAAATTTCGGATACGGTTCAAAATGACCGCCCTTTATCTAAGTAAACTTATTTCTAAAAATTGAATCTAATTTCTAACTATTTCTGCATTTGCTCCTTAGTGCTGTGAGTATGCAACATTTTCCTGGGAAGAGTCGGCTGGTCGTCTTCTGCTTTTGTTTGAGCTACGAAAATAGAAATGACAAGCGCTGGCACCTCTTTTTAGTAAACTGGAAGATATTTTTGAGAATTATCTTCTGGTTGAGCGAATTTACTGCGTGTATGCTTGGTAACAACCCAGATTCCTCTTAGCTGCCTCTGCTTTTGCTATTTAGGCTTCCGGACTCGTGGATGACTAAGAAAGTTAGGGACTTTGCTTTCTGAACAATTTTCTTAGCGATTCCGCTAATCGCGCATCAAAAACTGCCTCCGTTCTTTGATCCGGGCCTTTCTGGTGTGTTTTCCGCCTTTAGCGCTTTTTCCTTTACCGGGCATGAGCTTCAGAATTTTGTAAACATGCTGCTTTTGTGAGTTTCTTGACCTTGAGTGTCGAATCGCCTATTGATATCAGTATCTGTTCAGTAACACTCTGAAATCTGCGTTTCTGTTGTATGCGGCATCCGTGTATGAGAGCATCTCTTCTCTGTTCTCCGAGCATTGGTGCTTTCCCCTTTTTCCTTAGATGTTTCCTGCAGTTCACGCAAAGGAAAAAGTAATGATAATAAATTTTGACATGAAAGCTTCAAGTTCTACGAATGTGTAAAATCATGACACCCACAGTGAACTGACTCTTTGAAAAACACAAAACTGTCCTTCATGAATACCTTGGCGTACATTCATTAATTTTCTTTAAGCCGTGCGCTCAATTTTTGGTTTAGGGACAGCTTTTCTTGGGTGCTGAGCTGAGGAAAATTTGCGATGGGTAATTTCTGTGACTCGCAGATCGCAAGTCACATTGATTGCAGATCGCATTTATCGCAGATCGCATTGATCGCAGATCACATTTATCGCAGATCGCTGCAATTTGTCAAGTTATTCGTGTGCTGTTTATGGGACGTTGTGATATGCGATGTTGCATATCGGCCATCGAAGATTTTCTTAAGATTATTCATTTATGGGCGCTTCTCAATGTATGCGATGTGATGAATTTCGCGCCGCTTCTTCGCAGTTGTTTTAATGTGCTCATAAAGGAATGCTTGACTCTTCTCCGTGCGATGTATCTTTGAGGAGTATAATACAAATTTTTTTTATAAAATCTTTTTGGATTTTTTATTACTAAGGGTCCCCACTTCTTTAGAGTTATTGCTAATACTAAAGAAGGAGGGGGGTTGTTGGTGGTCACAACAGCTCCCAACACATATCCCTCTGCGGAAAGGAAAAGTGAAGGTAACCAAGGACCCAGATTTGGGAAAATTCATGGTCTCTACACCACTGTTACTAGAAGAAGTAGTTTTTGAAGGCACACTCTTAGTTCATATCCCAATGTTAAAGCTAGAGGATTGGGATCTCACCAACTATGAGAGATTTCCTCATTTGGAAACCAATAAATACATGACAAAGATTTACTATGAAGAGATTGGGGTCACAAGGCTGGAATCGATGAAATGGGTAAAAGGCATTAAGCAGGCCAGTTTGCTACATATGCTGTGCGTGCCACACTTCCCCCGGTCAATTATCAATACTGTCTGTGTGCGGCAATTGCTCGCATTGGTGCATGATGGGTTTTGTGGTTAGGTGAACCCATCCCATAATAGATATGTTGATCCATCGTTGACTTATAAAGGGGCAAACCCCGCCAAGGAGTTTGGAGGCAAGAGAAAAGAGGAGCTTGCAGATAGGATGAAAACTAAGTTTGGGCTAGTCAAGAAGTCGCACGGGTACTCCATCCGCTCAATTACATACCAAGCGGTGCAGTTTTCAACTTAGATTTTGGCCAGGAAGATCATGAGAAAATGTCGTGCGGATGAGGTTTCAGCGCCAATAATTTCATTGGTTGTATAGGGCATAAAGGGGATGTACAAAAACTAGGTGCAATACCACTGCAAGGAGTTTTTAGCAAATTTCCGCGAAGCGCCTGAGGAAAGCAAGGAATTTCACTATGCTTGGCTCCTACTGCTGATTGTACTAGTTGCCTGGGATGTACTAGAGGATAGTTAGTTCCCTCCATAGGATGAAGAATTACCAGAGGCAACGAAATTCGCTTCACTGTAGGCAACAAAGGATCTAGAGAGGATCACAGAGTCAAAGGTATTCTCGATATTGGTCGAGATGGACCTCCACACAGTCATAAGTCAGAGGCCAAGGTTATCTCCAACCTCTTTTGAGCAGTTGTGGGCCTTTGCGAAATTTAAGGTTGACTTCCATAATGTATCTATCCGGGCGAGGAGAGACCCTAAGAAGATATGGCACAAGTTTCCATACTTAGTTATGGAGGACAATGTGCAGGAAATCATGGGACTATGGCCAGCGGAGTGGCGAGAGCCCACAGACCTTGGCGCAGGAACCAATAAAGGAGGAGAGAGCTCCTCCGTGTAGAAAATAGCTGAGCAGAAGAAGAAATAAGAAGAGAAAGAAGCCACGCGTGAGAAGGCCACTCAAAAGAAGAAAGACGTTGCCACTGAAAAAGAGCGTGCTGAGAAAGAGCGCGTCGAAAAAAAAACACAGTGGAAGTTGAAGCATAGGCTTCCCAACATACTGAAGAACAGGAACAATCCAAGCAGTGAGGAGATAGAGGTGATGAGCAAAGAACTCCCTTCAAATTGGAGAAGCAGATTAAGGAGACAACCTTAGGACCTAGGAAAAAGAAAAATTCAGATAAAAAAACGTACACGGATCTAATGGTCCTCATTGAGGGGGACTTGGACGAGATCGGGGATAAGGTCCACGATACCACGACAAAGATGTGGACTCAATTTGAGCAACAATACATGCAGATGCTTGGGAGAATCCAGAAGGATATGTCCGAGTTGCATATTCAAGCAGGCAGAATTCAGGTGAGCGTAGGGAAAGCGAGCGGTGTTCAAGCGAGCGAGAGCGTGTTGGAAACAGAACAGAATCTGGACCTCAGAGTCATTCCCTTGCCAGAAGGTACATTACGTCTAGAATCAGAGGAAGACCGTGCCTAATTCGAAAAGATAAATTGCGTGGGTGTGAATTCAGCTGCGCTTCCACTTCAAACCCCCCACGTGCTTCATCAGGGGGTCTTGGATGAACTTAGGATCAGAGAGCAGTGTGCACTCTCAGTAATCAATGAAATTAAATTGAACAACGAACAAATCTTCGTCAAGAAGGCTCAGGCTCTTAAAGAAAAAGAAGAACTAGCAATGCGAAGTCAGAGCCTGGAAGCCACAATTACATAAGTGTGTAATTCAGTACCAAAGTTACACATTCCAGAGGATGCGACAAAGATTCGAAAACTGGCTGCTGCAGTACAAGAGTCCAAGGATGAGATAGGCATAGTCACTTTTGATTTTCAGATGCAAATCTCATAACTGCAGTTGAAACTATAGCCGACTACTTTGCCAGAGGTCTGGGAGCATATGTCTACGTTGGATACTGCAGTAACAAGCTGCCATCATGTTTTTGAAAGCACTATGGAGTTGTGGACCAATTTTCAAGAGGATCCAAACCTGCAAAGACTGCGTACAGAGATCCAAGAAGCACAACAGAAGTATGAAGAGGTCAGGGCGACTGTGATCACTTTTGCACCAGTCCATCACTTTGCGCACTTACAGGAAGGGAAGTTGCTTCAGGCATAGGTTGAGGAGCTGCAGCACAAAGAATCAGTTTTGAAGGCTAGAATTCAACCATGGACAAAGGAAGCAAGCCATATTTCTTTGGCTATTCAGGAGAAGCTGAAGACTTTTCAGCAAACACAAAGGACCATGCGCCTCGCAATGGAGGGGCCAACAATAGAGAAGCTGGTTGAAGAAGTGAAGCTGTTGGACACCTAATCCTAAGTGGGTTAGTGTGGAAGTCGAATGGACAAAAGGAGTCCAAGAGACCTTGGGATCTGAAACCCAAGAGTCACATATTTGTACTATAAATGTATATCTATTGTTAATAAAAAATGTACTCACTGATTTATCTTTCCTATTCTTTGCTGTCCATGTGTGTTTAACATGGTATCGGAGCTGGTACGTTCATAACCTTCTCAATATTGTGTAAGCCACTTGTTTTTGTGGCCTGTGTAAACCAACGCTTCTATGTCTTAATGAGTTTTTTATGGTCCATCTCTGCAAATTAGTTGGAAGTCGTTGAACTCGTATATGTTTGGAAGTTTTTATGATATATAAAAATCATTAAGTGGCGTATTGTGTTGAGAGTGGAACTGTATACAGTGCATGTTTCCTGTGCATTAAAAACTGAAACTTGAAGGGGTTGTATTCCTTTATTTGGGCCGGCATGCATTATGTCATAGATAATTAGTTCTGAAATTTCTGATCTGTGTCAGAAGCGTTTCAACGCTGATGCGCTACTGTGTTATAACGCCTCTGTTGATTCCTTTGCCTCCCAACGCTCCTTGTAACTGCTCTCTGCCATAAAAATTTTCTGCGCCCTCTTCTCTGACCGACCTTTTTTCAGGCTGCGCTGCTCTGCTATAATATCTTCCTTGTATAATACCTTCTGGACGTTGCCAGAGGCGTTGGAGGAATTGTCAGTTGTAATCGTTGGAGGCAAACAGAAGAATCCTAATCCCTGTGCATGCGCTGCTCTGTCCTGTCAGATAACAACTCACGCCTTTGAAACAGTCTATTCGGCTTCAGTGCAAATTGCAAAGTACAAGAAACTTACAGGCTAAAACTCCCATCCCATTTTAAGGTGTGTACAGTACATTGTGAAGAGAGGAATAAAAGCTGATCACCATGTCTGTTCTTTGCACACGATAAGGTATGGTATTGAGATTAGCAACAAGAGAAATGATTACGAATTTAATATTAGCTACATGGCAGAAGTAAACTTGGAGACTATTGCTGCTGCTTGATCACCAGCTAATAAAAAATAGGGATGCCTCAAGGCTGCACTTGCTGATAATCGACCACGCCTTAAGAAGCCTCTCTCAGAAATAAGCTGTGTAGCCAGGTCCCAGCCCTTGGCGCCATCACAGTCTAGTATACTCAAGTCAGGCCTTAATCGTGTAATTTGTCTCCATTCTCTTAAATCATACTGAGCCTCCTTTATTTCCGACTTGAAGATCCGGATACTTGACGGAGTTCTGAGCTTTGGACTGGCCATTTGCAGAAATACCTGATAATCCCTTCTTCATATTGCAGAACAACTTATCCGGTTATTCTACAGTGGACGAAGAAGCCAAAATTTGAAATGAAATGCCTGTGTTTTGCAATATCGAAATGAAATGCGATGGCCTGCACCCCAGGCTGTTAATGTGAATGAAAGGAAGCAAACGCTCTAAGCAGAAGAAGCTAAAGGAAGCATCATCAAATCCAAAGATCGTCAAGTCCTCTCTTCGCTTGCCTTCCTTTGGTTGACAAATAGTTTTTCGAGGCCAATAAAGCCCAGATGCGGTTGGTGGAGATGCCATTTCAGGCACCTGTGCAAGACAGTTTTCAGAATTATCTTCCTCCGTGCTAAAGGAATTTGCAGGCCATTCTTCTACAAAGTTGGCATTATCTGCCCTGGAAGAACCTGCCTCGCCAAAGCCATAACCATTGTCCAAGTCAGGCAAATTGAGAAATTCATCCATTCTCCAGAGCGGTAGCAAATCCGAAAAATACTCAGAAACAGTACCTCTTCGGGATATGCCTCCTCCTCCTATTCCCTTCTGTACTCCTTGATGCAACGATGCAGGGACTTCCGTTGGACCATTTCTCAAGGTTTGTGGTTTTTCGTTGGTGATATCAGACGACTGTGTAGAAGTTTTTGTGGAAGGAGAAATGGTGTTCGAGGGTTCAAGGCCAACCTTAACCCCTGTCACTAGAAATCTTTGATGGGCAGCTACAAGATTGTTAAGAGAATGTATTGAAACATCGCATTGCCGGCAAAGAAGAGCTCGGTCTTCCAGACAGAAAAAATATCCCGTCTTCTCCTGGCAAATGTCACATTTGGGCGACTGAGAAGAAGGGTTGATGAGGGATACTCTCTGATGTTTGCTAGCTAATTTGTTGGCAGCGTGGACATTATTGTCACAGGCTGAACAGAGAGCAGCCTCATCAGCACAACACAGGAAAGTGGCCTCTGCTTTTTCACAGACATCACACTGGACCTTCATCTTCATCTATTTCTGCACAACACCCTGATATCTGTTTGCTATAGCTAGACCCTGGTTATAAATTCCTATTGTAAGCCTCAATTATCATGTGTGTTTAACAATATAAAAGTCGGCTTCCGAGTTTTTCGACAATATCAAGCCGGCGGAGTTCGTGGAAAATTTGAAGAGGAGTCTGAAGGCGACTCCAACAGATTCCCAAGATGTGAAGGATGTGGCACCATTGGATGTTCCAGAGCTTTTGGCAAGTCTTGTTAAGCAATCTGGCCCATTACTTGATCAACTTGGTGTAAGAAAAGATGTGTGTGACAAAGTCTTGGATGTTTTATGCAACCATAAACGGAGGGATCAACTTGACTTGAATGGTGCCTTGTCAACGGATGCCATAATAACCACTAAAGAGAGTGAGAAGAGCACTGACGAACTTGATCTTAGGATAGCCAGTGTGTTGCAAAGCACAGGTTATCGCTATCAGGCAGGACCATGGAATGAGAGTGGAACACACAATTTGGAAGAAGGAAGGCGCAATGTTGCAATAGTTACAACTGCAAGTTTACCTTGGATGACTGGAACAACTATTAATCCTCTTTTTCGTGCGGCATATTTGGCCAGAAGTGCGAAGCAGAATGTTACATTGCTTGTACCTTGGCTCTGCAAAGAAGATCAAGAACTGGTTTACCCCAACAAATTGACTTTCGATTCCCCAGGGGAGCAGGAAACTTATATTCGCAATTGGCTGGAATCGAGAATTGGCTTCAAATCCAATTTCAAGTTGTCTTTTTATCCTGGCAAGTTTTCTAAAGAACGACGGAGTATAATAGCTGTCGGTGACACTTCACAATTTATTCCGGACAAGGAAGCTGATATTGCAGTGTTGGAGGAACCAGAGCACTTGAACTAGTATTATCATGTGTGGACTATGGTGAAAGTTGTGGAATTTTGAAGCAATCTTGTTTAAACCTATGTTGAATGAGGCATTGAAGTGTTTGTAAGGGTGGCAAATGTTGGCGTCGCTTGAGAGATATTGCTGCAGTTTTTGATACTTTATAAAACTTATATTCAAGAAACAGTGTTGATGAGCTAACAAAATTGGGTGTCAGAACTTGGTCTATTGTAGATGCTATTACTGAGATTATATGTCTATATCAAGTGTTGAGATATAAAAGTTTTCAATTAGAACGAATCTGCATTATCTAGTTTGCTTTTTGGTATTCCGGTTTCAGCATCTTCGAATTCTACCTGTTGCTTCTTGTTGCACACTGATCATTTGCTGCACACTTATAAGGATATTGTTGTGTACTCTGAGTGGGTATTACTTTTTTGCATTAAGTAGTAGTTTTGATCAGTTTTTAACACATAAATGGCCAGAATCAGTGAAGTATTAGAGTTCATAAAAACTCTTATACAATCTACTGTTGATGACACATTACAAATCAACAAAGGATCTCTCTCATAAATTCAGACATGCTTATATAATGCACAGGAAAAGATTGATTTTTTACAGCTTGAATCTCAGCTTCAGCAAGAAGAATTAAAACAAAGGAGTCATCATTCTGAACCTGTTTTTGTTCAGAACAGTGAAATAGACTCCCATAAGCAGCAAGTTCATTCAGATCCAATGCCCAATAAAGCAGCAGTTGAACATGCAGATGCAGAAACTCAATCTGCACTTCCCAAGCCCATCATCAGACCTTGGGAACAGCTTGTCCACAACAAGCACAGAACTGGTCTTGGATATGACAAGGACTTGTCCTTTTATATTCCAGACTATGCCAAGCCCATTCAGTTTCAGAGTGCTGGATTCATTCATGACAGTTCACCTGCTCTTCATGACAGTTCAGCTTCAGCTGTTCCAGACTTTGCTCCTCTTCCACAGCAACAACAACAACAACAACAAAAACAACAGATCGTGAAATGCCAACACTGTGACCGAGTTGGCCATTTGAAAGATCACTATTTTGATCTTCATCCATGTAAGCACTGTCATAAAACCAACCATTCTTCACACAGATGCTTCAGAAATAAACATCCTGCAAGAACAAAGATTCATCTTGGATGGATCGCTTCTTGGCAATGGGCATCAACAGCCAAGAAGATATTCCAAACACATGTCAGAACTTGTTCCAGAATATTGAACAGTCTTGCAGTTGAGTTTTCTCCATCATCTCACCTTGTATCTGACAGGGGGGGAAATGATGGTCATCTACAAGCTTCAAAGCCACATCAAGCGAGCCTGAGCCACAACCTGCCACACCAGTTTCAGAGTTGTAGCCAGCGACAAAGATGCCCTTGAGCATGCCTTCAGTTGGCAATCTGGGACACTTCCTCTAGCAGAAGACTTCAGCTTCTTGCCAGTTTTGGAAGAGTTCCAGGAACACAATTGAGAACACTTCCTCTAGCAGAAGACTCCAGCTTCTTGCCAGTTTTGGAAGAGTTCAAGGAATTGCATTAAGCATTCCAGAGTTGTTGGTTATCCTTAAACCATCACAGGTTGAGACTTCCCTTTTCAGGTTGAAGTTTTACCTTTTATGTGGGGTGAGACCTCCCTTTTATGGTTGAAGGTTTCCCTCTTTAAAACAATAGGATCACTTCCTCTAGCAGAAAACTTCAGTTTCTTGCCAGTTTTGGAAGAGTTCCGGGAACTGCACTAAGCGTTCCAGTGTTGGTGGTCATCCTTAAACCACCGCCCTTTATACCAACATTTCATAGAGCACATTCAGCCTAGTGCTGCCATGCATTTTTTGCACATTTTGTATTACAACTCTCTTCTTGGACTAATACATAACCCTTCGGATTAAGGGGGGAATGTTGGACACCTAATCCTAAGTGGGTCAGTGTGGAAGTCGAATGGACAAAAGGAGTCCAAGAGACCTTGGGATCTGAAACCCAAGAGTCACATATTTGTACTATAAATGTATATCTATTGTTAATAAAAAATGTACTCACTGATTTATCTTTCCTATTCTTTGCTGTCCATGTGTGTTTAACAGAAGCAGGCAACAGTACAGAGAAATGTAGAACTTGAAGTATTGAAGATGGAGTTCAATGAAATCCACCACAAAGTGGAGATGCCAGCTGAGTGACTCAAGGGCAAGTCAACATATTTGTGTTGGGGGCCTATTGGGATAGGGTCCTTAGGGTAATTTTTTGATAGTTAAGTCAATTTTTGTAATAAATTTTGTGAAAGAATGTAAAGACTCCACGAAACATGGAAGCAAAGTGGGAAGCTAAGTAAGAGTCAAAGTGGGTTTAGTCGCTTGTATGGGTAGGTGATAGGTCGGTTTTGAGACTCACCCATGGTCCATGGGCCATGGTATTGTAATGAAAAGGCTATATATAGATGAGTCATAGCGAGTCTAAGAGAATAAATTTTGATAGAAAATCATTTTTGTAAGGGCAAGGTGCTAAGGCAGGAAAGGTATGTTTTCTGTACTTAGGCGAAAGGGGAAGGCTCCCGCAGCTGAGTGCGCAGGGTAGAAAGATTCTATAACTGAATGCTAAATATAATAAAGACTATTTTGGATCGAATCGATTACATTTGTGCCTTGTTCCTTATTTATGTTTAAATTTATTCATCTTCTCTTAATGATCTATTTTCTATGATTAAAGTGTATTTACTGCACGGAACTACGAGATCTATAATATTTATGCATGATAAGGGTAATTAACTACCTTCACAAAGCATTAGATAGATCTGTTGTAATTAACTATTCGGAAAAGGGTATATCCGTGTGAAGGCAGGTCTAGGGATACAATTTATTGCGTGAAAGTAGTGAATCTGTACCTTTTATGCAAGTTAAGTACAATCGTGTACCTTCGCGAAGATCTGAAGGTAATTTCGATAGAATTGTAGTATTTTATAGTCAGAAGGAATAGATCTACGTGAAGGTAGATCTAAGCTATAGATCCTTGGGAGGACCATCACACAGGCCTCTGGATGTAGAAACCTGGTTCTAGCATCCCCCAATACTGCTTCAGGTGAGACTGTAGCCTACGCTACGTAGGTTATTGCTGAAAGGGTCAACAGTTAGGGTTTTGTTCGTTGGTGCGAATAACTCTGAACTTGGGTTAGGCCCCCTTAAGCCAATAGAGAAAATAACTGATTACACGATAATCCAAGACTTTTATGAGCGAAATCTTAGGAAATCGTTAGCAATAATGAGGATGTTTATTATATCGAAAACCATAAATTCTCCACATTTGGCCATTTATTGATAAAACGTGAATTCACATGGGCTACATTACACATCAACATATCAGAGAACTTTATCGATGAAATTTCATTGTTGCATCATTAAAATCTGCAATATTGTTTACCTCTGATAAGATTATATAACACATAGAAGCTTAGAGTTATAGGCATGAATAATTATCATTTTCATATTGGGGAATTGAAAGGATAATTGTCAATTATGAAATCCCTATATAACAATTTCAAAATGAGAGGCAGGTAGTATATCGGAGATTGGAGGTGAGACAAATATCAAAGATCAAAGATTATGGTATTGGCGGGGCTGCATATCAGAGAATGTAGTGAGAAGGGATATCAAAGATCGGAGGATTGAAGGATCGAACATGGAAATCAAAATAAAAACGCGGATATGGAAACCTCAAGATGCTACGTGGCAGTCTTGCGGGGTCAGACCTTTATTGTTATAACACAAAATGAAGCGCTTTTATTATTTTAAGGCTTAGGCCTTAGGAAACCCGATCGAGAAATGTTTTAATTGGAGTTTTTCTTAAGGGGACATGTTGGAAAGCTCTGATAAAATGTTTCCGAAGAGAGTTTAAAGTAAAAGCCAATGTTTAAAGGCTTAAGCTCTCATATTTGAGTTCCGATAAGAGAAATCTCTAGATTCAATCAAGCTTTTTGAAATAATAAAGCTAAGATTACCTTGTTTTATTGGAATTTTTTGGGTTTTATCCTAAATTTTAAAAGGGTCCCCATTATTTATTAGTTCTACTATTAATTATAACGGGGGGTGGGGTTATTGAGTAGTACAACATGCTCATCACTGCTATCTCATCCTTGTGGACTACTCCACATGATACTAGATATACCTTTCCCCACTCAATGGTTATAACGACTGTCACATCTGTTGTGGACTATTCTGTTGGATGGTAGAGAGGTCTTTCCCTGTTCTTCGGTTTTAATGACTGTCGCATCTGCTGTGGACTATTCTGCTAGATGCTGGACAGTTCTTCCTGGTTCACGTGTGTCTCTTTCTGGGTGGTACTATTACCTCTCACTTAGAGGCTCAATTTTCTCCTCCCTTTTGTAGTAAGAGAACCTAGACACAACTACATTGCACAGTCATCAGGCACACTCAACTTGCTTTTCATAGGTACCATTGCAACACTCTCTTTTGTTGAAAGTTATAGCCAAGGAAAATCTCTAAGTATTTGGAAACTAGGCTATCATACTGGATGAGACCCCCACACCAAACGGTGTGAGGTTTGATTGTGAACTCATATCAGGGAGATCTCTTGAATGTTGGTAGATCCAACACTGTCAACAGGACTCCCAAACACGACTCCACATACATAAAGGGGAACCACATCCATATCTTTGCTGGTGAAAGAGCTGATGACCATGTTCCTCTTGGTCATAAAGTTTCCGGTTGGAATGTTTGGATGGTCGATGACGCATATGATCATATCCAAAGGAAATATGTTTGGTCGAGCAACAATTATGTGGAGGAATGAATTGGCCAAATCACTATATGTAGTATCGGAAATTGGGAATGAATCTTCAGTTGTGGCTACTCTTTCTTTGACCCTCATCTCTTCATCTTTGAAAAGCTGATACATGGCTTCCCAGGTAGAGGTTCCGACATTTGGGGTGCATGTGGTATAGGAAAATAGTGCAAGAAATTCTGCGGCTTCGAGGGGAGGAGCAATTGGTTGTTGCTGAACAACTGTTGACACCTAATCCTTGTGATTGGGTGAATTTATGTAAATAGATAAATAGGAAATACGAATATTCATCAGGAGACAAACTGAACAGTCTCTCCCTCATGTATATAATGAAGACCTACCTAATGGAATAGAACACACGAATCATTTTTGCCTTATGGACTTACTACCTGGCCTGACATGGTATCAGAGCTAGCTCCTTTTTTAGCTCTTATGTCCCTTGTAACTCCCTTGTCTGCTCTCCATATACCTGCACTGTTCCTCCATACAATTAATTGCATTTGACACTGCCTGCGCCCTCTGTTTGCCATATTACATATATTCAGGCCTGACATAGTGGGCAGGTCTGAAGGCTACGTTATCTACATTCTCTGGCTCTCTGGACTATCCACAAACGTTTTCTGCCATACTTATTCACTGAAAGCCATCTCCTCCGCCATTATTATGAGTCCATGCAGTCCGTTTGAGGAACGCTGGTGCGGTTAGCGTGGAGCGGGAGCGGCCGAGTCCTTGAAATGCGAAGTTAGAAGTCTTGAATTCGCTCAGCCAAGGTTCTAACGATACATGAAAACGCTGTTTCTTGGAACTCCGTTCAGGGAGATGAATTAACACTACACCGAGAGCTTTTAAGGCTCGATTTTCGTGGTAACCTCGATGAATTAACACAGATGAATTAACGTTGTGCGAGCTCGATGATGAGAGCGGTTAGAGATAATCTGTGTATGGCTCCAATGGTAATTAAAAAAACTGTATTTCTGTGTCAAAGCTGAGATGTTTTCGTAGGACTTCAGTCATATAATGAGCTTGTCCTATCAGACTCCAAAACATTATGTTAAGAGGTTGATTCTGGCCTGATTCTGTTAAGAGGTTGATTAATTGCAGCATCTGCGTTATGTTAACGTGGCCTGACATGGCATCTGCGTTATGTTAAGTAATGCACCTTTTTTTTTAAAGTTGGCAATTCTAAATTCTCAGCTGGTATGGCGCTTGGACTTTACGGAGCATAGGGTTCAATTCTTTCACACCAAGAATGCATAAAAATTAGTGATAAATTCCAAGTGTTATGCCTGCATTATTCCAAGTGGTGGGACACAACGATAGTTTACCTGAATATTGTCATATATCAACCCATGTCTTTTTCTGAAAGGTTTAATGAAATATATACTTCTCAAAAAATAGAATAAAAGGGCTGTTGCTTTAATAGTTGGCACTGTTTTCCTTAATTATTGGGCAGTTGAGACCGCATATAGCTATAGGTGTCAAGTTCATTTCCATTTGTTTCGTAATTCTAGGCAGAGACCTAGCTTTGAGGAATTCAGTCATGCACAAAGCCTATGTATAAATAGAAATGACAAATCTCTGGTTTGCATTTGACACAATTTTCTTTACAGAATGCATTCAATCATATGCATGGTGGGAATAGTTCTCACTGGCAAGGAGAACTATCCTGAACGGTCCCAAATGATAAAACACACCCTCATTTTCAATGAGTTGTGGAAAGGAGTGTGTGTCGGAGACGAAGACAATGAACCAATACAACCTACCTCAGACAAAGAGCTTGTCATTTGGGAAAACAAGAACATCAAAGCTTATGCATTAATCGCAACATCTGTAAATAAAGAGGCGAGTCACCATATTTTGTCATATTCAACTGCCTTTGAAGCCTTACAAAAGCTGAAAGAACTCTATGACTCACATTTCGCACTTGAAGTTGTCCAACTCATGATTAAACTCTTCACTCTTGAACTGCAAAATAATGATCCTCTTGCTCTTGGATCTGAAGTAAAGTCTATAATGCATGATATCAAATCCACTAAGTTTGAATTGGATATTCCTCTTATTGATTTTCTCAAGGCACTTTATCCCACTTACTCCAATTATCTTGAGTCATTGCAAGCAAATGGAAATCTCAAAGATATAACCTTTGAATCTCTTGTGAAAAAGTTTGCTGAAAGAGAGAAAGATTTTGGAAAGAAGACAACCCCTGAATCTTTTGAAGAGGCTGTGTGCCTTGCTCATAAAGAAAAGCAGCCTGCTCAAGATTATACAAGAGGAAGAAGTGGTCGAAGAGGAAGAGGAAGATATTTCAGAGGCAGGGGGGCAGACATTCTCAAGGAGAAAAGGCAGATTTGCACTACATACGCTGCAAAAGAAATGGATCACATGATGCCTCTACATGCAAGCTACCATGGGACAAAATTGAGCAGAAAAGAAACCAAAAGAAAGGTAAAACTGATGATACAGACAAAGATAAAGCACCTGAATCCGCTCACTATGTTGTGGCACAATGTAACATTGGAGTAAACGAATATTTATTTAATGCTTCACTTGCTTCTTGGAAAAATGATTGGTTGCTTGATTCAGGAGCAACCTGCCACATGACTCATAGAAAATATTTTTTGAAGATTTCACTGACAATGTTGATGGAGCAGTATACTTTGCAGTACAATAAAAAATCAAGCCATCAGGGCTTGGCACAATCAGGCTTAAACTGCCTGGTCTTCCAGACTTTCTTCTACATCATGTTCTATATCTCCCACAACTCAAGAGAAACTTGTTGTCCTTGGTCCACATCCGCTAGCAAGGTCACTCCATTCATATGTTTTATGGCAAGCTTGAGGTAAGAAAAGAATCTGACCACTCACTGGTCATGAGGGGAATAGAAGAAGAAATGCTTCTCAAGCTGCAAGGAACCTTTGCTCGTGCACAACATTTCTCATACAATTCTCATCATGAAGAAGGTACACTTCCATCAAGTTTATTATGGCATGCTAGATTTGGACATTTGAACTATGACAGTCTCCGCTTATTGAAGAAAAATGGTGTCGCTGGTTTGCCTACAATTCCTAGGAAACTTAAGCAATGTGATGCTTGAATTCTAGGAAAGCATAGCAAACAGTCTTTTCATGATTCACATTCAAGAGCACATAGAAAAATTGAACTCATTCATTCAGATTTATGTGGTCCAATGCCTATTCCTTCTACAAATGGAAATAAATATATCATGACATTTATTCATGACTACACCAGAATGGGTTGGGTTTATTTATTGAAGAACAAATCTGATGCTTTTCAAACATTCAAGGATTTTCATAAATGGATTGAAAATGATGCACAATCTCATATTGGGTCTATTTGCACTGGTAATGGAAAAGAATACACATCAAATGAATTTGAAAACTATCTTCGCCAAAATGGGATCAAACATCAAACAATTGTGCCTTATAATCCCCAACAGAATGGTGTAGCTGAAAGAATGAATAGGACAATCTTAACTATGGTACGATCCATGCTCTTCTTCAAAAATGTAAAGATAATGTTTTTGGCTGATGCTGTTCTATGTGCTGCATATATAAAGAATAGATGTCCATAAAATTCTATAAGAAACAAGACTCCATATGAAATGTGGTATGGAAATGTTCCTTTGGTAAAGCATCTCAGGGTCTTTGGTTCCACCTGTTATGCCTTGATACCAAAGGTACATAGAAAAAAACTTGGTGCTAGAAGTTGTAAGTGTATCTTCCTGGGGTATTCAAACACCTCCAAAGCATACTGCCTCTATGATGAAGTAAATAAGAAATTTGTTGTATCTAGAGATGTAATTTTCCTTGAATCATCCAAAACTAACAATGTTGTTGAGCGGCAACTTGATCGCTTGGATAGATTCGCAAAAGAAAAATCATTTCAAGAATTTGATAATCAGATTCCACATATTGAAGGAGGGATTCCTATACTAGATCAACATGTGGAATCTTCTTCTGAAGATCACTCACCTCCGCATGAAACTCCAACAACGGATGATGCTTTAAGAGATGCGATTGATAGAATTGGGAGACTCAATCTTGATTCAGTCCCAACTCAATCAACAGACCAGCCTGGACCATCTGAGAAAGGTCCCCCAAAGTGGCTGACAAAGACACTTGAAAGTGTTCATCCTTATGAAGTTGGAAAGACAGGAACCAGAAATTCAAACCGACAAAATGGAGGTGATGTAGATGACTCTAATTCACCTGTTGATATGGATGTTTCTTATGATTGTGAATTGAACTTGTCTACAGATTTTGAACCAACTTCCTTCAAAGAAGCTGCTTCTCATGATGAATGGAAAGAAGCGATGCAAAAGGAGTATGATTCCCTCATAAAGAACAACACTTGGAAGCTGGTTGATCCTCCATTAGGAACCAAACCAATTGGCTGTAAGTGGGTCTACAAGAACAAGTATAAAGCTGATGGCTCACTTGACAAGCACAAAGCTAGGCTTGTGGCAAAAGGTTTTGCACAGAAGGAAGGGGTCGATTATGAGGAGACTTTTTCCCCCACAGCAAAATGGGCTACCATCCGGACACTCTTTGCACTAGCAGCTCAGAACGGTTGGAAAGTCCATCAAATGGATGTAAAAACTGATTTCTTGAATGGAGATCTAAAAGAGAATGTTTTTATGTCCCAGCCTGAAGGATTTTCTATGAAAGGACATGAACATAAAGTATGCAAACTTGTGAAGTCCTTGTATGGCCTCAAACAAGCACCGCGAGCCTGGTATGAAAAACTAACTGAGCATCTTCTGAAACTCAATTTCAAACATTTTGATCTTGATGATGCAACTTTATTTGTCAAGAAAGTTGGCAAAACAGTTGCATATCTTGTGGTATATGTAGATGATCTTTTGATGACAGGGAACAATGAAAGCTACATTGCATCCATAAAGAAGGAATTGGGGAAAAGTTTTGAAATGACTGATTTCGGCTATGTTCATTACTATCTTGGCATTGAAGTAACCCAACATCGAAAGTCCATATTTCTTTCTCAAAAGAAATACATTGGAGATCTGTTGAACAGGTTTGGCATGACAGAGTGCAATCCTCTTACTACTCCAATGGAAAAAAACTTAAAGCTCACATCTATTGAAGGAAAAGAATTTGAGGATGCAACAAAGTATAGACAACTTGTATGAAGTCTCAACTACCTAACTACTACCAGACCAGACATTTCGTTTGCTGTTGGAATCCTCTCCAGGTTCATGCAAAAGCCTTGTGAGGGACATTGGTCTGTTGGAAAAAGAGTTCTAAGGTACTTGAAGGGAACTCAAGACTTTGGAATCAAGTATACACAGGTGGGCGACTTCAGTTTGATTGGATACTCTGAATTAGACTTCGATGGAGACAAAGAAACTGGGGTATCAACTTCAGGATATTCTATGCGTCTTGGATCAGGAGCTGCCTCCTGGAGATCACGCAAACAATCAGTTCCAGCAGATTCCACAACAGAAGCAGAATACGTGGCAGCAGCTGAAGCAACAAAAGAAATTGTGTGGCTCGGGAAAATTCTTGAAGATTTGCAGGTAAAACAAGTACAATCAACTCCACTCATGATTGACAATACCTCTACAATAAAGTTGGCCAAGAATCCAAAGTTCCATGATTGAACGAAGCACATCAATACTAAATATCATCTGATTCGACATCATGTTGAGGCCAAAACAATCCATCTCCGTCATTGTTCCACAAATGAGCAAATTGCAGACATCTTCACCAAAGCGCTTGGAAGAGAAAAGCTTGAACAATTCAGAATGATGCTTGGACTCACCAACATCCCTTCAGATTAAGGGGGGGAATGTTGACACCTAATCCTTGTGATTGGGTGAATTTATGTAAATAGATAAATAGGAAATACGAACAGTCATCGGGAGACAAACTGAACAGTCTCTCCCTCATGTATATAATGAAGACCTACCTGATGGAATAAACACATGAATCATTTTTGCCTTATGGAGTTACTGCTTGGCCTGACAACAACAAGTTTCCTTCTAGGTTTGGTCGATCGAGACATTTCTGCTGAATTATGTTTATCGAGACTGGCTTGCCAAGAGAAACACAAGAGTGAGGAGAAAATAACACTCATAGTGAATAACTTAGAGAAAATAACCGATTACACAAGAATCCAAGACTTTTATGAGCGAAATATTAGGAAATCGTTAGCAATAATGATGACGATTATTATATTGAAAAACAAAGATTCTCCACACTTGATCATTTATTGATAAAATGTGAATTCACATGGGCTACATTACATGTTAGCATATAAAATAACTTTATCGATGAAATTTCATTGTCACATTGTTAAAATCTGCAATATCGTTTACCTCTGATAAGCTTATAGCGCATAGAATCTTAGAGTTACAAGCAGGAAGAATTATCAGAGGCTTCACATCGATGTTTTCATATCAGGGAATTGAAAGGATAATTGTCGATTATGAAATCCCTATATGACAATTGCGTAATGAGAGGAGGGTAGTATATCAGAGATCGGAGATCATAGGTGAGACGAATATCAAAGATCAGAGGTTATGGTATTGGCGGGGTCGCATATCAGAGAATGTAGTGAGAAGGGATATCAAAGATCGAAGGATTGAAGGATCGGACATGGACATCAAAATGAAAACGTAGATATGGAAACCTCGATATGCTACGTGGTAGTCTTGCAGGGTCAGACCTTTATTGTTATAACACAAAACAAAGTGCTTTTATTATTTTAAGGCTTATGCCTTAGGAAACCCGATCAAGAAATGTTTTAATCAGAGTTTTTCTTAAGAGGACATGTTGGAAAGCTTCGATAAAATGCTTCTGAAGAGAGTTTAAAGTAAAAGCCAATGTTTAAAGGCTTAAGCTCCCACATTTGAGTTCTAATAAGAGAAATCTCTAGATTCAATCAAGCTTTTTGAATTAATAAAGCTAAGATTACCTTGTTTTATTGGAATTTTTTGGGTTTTATGCTAAATTTTAAAAGAGTCCCCATTATTTATTAGTTCTACTATTAATTATAATGGGGGGGGGGGGGGGGGGTGTTGTTGAGTAGTACAATAGTCTCGTCACTGCTGCCTCAACCTTGTGGACTACTCCGCATGATACTAGATAGACCTTTCCCCACTCATTGGTTATAACGACTGTCACATCCGATGTGGACTATTCTGCTGGATGGTAGAGAGGTCTTTCCCTGTTCTTCGGTTTTAATGACTGTCACATCTGCTGTGGACTATTCCACTAGATTTTGGTCAGTTCTTCTTGGTTTGTGTGTGTCTCTTTCTATGTGGTACTATTACCTCTCACTTAGAGGCTCAATTTTCTCCTCCCTTTTTGTAGTAAGACAACCAAGACATAGTTATGTTGCACAGTCACTAGGCACACTCACCTTTATTTTCAAAGGTACCATTGCAACACCCTCTTATGCTCAAAGCTAGAGCCGATGCAAATATCTAAGTATTTGGCAACGGGCCATCATACCGGATGGGACTCCCACACCAAATGGTGTAACGTCTGATTAGGAACTCATATCGGGGATATCCCTTGAATGTTGGCAGATCCAGCACCGTCAATAGCTATCCCAAACACGACTCCACAAACATAAAGGGGAACCACACCCAGATCTAATTCATCAATAAAAATCAACACTCATATCAAATCTGACTTTGGATTGTTTTGTTACCTTCATCCCTGCATCCTTATTTACCCATCCTAGTGAATATAGGTTTAGACGATCACGAACTTCTAGCGCCAACTTCTTGACCAACTCTGCTGCAATGAGATTCGACTGCAATCTCGAGTCAAACAAAGCATCAATATTCATATTCTTGACCTGTATATTTATATGAAGGAGTTTGGTCATTTATTTCTCTTCCTGTTGCAGAAGGCTACTAAGATTCACCTCCTTCTGTACTAAAGTACAAACGATCTTCTCATCTGTTAGTCCTTACAATATCCTGGGCTGAAAAGGAAACCGAGAAGGGTAACCTCAAACCACTTCAACTAAGTAGCTAGCCCTACTGAGCATGAGATGGATCTCTCTAAGTCTCTTATCATTAATATGAATTTAAAGCAAATGAATTTTAGGCTAGATATGTGTATTTGTTTGTTTGTTTGTGAAAATTTGAGTTTTAGGGTTTGCTGAACTTAGGGTTTGGAGCCACAAATAGGTCTAGGCTGTAGGAGTGCAGGAGAAAATATGAGAAGGAGCTAGATATCAGAAGCCATGGTGTATTTTGAATATTGTCAGTGTAGTATAGAGGAGAAAGTGTAGAAGAAACTAATGAGCATAAGTAAACATGATTTCATTAGCTTAGGAAGACATAAACATAACTATGAAAACTAGATAACAAAGATTTAAAAACAAGAATTCTGTATATTTCATTGTAAGGCATCCATAGAAATAAGAGATATAATGTAGATTAATATGTTTAGACCATTAGAAAACAAATAGAATGAAGTACAAGCACCATGAATTCACTGGGCTAGAGTTCCCTGAAAATAGCTGCAACCTGTCTTTGTATTAGCTAAAAATATGATTACATGCAAGCTTCCTACACAAAAAGTTCCACCCTCTTCTCCTCAATAGAAATGATACATATAGACTCTCCTAGACCACTTTCCCACCTTCAGGAGTCGAATTCCTTGGTGGAGGAACTGACTTTGAGATTCTCTCAACCAATAGGTGAGAGTGAGAAGGTGAAACTCAAACACTTCATGGAGAGTTTGTTTAGGAGTTTGCTTCTTTTATGAGGCCTAATAAACATAAAAAACAACCTATGATGTACATTTATTCATGCCTACATCACCTAGCCTCGAAACTAGTGCCATTACATAGAGAATCTTGACTTTGACTGAGTCAAACTAGAAACTAGAAATTTTACACAGTGAAATTTTCCAATTAAAACACAGAAAAGTGCAGAAGCACAGCGCCAACTTTGAGCTGATTTTCAGGTGCCTTCCATGGGTCAAAATGCAAAACTTAGATAATGGTCAACTAGCCCTGCAAGTCTCATTTCCAGAACAGTTTTAATTTGTGAATTTGGACCATGGTAAGGCCTTCCAAAATCCATTCTCCCAAGGTCGCTCTAAAAGCGTAGCGCCTATCAAAAAAGGGTCTAGAATGCTATTTTTTGCCACTTTTTTGCATTTTTCTCCAAAACTAAGCCACCTCTGCAAAATCTGAGAAAATGGGTTTTTAGAGGATGGAAATATATTTCCAAAAATGTAGACCTTTCCTCAAATGGAGGTTTGAGGAAAAATCGCAGCGCCAAGGCATTGCGCTTCTGGAGCAGCTAAATTTTTGAATTTAGACCAAAATTTCTCAAAAAACTTAATGTGCTTGTGGAGCAATAAAAAGGTGTCTTTTTAACTCCTAATTACCTTCACATTAATTATCAACCTAGGGACGACTTTTTATTTCAAGAGTGTACTCAGTCTGAGGCAGCTATTTACTCAAGAGTAATGTTTTAGAGTATAGTGCTTAAAATCCAAAAGTAAATGAATTCTTGAAAAAGAAATCTAACAATAACATAAACTCAAATGCTCTGAAATCCAACTATTCACTCAGCAAACATCAATTGAGGATACAGTAGCAATAACTCATTCCTCTAGAGATTGATGCAATTGAAATCAAACTAGAACAAGACAATCAATCTGGGAACGAGGAAGCAATAACCAATGTTCTCTATAGTTGACAGTCCTGCTTTAAAGCAATTAAAAGGAAATAGAAATTGAACTAAAGCTGCCATTGAAAGTAAACTAGGAAAACTCTTTAAAAGCAAACTATTGCAATTAATCAACAGAAATGAACAACAAAGTAAATGGGCAGCAAACTGTAATTAAAGGAATCTGAACAACAAACTCTAATTAATGGAAATCAACAACAAAGCCAAATTAATAGCAATCTTTACTCTAAGAATAAACCGGACAGCACACGGAAATGGAATAGCAGATTAAACCTGAATGTACAACAACCCAAATCAAGCACGCAACACACTTATCATTAAAAGGAATAGTAATATGAGCTTTGATACAATATGCATGAATCACAGCTATAAAGTAACAGCAATTGTAACGGAACAACAATCCCGAATAAACAACAGTCACAATTTAAGAATACATCATACAGTTGTACCGATGTAGGAACATACAACGCGGTTAATCTGTAATCGAATGACAATCTGTAAGGAACAACAATGTTATATCAACTATCAAAAGGAACAACAATGCGATACAAAGTTAAAATGATAACATAGCATTCCTGTTGTAGATAACGATAGTATCCAATCAAGTATATATAACAGCGTTGATATGTAAAACAGTAAAGGGCGTCAGATTACTAAACAGATTAAATGAAAGAAATCAAACCACACATGAATCGTAAAGATATAATACAACAACAACGTACTCCACCAGAGGCTGGGCCCTTAGCCGCCAGCGGATGCTGCTGGGCTACTTCAGATGAAAAGAATGAACAACTCCTCCCAAATCAGGTATTAATCATTAAATGGTAAAATCATTACAACAACAATAGCTTTGAGACTTACAGCCTGAAACAATCCTTTCTTCCTCCTATCCTATCATGAATTCTTAATTCTAAATCTCTAATTCTAAATCCTCAATTCCATCATTTTTCCATCCCCAAATCATCCCCATCTCTGATCTTTGTTTTCATTTAAATAGAGAGAGATCAGAGAGAAGTTACAATAAAGATAAGTACAACATAATTTCTATTACAAAATTAGATTGTTTCCAACCAATTGATCAACAAGAAGATATATTTCCATCCATCTTTCATCAAGAGCAAGACGAATTTGGCTTTGCAGCTGAGATTTGGAGGACGACCACAACAACAAATCTGAGAAAATCGTGCTGAAAAAACCCTGCGTTTCTCTCAGTACAAGCCGAATTTGGGCAAGCCATTCTTTACTAAAGTTAATTGGGTCCGTTCTGGACAAAACCCACGTTCCGGATTTTCCATATTCTGCTTCATTTTCTCATAATCTCAACCGAAAAACTGTCACTTCTTATTCCGGCACATTTCTGAGTTGGCACTTTTAATGATCAAATCTTCAATCTGGAAATTATCTTGAAGGCTAAAAATGGTGAATAATGTTATAACCAATTTATTAAACTTTCATTGATAAAATCATGCATAATCATCACTTTATTAGAAATAAAGGAGAATAAATAATATTTTTACATAAGAGCATAAATCATTGTAAAATAGAATTATATGATAAATTATGATAAATGACGTGATGAAGAATGGTAGAAATGGGTGGAATAAGCGTTCAAAAGTGACAATAATAATGGTATATTAACGACCCAACAATGCTCAGAATGTGCTCAAAATTAGATGGAAGGTGTAAAAACATGTTTGCCTTCTCAAGGAGCTTCTCCAAGTGTTAATTTACCCTTATTGAGCCAATATTACTTGTCTTAATGGGCCTCAAGGGAAATCCTATCCTCTAGGTCAAGGTCTTCATTCAACAGAATGTGCTCTCACTCTTCTTGCAATGCCTTCTTTAGGCCCCTTGTTCTTGGCCTTTTCCTCTTTCCTTTACCTTTTGATCCTTCAAGCTCACTTGATTCTATGATCTCCTTTCCTTTTCCAACCTACTGCAATAACTTGGCTTGTTCATTTTCCATGATCAACTCCTTTGCTTTGAGCTGACTATTCTCCTGTTCAAGGAATGATATGACATATTTTTCTCTTTCCATATTGATTGTTAGCTCCTTGATTTGATAGTCCTTCTCTCTGATTGTCTGTTGCATGCTTGAAGTCTGATCCTTAGCCTCTGAATCAACCAGCTCAAACTCATGCTCAACTGTGTCTTTCTCTTTTGTTGTCGGTCCCTGCTTTGTCGATGAAGAAGGCTTGGCCCCTTTCTCTCCATGAGAAGAAAACACAAGCCTCTGTCCTCTCTTATACACTTTAGTCACCTCAGGCTTAGGTAGCTGAGTTTTCTCCACTAATTTTCTAGATAAACCTACTTCCATAGGCTGTGCTGATGTGTCTTGGTGATGGTTTGGTGAAGTAATCTCATTTCATTTTTGAAACCCTAGATGATAGGAAAGGGAAAAAATAGTGAGGGATGAGTGAAAAATGAAATGATGGGTAGGTGGAGTGAAAAAAATGGCAAAGGGAATTTGAAAGAGGTGGATATGGACTATGAAAAACTGATGAAAATGAAAGGAAGTGAAATGAAGGGACAATGTACTTGTGAAAGGGAAAAACAGAGTTTTTAGGGAAAGTGCCCAAAACCCATAGGAATGAACTAGGGTTTCACTTTTAGTGAGGTAATTTTATGTTTTGAGGTTGGTTCAGTGGTTCATATAGCATATTAAACATGTGTAGAGGTG
This sequence comes from Pinus tabuliformis, assembly GCA_031772625.1. Lineage (NCBI taxonomy): Eukaryota > Viridiplantae > Streptophyta > Pinopsida > Pinales > Pinaceae > Pinus > Pinus tabuliformis. The sequence goes on along the minus strand of CM062820.1, from coordinate 717,745,314 downwards.
TAGGATAGGATTTTACATGTTTAAAATCAAGAAAACCAAATGACCATCATCAACCCTATCATTTTTCATGAGAAATTCACTAGAAACCCTAATTGAAGAAATCTTTGGCTTGGATTCATTTTGCAAAACAAAAAGGTAAGTAAGATGGTTTACTTACTTGTAGCTCAGCTTAGGATTGCAATAAAACAGGTGAGAAATCTTAAAAATTGAATTTGGGTGACTTTTGGGTAAATTTGAGCTACTATGGCCCAAGCATAGTGCAATGTTCCTGAGCATAGTGCCTCTGCTTTGAGTGCAATGCTTTGTTCCTGAGCACAATGCCAATCTTCCAAACCACTTTTAGAGGCCTTAAACTGCTACAAATTGAGAGCTTGATAGCTCGTTGGAGATATTTTGAAGTCTGCTATAATATGGACACCTCAAGTGTGTAATTTGGACACTCCATGAGGGAGAACAATTGATTTTCCCAAGGTCACTCCAAAAACTCAGGGATTCTTTGACAAGGGCACAATGCCAACTTGCAGATCACTTTTGTATGCCTTCCACTAATCCAAATCGTGAGCTGAAGGTACCATTGGAAAGCTTAGGATGTTTTATACACAATAAAGTCCTTAAGCACTGCCAAAATCTGCTGCAAACCACTGAAAAGCTATATTCAAGTCAAGTTGTCCAGAAATGCAACAACTCTCCCATAGTAATTGTATTTTAGGCATTTATTTCAAATGATAACACTTGTGCATAAAATGAAGGAGGTTTTCATTCCTTGGACTATAATGGACAAACATATCTTTCACTTTTGTAAAATTATTCTCCATTGGGTCAAAAATATATTTTGAAGCAAACATGTCCCTATGAAGAATGATGAGGCGAGGTAGTGTACTGTAACATTGTCTTATTGGAAATAAAACATTACCTTTACCTTTATTTTTCTTTCCCTAAGCTACTAACTCCCTTTACCCACTGAATCACATGATGGACATTTTTTTGTTTTGACATATGGTATCATGATGACAGATGGAGTGAAACCCTAACCCATGACCTAAAATGAGGAATTTAACCATTTCATGACCCAAGACACTTAAATGAAGATATGATACCTTGAAGAAGACAATGACCATGAAGAGTGATGAAGACCACGAGTAAGTGAAGGGAGAAGCAGTGACCTAGAAACAACAACCAATGACCAAATTTTTATTTGAAGACTCATTGAAATGACAAAAATTTGACTTGACACCCTAACAACACCTTGTAAGAGCATATTTGATCACTGGTGATAGGCTGAAATGACTAACACTAACATCATCCACATCAGAGTTTATTTCAACTTGGTTTCTCGAATTAGTGGCCATGAAATTCTTCTTCTTATTATCTTTCTTCTTGTTCTTCGGGTTTAGCTCTCGATGCAACTTCCAACACTTCTCCTTTGTATAGCCATCAATGTTGTAGTGGTTATAGTGGTTGCTAGGACTTTGCACTGGTGTGTTGTGGCTGCTGTATTTTTATCTCTTCCCCAGTTTCGCTTCTTCTTCCCCTCCCTAGAAGCTTCTTGTTGCTCCTTCTGCTTTGATACACTTGATTACACTCTTTTAATGCCTATGTTCTCGAGGTACTATCCCTGTACACAAGCCTCGTCCATCAATTTGGGCTTGAACAACATCACTTGCTCACACAGATGGTGGTGCAGACCCCCCAAATACTTGAGGAGTACATATGGGTTCTTTGGAGATATACCCAACATTATATCCATCTTTATAAATTCCGTGGTGTACTCCTACACGCTTCAGACCGACTTTTGCTTGTAGTAATGCCACCATATCCACTGGTCCTCCACGTACCCAATGGGATAAAATGTGACTTGATGAGGGTTTTGAAATCCTCCCACTTAGTCACTAGAGGTTCTCCCTCCAATCTTAGGGTTTCAGCGTGGCTCTCCCACAAAGTCAGTACATGGCCCTCTAATTTCAACTGCACGAATGAGATATTTTTCCCTTCATTGATATGATGAACACTGAAATAAACTTCTAGTTGTTGCAACCAGTGGTTCAGCTTCAGAGCTTCGATCTTGCCATGGTATGACTTGATATTGAATTTTTCTTCCACTTTGAACATGGATTGATTCACGGTACTCGAATTGGGTTGATCTTTTCTGGGTTCTTTCTTCGGTTGGTTCTTCGTTTCTTCCCGATCTCCTGACCCATCTTCTGATTTGGCCTCTACATAAGTGTTATTGGGAAATCTAGTGTCTATGCAAAGCTGCTAGTCCCATTAAGGCTGGTAGCTACCTTAGAAACAAACAAACTAAAACCGCTTTCGTTTTCCTTTATGAGAAGTAGATAAGAGGGAAATAAAGGAGGCCAACCTCTGTCTTGCGCTTGGTTCCTTGCTTGATTCCTCTCCCTTCTGATAGATCTTTGCCACTCGCTTCCTCATCTACCCAGCTTCAAAGAGCACCTGTGGAATCAAAGCAGCATAATACTATCCAAGAACAGAGATCTGCTATCATAAACAATATAGGACCAGATATATGTTGACCACACAAATGCATATATCATCAATCATACAAGAATGTGGAGGAAAACTTGAATAGCTTTATTAATAATCAAGAATAGCAAAGAGGATTACAACCAATTGCTCTGACCCAGCGTCATCCTCTCAGCAAGAAAGCCCTTCTTCACCTCATGAAAAGCTTAGATCACCCAACACTATGATGTTACACCAAGAAACTAGCAGCACTTCCTTACAAGATACAAAATTCCAGCCTCCGGAGCTCTGGGATAAGGGATCCATATATAGATGTTTGCAAGGGGGGTGAGTCAACTTTTGAGATTTGATTAGTGTCCTCTCTCTGATAGTTCTTGATTCCACTTGGAGATTGATGATCTCTTACTCATCCCTGGGCGAATGCAGAGAGGCAAGTGTCACAGGAGAAGTTTATGGAAGATTCCATGATCCTCCACCTCACAAATTGACTCTGCCATTTGTCCACTCTCGCCCATCGTACCCCATAGAAGGGCTTTTCAGTATGCATCGCACCTCCCGTGTGCATTTAGGTGGGATGTAGCACACTTTGACCATGGAGCAGGTGAGATGGTCCAGTTTTGACCAGTTCTGAGTAGTTTTTCATGGAGAACTTCTGGGAGATGATGTAATCAGTTGACCTTGTTCTTTTAGGGGATGGAAAAAAACTTTTAGGGACTTAGGAGCCCTTGGTTTATGGACATGTTTGATTGGGGTTGCAGTGCCCAAAAATGTCTATAACAGTTGCCCCCTAAAGCATGAGGTCGTTAATCTTTTGATGTCGGGTGAAATGCTTTATCATGAGGATCTGAAGTTTTTTCGAGCTGGAAGGCAACCTGTAATAAGATACAATACAATACATTATCTTCATAATATTTTCATGATCTAGTTGAGGCGGGCATTCCCATGCTCAACTTTATAAATTCATTTTCATGTACATAAGACAGACAATCGTCTGTGTGCAGACTGATGATTCTGGTAGAGCCATCATCCCTTGGATTGGATGATTATCTGTGCAGCAATGATGTACATTTGATGTCTTTATTTTCCTGAATATATATCGCAGCCCAGATGGATGAAACTAGATTCAGGGTCTTCAATCTTGTTCGATATTCACTCAAAGTACAAGTCGATCCATGTGAGAGATGTTCTGGAGTCGAACATGGAAAGACATCGCCTGATTACCAGCCAATGATGTAAGATGTTAACAGGTGCGAGAGGAATCACCGATAATGATGATGACCCTCAAGGTACTACAGTACAATTCACGTGGTGTGAATAAGGGACTTGGCGTCGAACACCATGGAAAATCTTTCGGTCGAAGGCCATTGATTTAAACCTGTCGCCGGAAGTGAGAAACTTGCCATTGAGGCATGCAAGCTTCAAAGTACTGAAAGGGTTGTTCCCAGATCGACTTCCTGGATAATGAGCTGATGTTGACAAGAAGCGATCCGTCATAGGAGGGCCTTAGTGAATCCCACATCAATGACATGGAACGGAGCAAATGATTTTAATGGAGGTGAAAACGATTTGATGACATAAGGTTCAGGGTGGCGGTCATGAAAGAATGGAGAGTAAATGTATTGCAGTGGATGAGACACAGGTGAATTCTCTGAGCGACTTCTCTTGAAAATACCGATGACACTGACATGATGGATTGGTAGTGTTAACCCCAAATATGGATGGTGTGACGGACCCATGGTGATATGACCAGTGAACGGAACAACCCAACCCGACTCGGATGCGGAGTGAAAGTGTCATGTTCAAGTGTGACTTGCTACAAATAAAGTTTTTTCAAGACCAGTACCTCTTTATTTTTGTCAAGCTTGAGGAGGATAACATATGCTTGTTCTATAATTTACCCTTCGGGCAAACCCATCGCTATGTTTTAACGAGCCTAGCGATAGTGAAACTCGTTCTTGTCTTTATGGACAAGTTTATCGCTATTCGGTTTTAACGAGTTTAACGACAAAGATAACTCGGTCCTTTTCAATTTTAGAGAGTCTGAAAAGGGACGTAAAGAAAACTCCAATAATCCTTTTTCGTCATATAATCCCTTGAGTCTGAAAAAGTATAAAACAATACAAAAGGGATGAATTTTCGGTAGCGAGCAGAACAAAACAAGCGCTCGATCTTTTTGTGTAATAATCCCTCAAGTCCAAAAAGATTAAAATCTAAAGGAGGGATAGAACTTCCAGTCACTTTAACGAGCTGGAGAGGCCAATTGCTCGACAATCTTTTCATATTTTACGATTCAGATGAAAAGAGCTTAAAGGAGACTCGTTTTTCGAGGAACGAGTGATAAATTCGTGTAGCAGCTAATTCCAGGTAAGGTTTGGAATTTTCCAATCACGACAGTGTCACAAGGATGGCTAACAGGATCAATCTTTGTATTTGTTCCTCAAAAAGGGTAAACAATCAAATGGAGGTGAATGATCGGCCAATACAGAGTGGAGGTGATGATGAGAATACGACCAAGGCTTCAAAGGCTGATGATAATCCATTCACGATGGTTATTTACCGGAAATTGGTTCATTTTTTAATGAGCTTAAACTCTAGGGGAACGTTTGCTCATTGCTTATGTTTATTTTTTAACGAGCTTGAATTCCGCATTAAAACTGCTCGATGATAAGTTTGCATGCCCCCAGCATAATAACGCAAATCGAGGTGCATGCCCCCCAAGCTTCATTGCATTCAACTCGGTGGTTGGAATGAAGGTTTACCTTCGAGATATTTGAAAGACTCGATTTGGAAAGGGAGTTGTTTCATTTTTTTAATGAGGTTGACACAGTAAAAGAACTATCCTCATAATCCACCGTATTTACAGCATTTGATAGAAAATCAAATCTGAAAGATGATTAAGGTTGCTGGAATAATCTTCGTGGTAATCTGGAAGATGGGAATGATGGTGGTAATCTTCCCATGGTGCCTCTCCTATCATCATTAATTGAGTGATTCCTTCATCTGTAGAGTGTGCATGCGACCAAGGATCTGAAGAGGTACCATATTCCTTAGACCTATCTATCCAAACACTCGATGAGCGTTGATTTGGGCTTGCCCCCCAGGCCAAGAAAATTGATTGCTACAATATTTCTAAAATGGTGATGATCCATGCTGTCAAAATGTTCAGGAATCTTCAGAATCTAGAAGATATCATATTGCAGGTTCCTACCATGGCCACTTCCACCAGATTGTTTGGAGGTGGTAGGGCAAAAGTACCCATCATTGTAGGGTCTTTTAGTAGGCCTACTCCGATATTTTGAAGCGAATGAGGGCTTTCGTGGATCATCGGAATGCTTCCCGTAACTTGTGAACTGTTGGGGAGAAATGTTTATTGGTCGACAATTGTAATTCCTCCTTGAAAGGGAAATGAAATCTTCTTGAAGTATGTCGACACAACAGCTGCCATAGCATATATCCAGGGCCTTCCTAGTAGGATGTTGTAATCGAGGTTTCCGTCAATTACTTCAACATCTATTTCTACTGTTTTGCCCCCCAGTTCGACTTGCAAGTTACTTAAAATCCCATATGGGGTGTATTTTCGTCCATCAAATGCTTTTAATGTTGTCGAAGATCACGACAAGGGTGGAGATCCTAAAGTTTTCCAGCAACTCATCGACATAATACATGTAGATGCCCCCTCATCAATAATTGTTCGATGAACAGTTTTGTTGAGGGCTTTCACTTGAATGAGGAAAGCTAGTTGAGCTGGTAACTGAGGGTCATATCCTTTGTGATTAAAGGACACAAGATTAGAATCCTTTGGGTCAATCCCACCTATTGCTGATAATAAAGCCTGCTTTTGGGAGGGGCAATTTTGCAGTACCTCAAGTGTCGACATAGCGGATGGCGATTGGGCCAGATCTTCCACTATATTATAATGCTGTGCTGCTCTGGCACGAGGATTAAATGTCGACTTGTGTACTACTCCCTTTGGCGGTTTTATTGTTAGCTCTAGAATGATGGGTGGCGCAACTTCTATCGAAGTTGTTGTCGAAATACTAGGTTGATATTTGTCCTTGTTTTTCGACAGCTGTGGATTCTCGTAATCTTTATTCCTTGTCGTTATCAAAGCATCATTTTGCTGTTTCGAAACCGACAACATCAACACTTGGGACAGGGAAGCATTATCACTGGCAACCAGATTTGTTCCTGGATTTGGAAACGGATCAGTTAATACCGCCAAGGTTTTCGAATTCTTGAAGAATTTTCTAAGCTCAGCTTTATATGGACAATCTCTTGTCCAATGATCCTCATCACATATAAGACATGGACGATTTGGTTTCTTATCTCCAGAAGGGTTTGTAGAAGATTTTCAGGTGATGATTCCTCCTATTTCTTCTTCTTCCCTTTGTTTTTCTTCTTGCCTCCTGGTTGCTTGGTTTCTTTGCCTTTGTCAGTTGAGACGAGATTTACTTCCGAGGCGAGAAGTTGTTCTTTTGCATTTTGACTAGAAATATTACAAGCCTTTTTAGATGTAGCCTTTGTTGATTTCGTGTCTGTCGTACCTGTTATCATAAAATCAGGTACTAAGGGCTGCTACTTAGCAAGATCTCATGAAACTATTTCAAACCAGGCTTTAGACTAAGGCTTAGCCTCCTTAGTCAGAGAGGGCTCTCTCACAGATTATGAATATGAATTAATGACAAGGAAAGATGGCTAACTCTTTAAACAACACATGAAAAATAAGCTGGTTGGACAAATATCAAATTAGTCTTCATTGGGCTTATGGAGTCTCACATATTTCAGTAAACAAAAGCACTGTCCTTTCATGGAAGTCAAGGCTCTTTACATCAGGTGTTCAAACATACTTTACATAAACCACAGCTTGCCAAGCATACAGGAAGTCAGAGCATTAAACATGAATTCTGAGTGATTATGCTGTAACAATACTGTAAAAAGAACACTAAGAGAACAAACCATCATACATTTGAACAATATGATCTATTGAGAATCTTGAGAAGAAACAACAGCTGTTTTTCTATTACTGTAATCTGCTTTACATAAACCAAAACAGTCTTTTCCAAAAACATCCAACCCTTTGTTTATTTCTCTCTCAGCTATTTATAAAGTTCTCCTACTTGACTCTGATTCCTCTGAGGGGAATTCGAAGTCCTTTCTTAATGACACCTATTCACCTTTAAACTAACTAATAAAAGCCACTTTATGACTAATTGACAGCTCTGGACTCCTAAAGCAATTAAAACTCTAATACTACATCATGCTGGAAAAAGCATTTATTACAACCAAGATTCACTCTCTGCCAAGTGGATTACTACAGCGGTAGCTTTGATGGCCTTAATTACAATGAACTTCATTCTTTGACATCTGCTTACTTTCTGGCGGTGGCTGTGATGAAACTTTAATGCTCCATGTTTGTCTTTAATGACATATCTTTCTGTTACCCTGAAACATAGGCCCCTGTTTGTCGGTCTTTGATTTGCCTCAACATATTCGAATCCAAAGGAGTATGCTTTATCCTTGTTTTTATCCTTTAATAAAAAGAGTGGGCTGCCACATCCCGGATGTGCTGTAGGCTGTATTGATGGACAGGTGTCTCTCTTTCAAGTTTCTCGGTCATCTCACCAACATAGCTACTCTGCGTTTAAAATCACCACCTACAGCAGTTTCGTAGCGCGCTACGAAACTGCTGTGTGATTTAAAAAACACAGTCTTCCTCTAAACTCCTCATAAAATTGAATAGCTGCTGTTGCCATTCTTCAGTTTCACCTTTGCTATGCTGGATTTCAGAATCACATTCTCTGTATTCTTCATCAAAGATCACCTCAAGCTTAGGCCTAACATAATTATTGAGAACTGAAGCACACAAAATCGATGCCCTTTTTATATTTTTTATCTCTGTCTCATCCTCCTGACTGACTTTAACAAACTGTAGTCCCTCAACCAACTCAATTTCCTTAATCTGTAGCTCTTTTTCTAAGAAGCCATTAATACTCATTGACATCTTCTGTGTCATCTTATCTTCTAAAATAGAAACCAACAACTGCTGCAAATCAAAGCATGTGCTTTGTTCTAATGATTCATGTGCTTTTAGAACCTTGCAGTGCAAGGCCTTTAACCTTTTTCTCTCTGTACCATCCATGACAATGATTTGCAGATTTGAGATGTTTCTGCAGAGTATCTCTGGATTCTATGTCAGATGTATTTTCTAATCTTCCCTTCCAAAAAGGAAATAGATCACACTTTATGGAACAAACAGGGCACAAAAATTCACAATCAATGTTTCGCTCCTTTACAACTCCTCCAATATCAACACTAAGTTTTAGATCAACCAGATCACTATTGTTAACATGCTGAGGAGTAACTGTTGTGTCTGTAACTGTTTGATCAAGTATACCCACTGATTCATGATTTGAAAGACACTTGTATTTTCTATCTGCTTCATTGTACATATTTCCACAAGAATGCCTCCTTTCCAGCGCTAACGGTGCTTCTTCATTTCTCACAAGTTAGACAAGAGCGTGAAGAACATTTTTAGGGAATACCTTAAGGCTCTCTCTTGTGAATGACCGACACAGTAAGGTTTTGCACAACTCATCAACCTGGACTTCACTATTTTCCTTCAGCTCACCTGCTTCTATCAAAAACTTTTGTAAGACTTTTGCTGCCTCATCAAGACATGCTGCATGCTTTGCAACAGATTGACTGTCCTTTGTTACTTCATCACTGGAGTCTTCCCTCTCTGGCTGATCTAATATCATATCAGTATCAAACAATTGGCACTTGGGGTATTCATTGAAGTCATGCTGAGCCGGTTCAACAAAAGATGAGGTTACATTTCATGACATAACCAAGTCGGAGTTATAAAACTTGGAATTGCGTTGACAAGAGAGATTAGGCTCCATTTGCAACTTCGAGCCTCTCTCAATTGGTGTTTCTACCTTCATTGAGTCAACTGGAGAGAAAACAGGGGCTTGGAACACCCCTTTTGAGGCCTTAGCTTTCAAGAAATTGTTTGAAATGTTCCTAGCAGAGTATTTCACAGCTTTTCTAGACTCATATCTGCTTAGTTGATTTTTCATCTTCAGCATACGTGATTGTAAAGTTTCAATTTGCCATAACAAATGCTCTACAGATTTTTCTCCATCCTTGGATTCTGTCCCTGTTAAATGATCCTTGAAATCATTCTCCTCTAATCTGTCGTTATTCACAGTACTTGTAATTTTCATGCTGTTAGAATCATTATCAATTGAGACTCCATCCGCTTCCAATCTTTTCTTCTTCTCATATAAAGAAGACAAGGGATGATGAGAGATATCCAAAGACAACTCCACCACATTTTCAACTTTCTTCCTTCGCCTGCGCTGCAAAATCCGGTGCCTGTGAACTTTATCTATTAAAGGGGAAGATCTTGCTGTAAATGCCTTCACAGCTTGCTGCTCATCCTTCCATGGCTTTCTTGCTTGAATATCTTCAAGTAAGTAGTCGTATTTGGAAGCCCGACATAAAAGTTCTCTAGTCCGTAATTCAAGCCATTGGCAACGCCATTCAATATGGTGTCTATAATCTTTCCACTCAGGTGTCAATGCCTTCTTCCTCTTCATTAATCCACTTGCATCAACTTCTACAGAAGTTGCAGCTCCATTACCATTACGCAACTCTGATTCTACTTCAGAAGCATCACACATTCCAGAGCCTGGACCATCATTATCACTGTCAAATTCGATGTCTCCAAACGAACTTGAACACGCAGTGGCCTGCTCAACAGGATTGAATCTGATTTCATCTCCGGTGCATTTTAAAATTTCCACCATTGACTCATCTGTTTGTACTTGTAGATTAGCCTCAGACATATTATCAAATATAGTCTCAGTGTTTGATCTGTTCTCCTCCAGTTCTTCAACATAGACCATATTTTGCCAGAAATAGAGGGCATCTCGTGCTTTGATTGCATCTCCAATATTTGATATAGGAAACTCCATCTTTTTTACAAGATACTCGTTTGTTATTATTGTACTTTCTGAAGGGGAACCATCATCCTTGGTAGCCAGCCGAACATCAGCCACCTCTCCAGCATCTTGGAAAAATTCAATAATGGTGTCTGGATCAATAGAAAAGAACAGGTTTCCTACAAAAATTGTCTTCGATCCAGGAGTTACTGGCGTCTTTGGTGTCTTTGGCGTAGAGGCCTTGACACTCTGCTCCTTCTTTGGTTCAGAAAGTTTCTTGCGCACTAACCCAAAGATCAACTTCATAATGACGGTCATCCTCTAATATTACCTTTAGATATTGCATTGGCATATCGAACTAACAGCTGTTTTTAGAAAAGCTCCCATATCTGACACGCTTCTGCATTGGTGTAACATCAGCACCGCCCTAATGATAGAATTAAAGGTGCTACCACAGAGGTGTTTAATAGAGATGATTATGTTTCAAGTGCACAATCTTTTTATACAACTTTTCCGCATATTGCATAATTGCCTGCACTCTGTCTCTCCATTCTTCGATTGTGCACAATCTTGACAAATCTACTGCTAAAGACGCAACGGGATATTCACCAAGTGGCTGGAGAATAGCAGCCATGTACATTCAACCAGAGCTACACATTTAGCTCTAAAACCAATCACAATGAAATATTCTGTCAACCACTACAAACTCTTTACTGCCTTGTTAGACATCAAAAGAATTTCTTAGGTCTTTGCACTAGCCTAAGATACAAAGCACATCAGGTTGCTTTCTGAAAAATGCTTTCACAGCCATCAGACCACCTTAAATATCTGTCATTTCCCAATTTCGTAGCGTAGCCATTGCAAGGTCAGTGTTTTCGCTACGAAATCACTAAAACATATGGCGCTGCAAAACTGCTAACAGATTTATGCGCTGCGAAAACACCCTGTCTTTAAGCTATGCTAAAATTTTTTTGACAACAGACTTTTCAGTGATAACAGTACCAATCACGCCATCGCCGGCATGAGAGTCATTGTTCGATTTAGGAGGAGGAGGAATGGAAAATTCCGGCCTGGGAGTGTCAGGGATTTTATCGTAGAGCGTGCTAGACTGAGTATAAATCAAGTCTAAATATTGCGCACGAGCAACAACTTTCTCTTCAGTGATGACTCCTCCCTTTGCCACGTCTTCTGTAATGGAAGGTAATAATGACTTAATAAACCATTAAGCTAAAAGCTGATTAGGAACATATGTTTTTACCATTCTACGACGACATCGCCACTCATGAATATGGTCGGATATGTGAGTGGCCGTCGTTTGCTTGAAATTGGTAAGAAGTTTTGTTCCCATTTCATACCTTATGGGTAACTGAAAATGGGTTAAAAAGGTTGTGGCTAGGGCACTGAAGTTATCAAACGAAGCTCTAGGTAATTCGATATACCATTTTTCTGTCGGACCAGTTAACGTTCTCTGAAAAAGGTGAAGCCTAATCGAATCATCGTTTAGGGTGTTTGATGAACACCATAGATGAAATGTCATCACATGATTCGATGGGTCTTCACCCGGATTCCCATTAAATTTAGGAATATCTGACGGAAGTTTATGCGGAATCACTGGCCACCAAGGGGCGTAAGCAATTGGATCGTTTGTTAGCCGATTTAGATCCGGTAACTCTAAAGTCACCACGAAGGGTAACTGTTGATTCAGGTTTGGCGAAGCATATATAGGATAAGATGGAATTGCCTGAGCAGTTGGTGTTTGCATACCAGCATAATGAATTTGATGCTGGTAACTTTGGTAAGGTTGATGGGCATAACCATTATAGAATGGTTGATTTTGACCGTTTTGAATATACGACTGTCCATTATTTGCAAATATTTGTTGCTCAGATCCTTGGTATACTTGTTGGAATTGCGGTTGTTGATATTGCACCAGCCATGGTTGTGAAGCCATGTGCTGTTGTCCAATACTGGTCGTTTGACCAAGATGAGGGGTAATTGTACCTGTTTGGGCCTGTGTCATTCCACTAGTTGGCGATTGTGGTTGAGTCGCAGGGAGAAGAGGCTGTTGCATTACAACCTGAGAAACCTGAGGTTGGCATACAACAGGCAATGCTTGTACCTGCGACACCATCACAATAGCCGGTGTAGTTGGTATATTTGACATAGGTAAACATTGTTGCATCGAATATACAACTCTTGGTTGTTGAGGCAGTATTGGTACCCAACCGCTATATGTAATTCTAGCATAACGTGAATTTTTTTGTGAACTCTCGTATGGTTGTCCTCCCAGAGGAGACAATGAAAGGGTATATTTCCCCCATACGGTGGTAATCCGGTACTTAAAGGAATGGTTTGCCCTTGAGGACCGGACTGCCCAAATTTACATCGTGAAGGATCAATTTGTTGAGACTCAACATAAGAGTTATTCCCGGATATTATTCCGGATGAACAAACGGGAACAGACCATACTGTCGAAATAGCCCCTGAGTGGGCCCCATCTAGCGATTGAGAGCTAGTTGGGACAGATGGTATGCCGACGAACATTGTTGGAGTGACAACAGGAAGTTCTGCCGTCGCTGTGTCAGATGACACAGTCCTAGATGTCGACGGTTGTTCAGACATTTCTAGTCTATCCAAAATATTTCCTAGCAATTATATAGGAGCTTCCGATAACGGTAGACTAATTTATGATAAAGAAGGATATAGGGTGATCCCGACTCCAAATTGCGATGGAGTTCTAGATGGAGGATCCTCCACAATCTCTTCTATAGCAATCAGACCAGGTGGAAGAGGAAGACCGCCAGGTCCGTAAAATATTTCTGGTGCCGAAGAAGGTATAGAATCTGCAGCGACAGATGTTTGGGGAATAACACCTTCCGAATCAGCTGTAGATGGAGCTGGTTCAGTAATACAAGTGTTTACCTTCACACTAGGATCAGTTCTACTATCCTTTGGTGGCTGCGGAACTTCTTCTGTAAAGGCAGGGATACCAGAAATGGTTGGAGTAACCGGAGTCTTCGATGGTGTTGGAACACTTGTTATAACTTTACTAGGGGATTTGGAACCGGTTAAACGAGTTTGCTTCGTCTGTAACAATTTTGATTCTGGAGACAAAGACGGTTGACTCGTAAGCCTTCGCGAATGACGGGGTTTCAATTGACTTTCTTCCACGATTGCGGATTACTCGATCAACTAAAAATCAAGGGGAAATATGTTTCCGAATTAAATGAATTTTAGACGCTTTGACACAACTTGTTTTTTCAATTTTTAAGAGTCGAGAAAAAACAAAAGATGACACTAGTCGCCTTCAATTTTTAATGAGCCTGAAGTGACAAGTGCTTAGATGGAACTTTTCCTTTAAGGAGTTTGAAAAGGAATGAAAGATACTACTCTGGAAATCTAGACAGAGGGATTACCAAACCAATCGCAAAACTGCAGAATACTTTTTACGGTACGGCAGTCAGTCTTCCCGAATGCTGTGTTCAGTGCATTGTGATCGATAGGGTAGCAGACACGACTTCCTATGGATAAAGGATAAAGCCTATTGTGGTCTCCCAATATATACTCGAAGGTACGTGGGAGCACAAGTCCGTACTGGCACTTATCGTCTCAAAGTGGAGGAATCACCCAAACAGCAATGAAAACAACAGTTACCAGGCTTTACAACGCCAGAATACGTCTCTAGCCTAGACTTCTAAATGTTGTGCGTTAGATTCCAAAGCGTTTTTAGATTCATTAAATTTATTTTACAGTTGATCTTGCTTAAGAAATTTGCCTTTCAGGTTCACCGCGTGATGTAGATATACAATTCCTAAAATGCAATCTAAGATGATAAACAATCGTTTAATCTTCTTTTTTGCAATGAAAATCCTAGCTACTAAGGAAAGAGAGACGATATTCTTTCAACATAGAGCAGAGAGCACACACTATATGCACTGTCCTAAATCAAACCAACAAACAGTCTAAATGCAAATGCACATGCATGTATTTGTTTTCAGCCTTCTTAATGTGTGAATGATAAAAAGAAAGCTAAGCGCAAATCTAAATTATTTTTCAAAGTGACATTACTAACAAGTTTCTTTTCAAGACAAAATGAAGACAATGACGACACTTTGTTCTTTGGAATTGAAAACTTGCTTTCGACACTTGAAAAAACTACTAATTCAAATCAAATACAAGAGTAACAGTGTAATCGACTATCAAGAACAATCGGATTCTCTTCTATGACTGAAAACGACACTTGCGACACTTTCAAATCAAGAAACGACAGTTCAATTACGCTACTTCTTTGTAAAAGAGAACTGAAAATGGCTCACAATACATAAAAACATTTATAGTTCTTTGCACAATGGAGGCGGAATAATGGCAAGGAAGGGGGTTTCCAACAGAGGTATACTGATTACAAACAGCAAAACTCCTGAATAGAGCTGAAAAGAGTGAAAAAACCAAAGTCTGAAGGCAAAATTAGCCTTTTCTGATCAACGCACTTGTTACATAGGGATTCCAGTATGCATCCCACCTACAACACACGGGAAGTGCGATGCATACTGAGATCCTTGAAGAGAGGGTGCGATGGTACAGTGCGAGACTTTTGATCCAGTTCTTGATCACAGTTTGCAGCACAGTTCAGGGATTTAGGCCGAGCAAGTGGTAATCAGTAAATAAATCATAGGGGTAGATCTAAAGAGGTTACTAGAGCCACCACAAGGGCAATTAGAGAGTTTGTAAATCAATTGTTCAGTTCATAAACAAAACCTGGAGATAGATTGAAGCAACATTGATCTACTTTGCACTTGCATACCAAATGCAGTTCGAAGGCTAGTTGGCTTGACTTCAGGCTCTGTCTGTAAGTTTATAAAACAAACAAATATAGGCAAACAAACAATCTATTCGCTCCCCAGCGGAGTCGCCATTTTGTTATCGGGAAATCTAGTGTCTATGCAGAGCTGCTAGTCCCACTAAGGCTGGTAGCTACCTTAGAAACAAACAAACTAAAACCACTTTCATTTTCCTTTATGAGAAGTAGATAAGAGGGGAATAAAGGAGGCCAACCTCTGTCTTGTGCTTGGTTCCTTGCTTGATTCCTCTCCTTTCTGATAGATCTTTGCCACTCGCTTCCTCTTCTACCCAGCTTCAAAGAGCACCTGTGGAATCAAAGTAGCATAATACTATCCAAGAACAGAGATCTACTATCATAAACAATATAGGACCAGATATATATTGACCACACAAATGCATATATCATCAATCATACAAGAATGTGGAGGAAAACTTGAATAGCTTTATTAATAATCAAGAATAGCAAAGAGGATTACAACCAATTGTTCTGACCCAACGTCATCCTCTCAGCAAGAAATCCCTTCTTCACCTCATGAAAAGCTTAGAATCTAGATCACCCAACACTATGATGTTACACCAAGAAACCAACAGCACTTCCTTACAAGATACAAAATTCCAGCCTCCGGATCTCTGGGATGAGGGATCCATATATAGATGTTTGCAAGGGGAGTGAGTCAGCTTTTGAGATTTGATTAGTGTCCTCTCTCTGATAGTTCTTGATTCCACTTGGAGATTGATGATATCTTACTCATCCCTGGGTGAATGCAGAGAGGCAAGTGTCACAAGAGAAGTTTCTGGAAGATTCCATGATCCTCCACCTCGCAAATTGACTCTGCCATTTGTCCACTCTCGCCCATCACACCCCATAGAAGGGCTTTTCAGTATGCATCGCACCTCCCGTGTGAATTTAGGTGGGATGCAGCGCACTTTGACCATGGAGAAGGTGAGATGGTCCAGTTTTGACCAGTTCTGAGTAGTTTTTCATGGAGAACTTCTGGGAGATGATGTAATTAGCTGACCTTGTTCTTTTAGGGGATGGAACAACACTTTTAGGGACTTAGGAGCCCTTGGTTTATGGACATGTTTGATTGGGGTTGCAGTGCCCAAAAATGTCTATAACAATAAGAACCCCCATCTTCTCCAAATATCCCCAACTTATTTCTTAGGGCCACCATGAGGAGGTTTAGATTACAGTTTATATCCATGACATGTTGTTCGAGCTGCAAAAACCTCACCTTTGCAGGATCACGAGGTTTGTTTACAAATTCATCACCCATGATTAGAGTTTTACGATTTTCAGCGCTGCCAACCTAGATCCCTGCAATATCCACAAAATACCCAAAGAAAATCACTCTGATACCAAATGATCTGTAAACTTCTGTAGATAATACACTGGATAGTTCGTCACAATAAATCTGATAATCATATATTAAAATACTGAAATTTTACACTATTACACTATATTAAACTTTAATATTTATAGATTTAACTGTAATTAGTGCATGCATGCGAATATAAATTATGAATGAAAAAATAAGCTCACACACACATAAGACACAATATATGATCTCTTGGAAACCCTTTTAGGAGAAAATCCAGCTGGAAGGCGAGGCCGCTTTACTATCTTTCTCTATATGGCAATATGGCTGCAGGTACAAAGAAGTAATGCCCCTGTCCCGTGGGATACTACAGTACAAAATCCTTTCTGTGTTCTCTATCTCGTATCTCTCCTCACTATCTTTTCTCAGCTATGGAACAAAATTCTCTCGAAAGAATGGAATGCCTCTTCCTCCTAGTGGCCCAGTTATAACATAGCCTGTTAGCCTACTAGTGGTTAAGTTTGAATACATCAACTCTTAACTAGAGTTGCAAAATTGACTCTTCTAGAATATTTTAAATCAAAAAATTGTGGTTATCCCCTTTTCCATAAATAATGGGGGCTGATGCGACATCCTCCCGACTATAGGTGAAAAACCAAGAAGGTCAACATTTGAGTGGCATAAATTTTTCATACAGACTCTTATTGATGCACTTCTTGCACCCTTGGAAAGGTCTCTGTGTGTAGAATAACATGAAAGGTGTTGCAATGAAGCAAAAAAGTTTTAACCCCCAAAAAAGTCGTTTGATGCCTCAAAACACTCCTGGAAGGTTTCCGACCCTGTTTTTCCAAACTAGTTCCCGTCGGTAAAAACGGTCTCGTGAGCTGATTCCTACACTTTTTCCACTCCAAGTGCATCAAGATGCATGAAAAAAATATAATGATCCAATTCAGATCACGACCCAACTATAATGAGCCTCCTAAATAATCTTGGCACACTTGCTTAAAGGAACACAAAGATGTCGTAGATAACACAACAATCTGTCCTGAAGGTGGAAATATGGAACTAACTTTTTGACCATGCAAGTCATTTTCATATAGTTGTGGCCATCCAAAGGTCTCATGACCAGAAGAGTTAAGAACTGTGATCAGTGCCATAATTGAGAGCTAACCTAAGCATTCTTCAACGTAATTGGTGCTACCCTTATTGTATTTAATATTCAAATGGATTTGTTGCATGTATGTGGACCATTTTTTATGCCGATCATTCTACAAATTTTCCATTTTATACATAAATTGAAGGGGTCGGTGATTCATGTGGATGATTGTCTCCTTCCCTAGAACATAATGTTTCCATTGGCAGTAAGCTTGCATGACAGAATACATTTTCTTATCATGGGTGGGGTACCTTTGAACAATATCAGAGAGCATCTCACTGTGATATGCCATTAGGTGCCCTTACTAAGTGAGGACTACACCAATAGCATAATCAGAGGCATCAATATCAACCTCAAATGGTTGTTCCAGGTCTGGCAAGGTGAGGACTGGTGCAGAGAAAAGGTGGTGTTTTAGTTCAATGAATGTCTTTTGTTGTGACTAAGACAACAAAAAAATTATTTCACTCTGCCCTTGATAACTTGACTCAAAGACCAAATGATATGAGAGAACACCAACACAAATATTCGATAGAAATTAGGAAGGCCTAGGAAGCTATTGGCTTGTTGGGGCCTGACCCAGGTTTAGAGGTGATTTAGCCAAACAAATCCCAGTACTATTGGCCCTTTTAGAAATAGTTCGCGGTGTGCAGACTAAAGTCTCATCTGAAGTAGTATGGGAGGGTGCTAGAACCAGGTTTCCGCACCCTAGAGATGTCTGATGTTTTCAAGTGGTCCACGGTTCGATCCTGCGTGCACGTCGCTACATGCACTTAACCGTACCTCGTAACTTGTGATGCTACCTTCGCGCAACCCTACTTGGGGGTCGAATAGTGTTATTACCCAAGTTATTACTAGTAACCTGATATTAGTTAATTAACTTAGCTTACTATCATGTGAAAAGTATACTTAGCAGTATAAATCATTCATACAAGTGTGCGCATTAAATAAACAGTACATTAGCAATTGATATCATACATGTAATAATTCAAGAACGGATACACAGAATTCAGGTAAAAATTCTCTTTATTATTCTCTTCTTTTGGTTACAGACTCTATCCTACCCTGCGCACTCACCTGCAGGGGCTCGCGCACTCAACGACGGACTCTACTAGGCCTCTGCACACTCAGCTATAGAGCCTCTTCCAACTGCTACGACCCAAGACACACTTAGACTCTTCTTCCATGCTTCGCTATCTCATACTTCAATCTTTCTTCCTTACTATCTTTTACACTTATAGCTTCGCTCTATTTATACACTCCCATGGTACGCGGACCATGGGTAGGCCAACAATACATTCAACACTTAGGGCGGACAACCCTATGACTCTAACATACATTTCGCGCCCGCAATTCGTGGAACTTTACAATAATTTTTGAATTGAGGCTTCTGTGATCCATATCAAGTTTATCAGAATTTTTTTTTCGGCGTAAATCACATGATAATACATTTGTCAACGCGTTTTGAACCAACAAGTGCGGTTCATCGTCAGGGCAAGTTGAAGAATCAGATCATGGCTACATATTAAATAGGGAAAGAAGACCATCCAACAGCTAGGTTTGAATGAAAAACTACTATATTAGATCAGAATGGATAAACGGCTAAGATTGACCTAGAAACGACTAAATTTGACTATTCAAATTGTTTAATTATATAATATTATTATGCTAAAACAAATATTATTTTAATACCTATCATATGTTATTTAAGTGAAAAGCTAACCATATTTGAGTTAACAATACTACCAGGGAATATTTATAATAAAATTGATTGAAATGTTAACATATAATAATATATCTAGGGAAAATAACTGTTAGTAATCGAAATGATATAATAATAACTAATAATAATTAATATTATATTATTATTATTATAATAATGATATAGTATTAATCTTATTATTAATGTCTTGTGTAAATAATTAATATAAATTTAATAGTAGGGTTATTTAAGGGAATAAGTATTAATAGATCTAGGGATATTCGTAATTGTAAGGATTTAATATTAACTGAAATAATATTAATTGTTATATTATATGTACTAGATCATTTAGATTAGCCATGAAAAGGGAATATCTATACTAATATTTAACATATATTATTAGTCATATTAACTAAAGTAATAGTAATTATTATATTCTTGTTATAGTAATAGTATTATTCTTATTATTAATGGTTAGGGTATCAATTTATTAGTAATCTAATAGGAACATATATTAATAGTTCTAGGGAAAATTAGTAATTGTAAGGATTTATTGTATTATTATTATTAATATAATAGTGTTATAATAATAGTATTTAATTAAAGGATGGGTAACTAATTAATATAAATTTATTAGTAAAGTCGTTTAAATATCTTATACTAGATAATTTAACCCATTAAGATAGGTTTGAAAAGGACTATCTCTTAAAAATAAGAAATAAAGGAAGATTTCCAAAAAGGATCAAAGAACTATGGCTAAAGTAAGCAGGTTAAAGGATAACAAGGGGGATTTTTTTTTTTTTTTTTTTTTATATGAGAATTCTAGAACAAGCTATTAATAGAGGGAGGGGAAGGAAGGGGAGGAAACGACTAGGAAGCGAAGGTCAGGATACAGAAACTACTGATCTTCCAACCACCATCTCTATTGAGATTGCTTGGCATTCTTTCAATCTCAATGGATTCCCTAAATTTTCGGTGATGGAACTGCAAACTTTGGCAATAACATTGGCCTCCTCAATACAAGCATGATGTTTGGTCTTCTCTGCATGCTCTGCTAGTGCGGAAGACTTGGTTCTCCTATGTTTAAGGTCAGCTGTGTGCTCATTAATTCTTTGATTAATAGAGCGTCCAGTCTCACCAAAATAGGGGGTCCCACAGGAATAAGGAATAATATGGACACCCTTCATGTCCTTAGGGTCGATAGGAACTGGCATGAAGATATTGCTCCGTATGTGTTTTCTTCCGAAACACTTGGTGGGAGAGGGAACCGTCAATATTCTTTGAAATAAAAATATCAAGGAAAGGGAGGCAACCATCGACTTCTTGTTCCATGGTGAACTTAATGGCAGAGGATTGACTGTCAAGATGATTGAAGAAGAGATCTAACTCCTCTTGGCCATGAGACCAGATGACATTAGTGTCATCTACAAATATTTTCCAAAGTTTAGGTAGGAGGTGGGCCAAGGCCAGAGCCTTGGATTCAAAATCTTCTATAAAAAGATTAGCAACGACAGGGGATAGGGGTGATCCCATGGCAACACCAGAAGTTTGCTCAAAGAACTCGCCCTAAAAACTAAAAAAGGTGGAAGTGAGACAGATCTCAACTAATCGAGCGGTATTAGGATCCGTTAGGTGGTTAATCACTTCCATGGCCTCCTTTATAGGGATGCGAGTGTAAAGGGAGACTACATCAAAACTAACAAGAATTTCCCCAGGGTCAAGCTTTATGTCCTTGAGCTCTTCAACAAAGGATGCAGAGTCTTTGACGAAGGACTTTGTACGACCAACTAAGGGTTTAAGCTTTAAGGCAAGGAATTTAGCCAGAAGGTAGGTAGGAGCACCAATGATGTTGACAATGGGCCTTAGGGAAGTCCCCTCCTTGTGAATCTTAGGGAGCCCATAGATCCTTGGAGTAATGGGACTGCTCTTAATGAGTTTATGGCAAAGGGAACTCACT
The DNA here is from genome assembly GCA_031772625.1 of Pinus tabuliformis. Classification (NCBI taxonomy): domain Eukaryota; kingdom Viridiplantae; phylum Streptophyta; class Pinopsida; order Pinales; family Pinaceae; genus Pinus; species Pinus tabuliformis. The sequence goes on along the minus strand of CM062820.1, from coordinate 717,723,917 downwards.
GAGCTACTGGAATTGATGGGAAGAGCCATAGTCCTAGAAATCTTCTTTAACGGGTTCTTTGGAAGTTTTTTATAGCTTCCACTATTATATAGATGATCTAACATCTTCTTGCGGCAATCTTCTTTGTCAAGAATGACAGTAGCCCCTCCTTTGTTGGCTTTCAAAACAACGAAATATTTGTTTTGGTTTAAGGATTTGAAGGCCACAAATTCTTCCTTGCTGAGGTTGCTCTGATGGGGCTTTGCCTTCCTAAGGAGAACGATGCAATCCTGTCTAATAGTGTCCTTAATATTATATGGTAAACCTCTAATCCCGAATTCTACGTCACAAATAATGTCATCTACCAAGATATTGTTAGGGGCTAGGGCAAAATTTAAACCTTTACTCAAAAGCTTAAAAACAGAAGGGGGAAAGGAGAAACTAGACAAATTGATAACTTTATTGTTACGAGAGGGCGGGGGAAGATTAATATTATTATTAATGTTTCTGTCAAATTTGTTTATATATTTTAAATTATTACATCTGTTAAGAATCAACAACTTAATATTATTATTAATCTTATTGTCAACACCATTGGTGGTCCTACCTACCTTCTTGTTGAAAATGTAACAAGATGATGGAGCTTAGTGGAAAGGAGTCACCTTCACTAAGTGGGCCCGCAGGCTATTTTTGGCGCAAAGTCTATTTTTAGACTATGTCTATTTTTAGACATATGGATCATGGTCTATGAGTTGCAGGATTCTATTTATGGATGATTGGTCATGTTGGTAAAAATAGATGGACTTCTATTTTTAGACATATGGGCGGAGTCTATTTTTAGACTACCAGACTAAAAATAGAACAGTCGAATATTATTAGCTCATAATAATATTTGGACTATAAACATTATCTTATCCTCTTGGAGCACTTCAGTTTGAGCTACAGATGTGGCACATGCAGCTGTCAGAAGGAAATACGCTTTTCTTGTGGGTCAGTTGAGCTATTGCATGCAAGACTTCAGTTAGAACTCATGTGGTTGAGTTTTGGTGGAGTTGATTGTGGAGTTGATGGAGTTGTGTTTAGTTTGACTTGGTTAAAATAGTTGTATTTAGTCTAACTGCAGAATACATTAGTGATGAGTGATGTGAATTAATTGTTAAATTAATTCACTAATTATTAACTCATAAAGAAACTAAATAATACATCAGTTAACTCAGTGCATGGACAGTTCAGTGGAGACAGGTGTTAGAGGTTGAGATTGCTATCAGTTGTGACTATAGTTGTGCATGAGATCTTGCACAATCAATGGGATTGAGTAATGCCAATGAGGATTGCGTGGTTCAGCCAAGGAAATATGAGTTTGCTTCAGCCATTCATCATTATTCTCATGCAGGATTGTGCAGTGGAGGCAGGCAAAGCAGTGGAGGAGATTTGAACCTGTGATTGATTCAGATCTGAGCTAGTTTTGTGTGTAACAGGTGGAGATAGTATTGAGTACTTGTGCGGAGTATTGTACTATGTATTGTTACATGTTCTCAATCATTATAATATACAGATAGTGTGGGGTTTTCAGTTGTATGCTTTCCCTGGGTTACATACTGTGTTACTGTGCGCATGCGATTGATGTTTCATTGTTTTTAATTCTGCAAAATTGATGATCAACGTAGAGGAGGTTATGTATTATGCATGCATTCTGTAAATAGTGTATAATCAGGATAATCTTTGTGAATAAGTGTCATATTATTCAAAATTTCTACATGGTATCAGAGCTGAGTTGATCATCAGATCTATTATTCAGAAAGTGATTACATTTTATTTCTTCAGGTAGAGTCTGTAATCGGGCCAGGTAGCCTCTGGATTCATCCTTCCTTTGGAAGGTGAGATATCCGGTAAAAGCCCATACAGTCAATATCTGTACGAGAAATACTTTGTTTTCATGAATTTTAGATCAGAGGCGGTTGAGTTTTGAGCTGGTGGAATTCGAATTTGCAGCAGTGTTTTCTTGGTGTCAAAGTTGAAATGTCTTTCAACAGATTGCGATTGGAGTATGCTCTTGAGGGCAGCTCGAATTATATTGCATGGAAAGACAGGATGGAGGCGGTGTTAGATGATAATGGGCTGAAGGAGTTCATAGAGGCTGAGGTCCCAAAGCCTACTGATGCTGCTGAAGCTATGGCTTGGCAAAAGAAGACAACAAAGTGTCGAAGGATTCTGTTGGAGGGCGTGAAGGATCACATTGTATCCAGCCTGCATGGAAAGGCTTCTCCATACTTGATGTGGAAAGCGTTGATGGATCTATTCCAAAGCAAGAGTGACCAGAGGAAGTTGGCACTCAAGGATAAACTCAGAAACATTAAGTGTGAGAATGGAGACAATATGCCCAGGTATCTCACGAAGTTCACCCAATGCCGGGATGAGCTGGGAAGTGTGGGGGTGACTGTCGATGATGAGGACTTGGTGAGCTTGGCTCTCCTTGGTCTTCCGAAGAGTTGGCATTCCTATCAGGACTCTGTCAATGGTCAGGAGAAATTGCCATGATGGGAGAGACTTTGGTTAGATCTTGGGCAAGAGGAGATCAGGCGGAATACCAGGGACGGATCTTCATCAAAGGCATCTGATGAAGAAGATTGCGCTTTGGCTGCCAAAGCAAAGAAGGGGAGGGAGAAGGGTTCTCTTTCCGAATCCAGTTCTTCCAATAATGGGAAGAAGGTTGACAATTCGAAGGTGAGATGATTTTATTGTCATGAGTTGGGCCATTATGCTACTAATTTCCCAAAGAAGAAATCCAAGAAGGGATTCGGGGAAGGATTTGAAGGTGAGGCACTTGCTTCACAGTTCGAGTTGGATTTCACACTCTTCGCATGCATGGTTTCATCCATGGTGGGAAGTGGTTGGTTTCTTGACAGTGGAGCTTCTTTCCACATCACCGATGACAAGAGCTTATTCAGTACTTTGGAGGAGAAAGATCTCCAGATACTCATAGCGATGGGTAATGATGAGAAGTATAGTGTCTCAGGTGTAGGCATGGTTATTTTTCAGAGGGAGCATAGAGCTCGCCTTACCTTTACTGATGTCAAGTATGTACCAGGATTGAAGACAAACTTGGTGTCGATCACGATGCTGTAAGACAGAGGCTATGATGTAGTCTTCAGTAAGGGAAGGTTTTCCTTAGACACATCATCACTAGACAGGTGAAGCAGATTGGTTCACGGGTCAAGGACCTGTATGCTCTTGAGGTTCAAGATGCATGCAAAGCCTTGAGTAGTGAGGCAACTGATGGAGACTTAGTGGTTGAGAGGGAGCGTATATTACCTCTCAACATGTAGAGCCAAAAGAAGTCTCAGACGATTGTGGAGGAGCCACGATTGGTGCAACAACTTCAGGAGGTTGTGGAGCAGCCACAACAAGGGAAGCTGAGAGGAGATCGAGTAGAGACATCTACTCATGCAGAGACCTCTAGTAGGAGGAAACTTCGAGCCAGGTGGGCTGAGGGATCGCATGCAACCATACCTCCAGGTAGGAGGTGGGGTGATGTGGATTGACCGTCCCAAGGAGGAGGGGCAGGATCCTTGAGGTACCCAACCTCTTGGATGAGACCTTGCTACGAGAGCCCCGATGTGGAGTAGCAGGAACTGACTGATTGGGTAGAGACAGATGCGGATGGAGCGGCAGAGAGAGCGACAGTGCAGGGAATCCCAGGACAACGCATAGCTAGCAGGTTGCAGCAATGCGAGAGGCACAAGTGTTTTGCACAATGCTAGGTGGCATAGAGAAGTGCGAAATGGTGTGAGATGCATGGAGATGTTGTAGTAGCACAGATGTCAGAGAGGGAGCACTTGTTAGCAGCAGGTAGAGCTTCAGCATCAGAGTATGTTCCTAGCCCAATATAGTGGTCAGTTGGGAGTGTTTTTGTTCCAAGTGTTGTTGGAGCAAGTGGACCGGGCAAATGTGTTGCATGCAGAACATTCCAGAGTTGCAGGATAGGGGTTGCAGATAATCCATATCTTGTTGAGAGGGAGTGTTGAAAATTCAACAAGATGATGGAGCTTAGTGGAAAGGAGTCGCCTTCACTAAGTGGGCCCGCAGGCTATTTTTGGCGCAAAGTCTATTTTTAGACATATAGATCATGGTCTATGAGTTCCAGGATGCTGTTTATGGATGATTGGTCATGTTGGTAAAAATAGATGGACTTCTATTTTTAGACATATGGGCGGAGTCTATTTTTAGACTGCCAGGCTAAAAATAGAACAGTCGAATATTATTAGCTCATAATAATATTTGGACTATAAACATTATCTTATCCTCTTGGAGCACTTCAGTTTGAGCTACAGATGTGGCACATGCAGCTGTCAGAAGGAAATACGCTTTTCTTGTGGGTAAGTTGAGTTATTGCATGCAGGACTTCAGTTAGAACTCATGTGGTTGAGTTTTAGTGGAGTTGATGGAGTTGTGTTCAGTTTGACTTGGTTAAACTAGTTGTATTTAGTCTAACTGCAGAATACACTAGTGATGTGTGATGTGAACTAATTGTTAAATTAATTCACTAATTATTAACTCATAAAGCAACTAAAGAATACATCAGTTAACTCAATGCATGGACAGTTCAGTGGAGATAGGTGTTAGAGGTTGAGATTGCTATCAGTTGTGACTATAGTTGTGCATGAGATCTTGCACAATCAATGGGATTGAGTAATGCCAATGAGGATTGCGTGGTTCAGCCAAGGAAATACGAGTTGGCTTCAGCCATTCATCATTATTCTCATGCAGGATTGCGTAGTGGAGGTAGGCAAAGCAGTGGAGGAGATTTGAACCTGTGATTGATTCAGATCTGAGCTAGTTTTGTGTGTAACAGGTGGAGATAGTACTAAGTACTTGTGAGGAGTATTGTACTATTTATTGTTACATGTTCTTAATCATTATAATATATAGATAGTGTGGGGTTTTTAGCTGTATGCTTTCCTCGGGTTACATACTGTGTTAATGTGCGCATGCGATTGATGTTTCATTATTTTTAATTCCGCAAAATTTATGATCAACGTAGAGGAGGTTATGTATTATGCATGCATTCCAAAAATAGTGTATAATCAGGATAATCTCTGTGAATAAGTGTCATACTATTCAAAATTTCTACACTTCTGGCTAAATTCCTTGCCTTAAAGATTAAACCCTTAGTTGGTCGTACAGAGTCCTTCGTCAAAGACTCTGCATCCTTTGTTGAAGAGCTCAAGGACATAAAGCTTGAACCTGGGGACATTCTTGTTAGTTTTGATGTAGTATCCCTTTACACTTGCATCCCTATAAAGGAGGCCATGGAAGTGATTAGTCGCCTAACGGATCCCGATACCGCTCGGTTAGTTGAGATTTGTCTCACTTCCACCTTTTTTAGTTTTGAGGGCGAGTTCTTTGAGCAGACCTGTGGTGTTGCCATGGGATCAACCCTATCCCCTGTCGTTGCTAATCTTTTTATGGAAGATTTTGAATCCAAGGCTCTGGCCTTGGCCCACCTCCTACCTAAACTTTGGAAAAGATTTGTAGATGACACTAATGTCATCTGGTCTCATGGCCAAGAGGAGTTAGATCTCTTCTTCAATCATCTCAACAGTCAATCCTCTGCCATTAAGTTCACCATGGAATAGGAAGTCGATGGTTGCCTCCCTTTCCTTGATATTCTTATTTCAAAGAATATTGATGGTTCCCTCTCCCACCAAGTATTTCAGAAGAAAACACATACGGAGCAATATCTTCATGCCAGTTCCCATCATTTCCCAGCTCAAAAGTTGGGCGTTCTCAACACCCTCGCTACTCGTGCCCTAAGGATCTCTGATGAAAAGAGCTTCGAGAAAGAGAAATCCCATCTCCTTAATGTCTTTGTTGAGAATGGTTATAGTAGACACCTTCGACATAAAGCTTTCCTTAAAGCTTCTAGAAATTCTGTAGTTAAAAAGGAACATAAAGAATGAGTCCCAGGGGTCCATCTACCTTTTGTTCAAGGGACCACTGATAAGATTGCGAGGATTCTTAAGAAGCATAATGTTCCCTCAACCTTTAGACCCCTTAACACCATTCATAAATTCCTCTGATCAGTGAAGGATCCTATCGACCCTAAGGACATGAAGGGCGTCTATATTATTCCTTGTTCCTGTGGGACCCCCTATATTGGTGAGATTGGACGCTTTATTAATCAAAGGATTAATGAGCATGCAACTGACCTTAAAAATAGGAGAACCAAGTATTTTGCACTAGCAGAGCATGCAGAGAAGACCAAACATCATTTTTGTATTGAGGAGGCCAATGTTATTGCTAAAGTTTTGCAGTTCCATCACCGAAAATTTAGGGAAGCCATTGAGATTGAAAGAAGGCCAAGCAATCTCAATAAAGATGATGGTTGGAAGATCAGTAGTTGCTAGATCTCGGCCCATGCTTCCTATTCGTTTCCTCCACTTCCTCCCCCTCCCTCTATTAATAGCTTGTTCTAGATTTCTCATAATTCCCCCCCCCCTTGTTATCCTTTAACCTGCTTTCTTTAGCCATAGTTCTTTGATCCTTTTTGGAAATCTTCCTTGATTTCTTATTTTTAAGAGATAGTCCTTTTCATACCTATCTTAATGGGTTAAATTATCTAGTATAAGATATTTAAACGGCTTTACTAATAAATTTATATTAATTAGTTACCCATCCTTTAATTAAATACTATTATTATAACACTATTATATTAATAATAATAATACAATAAATCCTTACAATTACTAATATCCCTAGATCTATTAATACTTATTCCATTAAATAACCTTACTATTGAATTTATATTAATTAGTTACACAAGACATTGATAATAAGATTAATACTATAACATTATTATAATAATAATATAATATTAATTATTATTAGTTATTATTAAATCATTTCGATTACTAACAGTTATTTTCCCTAGATATATTATTATATGTTAACATTTCAATCAATTTTATTATAAATATTCCCTAGTAGTATTGTTAACTCAAATATGGTTAACTTTTCACTTAAATAACATATGATAGGTATTAAAATAATATTTGTTTTAGCATAATAATATTATATAATTAAACAATTTGAATAGTCAAATTTAGCCATTTCTTGGTCAATCTTAGCCGTTTATCCAGTTTGATCTAATATAGTCATTTTTCAGTCAAACCTAGCCGTTGGATGATCTGCTCTCCCTATTTAATATGTAGCCATGATCTAATTCTTCAACTTGTCTTGACGATGAACCACACTCGTTGGTTAGAAATGCGTCGACAAATGTATTATCATGTGATTTACGCCAATTAACTTTTTCTCATAAGCTTTACAATAATATCACTCTAAACTTGGGCTTTGAGCCCCAAAACATGTTGTGGGGGGATTCCATTCTCAATAGGTGCCCAATACAAACATCGTGACTCGCCCTCGAGTCACTCTATCGGCGGGATGATCTTGGCACGAAGTCCCTCCAACTTTGTCGGCGCGACGATCTTGCCCATAACTTGCATCTTAATTGCCCGCCGCCCGCTCCATTTGGCCTCAAATTGAACATCCCATCATGAATAGTGACACCAACGGTCACTTTCCAGCCAACCCGTGTGGTAGCGTAACCCTCCATGCGCGGTCACGAACCCTGTGACATTATGATTCTGTGTGCATTTCCAATATCACGTAGCGCCCAGGCAGAATATTTTATAGTCCCGCGCTCCCTTGCAACTGCCTGGAGTGTTAAGACTATTCTTCTTATGGCTAGTTAGGTGGTCACACCACCCTTGCGGGGATCCATCCCGTCCTCTATCATAGTTCGCAGAGAATCCCCATCTTTCATTATGGTGATCGGCATTGCGCACTCTACTATTTGCAATGCACTACCTTGGTCACTACGTTTAGCGATATGCGGTCCAAGCCAAGGCATCAGACTAACCAGTGCACGATGATGGCTTTCTAATTTGTCAGTATGACTGTACGCAACTTGCCTCACCATCCTTGGTTTTTCAACGAGAATTGCTTCCTTTATTTCATTTTCCAGCTTCTTGACCTCTGCGTCCATTAACACGCTTTTCTCCCTTAGTCGTACATGGTCTTTCTCAAGTTCGCGAAGTCTAAAGTCTCCCCGTCGGATTTCTTCCTCAAGTCTTATATGTTTTGTTTTGCATAGCTGTGTGATTTCTTCATTCCGGTTTGTGAGGATCATCGTATCTACGGGTGCTGATATGCGCAGACTCGGCTTTGCATGCTCCACGGGGACTACATCCTCTGCTTCATACTTCAACTTTGGAAATGCTTGCACGGTGAGAGTTTTGCACATGGTCCTATAATCCCATACAACCACTGGTACATGTAGGTCCCAGTCGGTGCATCTCACATGGTTGACCCTGTTCAACATTTCGCACACCTTGTCAAAGGCTTCCCCATGTATGATCTTTTATGTGCTAGGTCTTATCATATTTCATCGTTCACGCACTTGCCTTGCCTGCTTCTTCTTGTTGTTCCTATTTCCTATCGTGAGAGTGGTATGCATTCGTGCGGGCTGCGTACCATATGCCTGTACCCATCTGGAAAGGTGGGCGTGCAGGCTATTTTGTTCATCATGCCCAACGTTCATCCTCATTTGAGGCTTCCCAAATTGTAAGAACATCATCTTTCTTCATTCGTTCCAGTCCCCGAAACTTTGCTGATGTGTACCCCACCATCTTGTGGGCGTAGTGCGCAGTGCCCCTTTCAGAGCATCGAACCACTGCTGTTCTAGTACTGCGCTTTCAAATTTGTTCAGGAATTCATACACTGCTATCAACCCATCATACATAGGCAGATCCCTCACCTCTGTTGTTACGTAGCACAGTGATCTTACCATCATGTTGCAATTGAGCGTGGTTACTTTGTGTAACCGGTTTTGCCATCGTTCTGTTTCCTCATTCTAATATGATGTGTAGGAGCTTTCGCGCTCCCAAAAAATCCTGCCATCTGCTGTAGGATTAATCTAATCCTCTTCCCGAGCAGTTATCTTTTAGATACAGTCTAGCTCATCGTCACTCTCATCATCGCGCATTGGTGCTGTGTAGCGCGATCCTTCTGCAGGGTCTAGAGGTACCACTACGCGCAGTGAATTTTTCTCAAAAACCATTTTGCGCTTCTTTAGATTTATGACTCCATTCATATAAGTGGCTCAACCAATTCCTAGTAGCGCGGGATAGGGATTGCTGTCATCGACAATCTATATCACTTCGAAATATGTAAGCGTGCTCACACCTTCAATGTCTACCGTTATTCCCTGCAATCTTCCCATCAGTAGGATCTTTTGTTAGTTCGCCATTCACAATTGAATAGGGGACCATTGCAACGCGGGCTTATCCATGTGCTCCCATGTTTGCTTTGGTAGCACATTTGCGTCCGATCCTAGATCCAAAATTACTTGATCCATTTCATACTCCCCGATTTGCGTAGTCAATCTCATTTCCCTTCCTGTTCGCGATGTATGTTTCCCGAGTTTTCGGACTGCGCACTGTTCTCCTCACCCAGCGCACCTAGTGATAAGTTCTTGCAGTCCTTTCACAACCTTGCTATCATGCAGTAGCTTCATACATGTTTCCATAAAGGTAGTGAACATTGAAGGATCCATCTCCGACTCTAGTTGATCCTTACTACCTAAAGTGGAGGCCTCCATGAAGCTCTTCTTAGCTTCCATGAATGTCTCCTTCGCGTGCTCCAAATCAAATTCAATTTCCTTTGTCGGAACCTTGTGAATCCACACACTTTCTTTAGGCTTCTTACCTTTGTCATATCCTATTGTGATACTGCTTCGGAGCACGATGTTTACATTCAGGTCCTCTTCGCGCGACTCAGACCTCATCATTTGAAAATTCTGAGTTGGGGGAGGCTAGAGTATCCCTTTATCGTGCAGCCTCGGTATCAATGTAGGGTAGTCTTTCATCTCATGATCAAGCTGAGTACAATATAAACATGATTCTCTCGTTGGATTTATACAATCACGGGCATAATGCCCTCGCCCTCCGCAGTTGTAACAAATCAGCTGTCCGCGACCCCTTCCCGGTCCCATTCCACCTCGACCTCGTCTGTGCCCCTAAAATCCAGTGCGCGCCATCCCTTCATTTGGATCGAGGGCTCGCATTATGGTCTGCACTTTGTAGGCAGGAGTCCGATCCATCATCATCTTGTAACTTCTACAGGTGCGCTCATCATGGCCTACCGACCTGTAGAAATTATAGAACAACTGCTGGGACATCTCCACATACTTTTGTAATAGGTGAGAGTTATCTGTAGTGTCTTTTCCTCCTATCTGAAAAATCATGCACCATAATGCAGGCGCCGTGCTCGGTCTTGCTTGTGCCTTTGGTCTGAATGGTATTGGCCCTTCTCCCGCTAAGTAATTCGCGAAGACTGGGCAATGGTCCTTGTCATGCCCTTGGCCCTTGCATTTTATGCACCATACCTCCTCGTGCACTTCTGGGCGAGTTTTCCTGTCCTGTTTCAAACTCTACATTTCTAGACACAAATTTTGTAGTTGTACGTGGATTTGTTGGAATCCTAGGCCAGGATCTTGTATTGGGGTCTCATGCAGTTTCATTGCAATCTCCAAAGCTTTGGCCTGGGTGGATAACTTCTGTTGTGACAACGTCATCCTTAAATGCGGCATTATAGATGCTACAAACCATGCGCAGTGCTGTCCATCCGTCAAGGTCATGTTGGCTTCGCAAATCATACTCTTCAGTCTCTGATCCAGATCCCATGGGGTCTTGCCTGGAAGCATCGCGATTTCCTTAAACTCGATAATTGATTGTGTCTTTGGTTTTGGCCTGCCAAATTCCTTGTTCAACACAGCCTAGATATCTACAATCCCCGTGTTTGAATAGTCATTAGAATTCTTAATGTACCATGTTAGTACGTGATCCTACAACGCGCTTACCAGTGTTACCTTCTTTATATTTTCATCCATGACTCCTTGTGCTTCCCATACAACCTTTACTACGGACCAAAATTGGTTTAGATCTTCGTTCCTTACTCCTTTGAATATAGGAAATTTTATCGCACTCTCCATATTGAACTGTGGTGGTGGTGGTGGTGGGGTGGGTAGAGACAAAGGTGATGATGGTGAAACCAGTGGTGGTGTAGGTGGGGGTGGTATGCGCGGAATTCGTTGCCTTATCACACTAATCACGCTTCTTGGAGAAACTTTCGCAAGCTCTTCCTCACTTTTCGGCTTCGGCGAAATCAAGGGGCTATTTTCTATCTCTATTCTACCTTCATTTCTATAGATCTTCCCACTTCACGTAGCCCCAAACATCAAGTTATTCAATCACTCACTTTTCACACAATAACATTTTAATCCAAGCGTTCAACGGTTTAATGTACTTACCTCGCGGTCCTTTGAGGAAGCGTCGTTCTGCCTGGCTGTAGCTGACGGTCATGTCTACCGTGAACTCGATGATAAACCCTCCTATTATCCAATCATACTAATGGTCCACAACGTGCGCGATCTTATCTTCTGATGCTTCTAGTGTGTGCACCGATTTTGAAGTCCACACAATCGGTTTGTCAAGCCTACACCTTCTTTAACTGTCTGCTAGCTTCGCGATCCACTCATACAACTCAAAGGGGAAGGATGTGTTAGCGCTTGAAATTTCACCTCAGGCTGAGAAAGGTAAACCTCAAGGCTACATCAAACCATTTAACCTCGTAGCTAGCCCTACGGGGTAGGAGAAGGCTCTCTCCGGTCAATCTCGGCAGATCTTCAATGGGATGAGATGACCAACAAGGTAACACTGATATTAGGCTAGTAAACTGATTAAAAAGGTTGATTTGGGGTTTTTTGGGTTTTTGGTGGCAAATTGAGGAATTGCAATTTTGGGTGCGGGGATTTGACACAGTTTCTGCAGGGGGTTCTTTGGGGCGAGGTAGGAGACCGTATTGATGCCTTTGATTGAGGTGAGTGGATGGAAAAGACCGGTGAGGAGCTAAGGAGAGCAAATAATACTTTGAATTCTCCTTAAACAGTAGAAAACATAGAAATTAAACAAATTTAAAAGCAGAGCATGGCAAGCATGAATTCTTACTTTAACACTTCATTTGTTTAATATGCAGAAGGAAAGAAAGGATATGAATCACATAACAAACTTACAAGAACATTAAGAAGCACTCCATCAATACATGAAACCACAAGAATCCCAAAAAGGACTGCAAAACCCTGGTCTTCCTTAGCCAAAAATTGTAGAGATACAATGAATAATACAATGATAGCTTCTCCCTCAAGAGTCCAACCATGAAAATGAGCAAGAAATTACATAATATAGATGATCTAACCTCTTTCCTTGCCTCCATGGGTCGAGCTCACTATCCTAGGAGCTGTTTCAACCACTTCTAAACTAAGCACTACAAACTAGGCAGTCAAAACAACTTGCCTCTATAAGTTAGGAAACCAATCCATTCATTAAATATTTACCCTTTACATGAATGAATGTTCTAGAAGTGTTAAATAAGAGTAAAAGTGTCTAAAAAGTACAATAATTACATCAAAGAGGATCACATTTCATCCCAAAAAGTCAAACTGAGTCAAATCTGCGTTTTCTGGGCTGTACAGTGCATTTTTGAAAAAATTTGCCTGACGGGTCGCGCGCCCCTGCCTGACGGGTCGCGCGCCCCTGCCTGACGGGTCGCGCGCCTTTGGAGCGATTTTTGAGGCACTTGAAGGTGTCCAAATTGAGCAAAAGTGGGCTTGTTGTAAAGGTCTATGAGTCTACTTTCCAACCTAACTGGAATTTTTGAATTTGGAGGTCATTTGCCTTGTCAAAACGTAATTCTCCCAAGACTGGTTTCTGCAACTCAAAAAAGGGCCAAAAAGTCATTTTTTGGTAGTTTTTTGACCTTTTGGGGGACCAAAACTGCACAAAATCTCAAGTCCATCCATGGGCATATGTAACTTTGCATGAAAAATCTAGAAATGCTGAGTTTTCGCCAAAAGGAGTTGCCATGATGAAGGGTCGCGCGCGGGGTGAGACCCGTTAATGGGAAAAACCTGCAAATTGCCTGAAAATGTCAAAATTCACCCAAAATTCTCAAAATTTTTTGGGTTTTGTGCTGTGGTTGGGCTAATTAGTGCCTTGATCTTTGAGGGAAGCCTCAGCCAAGATACAGAGTGGATTGGTCCTCTTTTTCCGTTTAAGGGCCTCAGACAACCGCCTTTGAAACATTTTCATCTTGGCCTTGCACACATGCATTCTTGCCCAGTAATGGTTTTTCATGTTCCTCAGCAATTTCTTCTCTTGGTTGGCCTTAGCCAACAGCCTCTCCAAGTGTGCGTTCTCCTGGATGAGCATGGACTCTCGGTCAGCGGGCAATGGATCACCGGGTCTTCTTCGGTTCAAGACTCGGTCACTACGAATCCTCCATAACTCATCGAGAGTTTTCTCATCCTCCAACTGTTTGTTGTGCTGCTCCAGGTATGAGATTGTCCATTGTGCACCTTCTAGTCTCTTTTGCAATACCTCATTTTCAGCTCTAAGGTGCTGAATGATCTCCTTTGCCTCTTGGCTCGGAGAACTGGCCTCAAGATCAACAAGCTCAATATCTGGAACTCCTGATGGCCCCTCGTCAATCATGGGCTGCTTGCCCCTCTGTGCTGCCTGTGCTGCTAAAGAGAGTGAGGCCCCTTCCACCTGATGTGGAGATAACACTCGCTGAGCTGATGAAGAAGGCGAGACCCCTTCCACCTGGTGTGGAGAAAATACTCGCCTAGCTGCTGCAAATAAGGCCCTGTGGCCTCTCTGATAAGTGACCAATAAGGACAAGCTTGTAGACCTGCCAAAGAAGTAGGCTCCTCTCTCCTGTGATGGCTACCTTTTCCACCTCTATGTGGCCTCCTCTGTACCTCAACCTCTGACACTGATGCTTGGTCATCACTCTGCTCATATGTTTCGGTTTCTGACATGTTTGAGGAGCAGAGTGGACAAAATGTACTGCTGTTTCTGCTTGTAAAAGTGCTGAACTCTATGCTGTTTCAAGGGGACAATGACATGAGGGAAATGTTAGGGGAGGGACCTCTTGCACAAGGAATTGGGAATATATGAATAACAGGGAATTTAGGGAATACATTGCAAACAAATATTTGCATATATACAGGCATACATGTACATAACAAGGATATAGGGAATCATTTACAAAATCACTGCATATAGGAATACATGTATAAACAGTGAACATATGGGAATATGAATACATGCATTAACAGGGAAAGATAGGGAAACATATTTACAAAACTCTTTACATATTCACCAACAAATTCTTGTGTTTACACATGCATATGGTGCAGCAAGATTAGGGTTTGAGTTTTTTGATGCTTTGGGAGAGGGGTAGGGTTTGCATTTTTAGTGATTAGGGAGAAGGGAGGGTTTGCATTTTATTTATAAAATAGTATGGGAAAATAGATATGAATGCAAATATGAGTAAAAAGGGAAGGAGGGAAACAATTTACCAAGGGAAATACCTTGAAACAACACAAACCCTAGCACATTTAAACATTAACAATGCAACCATATAGTGTCTTTTCACTTGCATGATTTGAGGTTAAAACATAAGCATGAGGGCTTACATTCATAACCAACCACCAAAATGATGTGTAGAGAGCCTGCCTTGAACAAATTCGATGACTTAGAGGAAGATTGAGAAAAATTGAAAGGAGATTGCAGAGAACAGGTTGACGGGTCGCGCGCCCCTCCCAACGGGTCGCGCCCGTTCAAAAACTGAACTGCTGGATGGTCTCTAACGGGTCGCGCGCACCTGACGGGTCGTGCACCTGGCCTGACGGGTCGCGCGCTTGTCTTGAGCTCGAACCTTGACCAATTTTCGCCCAATGCTCTTGATGTTTGCTCACTCTCTCTCAACCATGCTTTGGATGCGCAATGAGACTAATAGGAGGGAAATTGAACTTTTATAAACTCCATTTGGAAAAATTTAATGCTCAAACCCACTTTCTAAAGTTTATCTTTGACACTTTATAAAACTGACTTTTTGGCTTCCTTTTGCCTTGAAATCGACTCTTTTAGTGCTTTTTCTTGATTCTTTTTGCAGGTAGATCATCTGAGGGATCTCGGCAAGGGGACCAGGCTTTTCATGATGTCCGCTGCAGTCTTTTGAAATTTCATCACTTTTTACAAAAATTTTGAAAAAAATGACCTTGGCTTTAAAAACGGAGTTTTTAAATCCAAGGTGAAAATTCACTGTACAAGATAAAAATATCGAAGAAACATGTTTACAATTCCTCCCTCTGGCTTGCTGAGCACTCATGGACTTTTAGAGACATGACCTTGCAGAGATAAATGACCAAAACCCTAGACCTAGGACTTTGACCTCAAGACAAAACAAGACAAGCTTGAAAGAGCTTAATGACTGATATGACCTGATCCAGCAAAGCCAAGAGGGGTATAAATAGACCAGCTCCTCCATCAGGGTTATGGCATGCCTAACGGGATGCAAAACTTGACACTGATGAGACACCTACCTATGCAAATGCAAAGAGCTTTGATCGCTGATGGAGGGCTTCAAGACCGACACTAACAAGATGCAAAGAAAATTTCATGGATTTCTGTATATAAGTAGCACTCTAACCAATCTTCCTTTGATACTCATGTATTCCTATTTTCCTGCGCCGCGAACTTGTGAATCTTTCTGTCCAACCACCCTTCAATTTCTTTCTTTGTTGGATTCCAATGAAACGACATCAGACATCCCTTATGCAGATCCCGGTCCCAACAACAGAACCATTTGTTGGCTTGTTAGGGCCTGACCCAGGTTCGAAGGTGATTTAACCAAACAAAACCTAGTAATACTGGCCCTTTCGGCAACAGTTCACGGTGTGTGGACTGAGGTCTCACCTGAAGTAGTATGGGAGGGTGCTAGAACCAGGTTTCCACACCCTGGAGATGTCTGATGTTTTCAAGTGGTCCATGGTTCGACCCTGCGTGCATGTCGCTACACGCACTTACCTGTACCTCGCAGCCTGTGATGCTACCTTCGTGTAGCCCTACTTTGGGGCCAAACAATGTTATTACCCAAGTTCTTACTAGTAACCTGATATTAGTTAATTAACTTAGCTTACTGTCATGTGAAAAGTATACTTAGCAATATAAATCATTCATACAAGTGTGCACAGTAAATAAACAATACATTAGAAACTGATATCATACATGTAATAATTCAAGAACGGATACATAGAATTCAAGTAAAACTTCTGTTTATTATTCTCTTCCTTCGGTTACAAACTCTATCTTGCCTTACGCACTCGGCTTCAGGGGTCTGTGCACTTAGCTGCAGACTCGATTAGGCCTCTGTGCACTCAGCTGCAGAGCCTCTTCCTACTATTATGACCCAAGACACACTTAGACTCTTCTTCTATGCTTCATTATCTCATACTCTGCTCTTTCTTCCTTACTATATTTTACAGTTAGAGCTTCGCTTTATTTATACAATCCCAGGGTCCGTAGACCATGGGTAGGCCGACATTACATTCAACACTTAGCATGGATAGCCTTATGACTCTAACATACATTTCACGCCCGCAATTGGCGGAGCTTTACAATAATATCACTCAAAACTTGGGCTTTGAGCCCCAAAACATGTTGTGCGGGGATTCCATTCCCAACAGAAGTTGTGAAGCTCTGTCAGAGTCGTCATGGCTAGCTAATCCCAAATGAATTGGATCTTAGTTTCATCCACATGCATGCTTTTCTTATCAATTATGTAGCCTATATGTTGGACCTAGTCCATGCCAAAGAAGCGTTTCTCCAGGTGGGCACATAGCTTGTGCTGTCACAGGATTTGAAGGACTCGCAGAATATGTTACAAGTGCATTTCCTAGATCTTGCTAAAGATGAGTATATCATCCAAATATACAACCACGAATGAGTTGGTGAAAGGCTGCATTATGTCATCCATCAACCTCATAAAAGTTATAAAATCATTTGTCAACCCGAAGGGCATGACCAATCACTCAAAGAGACCCTCCTTTCACTTGAAGGTTGTCTTCCATACATATGTGGGTTCTATTGGAACTTGGTGATTGTCAGAATTCAAATCAATATTGCTAAAGTACTTAGCCCCCTTGAGCTAGTTAAGAGGGTCATCAACCCATGGGATTGGGCATCTATTCCTAATAGTGATTTTATTAAGTGCCAGATAATAAATGCAGAGTGTCCAAGTTCCATATTTCTTTTGTGCAAGTACAATTGGGCTCCCACAAGTTGAGAAACTTGGTCAGATGTGCCCCTTTTGTAGCAACTCTTGGATATTTTTTTTGATTTCCTTGTTTTCAATAAGAGAGTGGTGTGAGATTGGCCCATTACATAGAGGTTCTCCAGGAGTAATATCGATCTAACACTTGACCTAACAATGAAAAGTTACCCTTATGAGTGAGGAGAAGATGTCCTTGTACTCTTCCACGACCTTATTAGCTTACTTCTGTTGCGTGGTGGAATCTTTCTGGGGGCCATGGATGTGGCCACGATTAGGAAATATATCTATATATATATATATATTAATTTATTTTTTTCTTCTCTCTAGGAGATGATCTTACTACGTTGCTTGGCATAGATTAAAGAAATGGTGGTAGGCAAGGCTAACAATGATATTTTGTATAGTTTTCTGCCCAAAGTACTAATGACAATATGATGTTTGGATTCAGAAATAACATGGGACTTCCACAAGTATGGTTGGCCTAATATAACATCACAAACTTCAAGGGGAGAAAAATCGTATAGTACCTCATTCGTGAAAGGCTTGATGTTATAGGAAAGGTGACACTATTGGCTGACACGAAGATCTCGCCCTTAGTGGATCCACCTGATGTGTATGGTTGTGGGTGTGGTTTTGTTGGTAGGCCTAATCACTTAACAACCTATGCTTAGATGAGGTTATTTTGACTCCCATTATAGACAATGAATTGTAGTGGAGAACCCTTCACCCAGATCTATGAATGGAAGAGATTCTCACCCTCCTCTAGATCTTTGACCTCAATCTTCTTGAACTTGGTGGTGGAAATGGCGGCATTGAGTTTTTCATCAATGATTTGTTTCCCCTTGTTGAGTTCTAACAAGGAGTCAAAACTTGTATTTTACTCTGAAGCTTTTATCTTGGCCACTAATGACTGCTTTACGTGACACTAATTTGAGTGTGGTTCTTTTGGAACTCACACCAGTTTCATGTGTCTTTCTTGATCTTCCCATTGTTATTCTTTTCTTGTGGCTTCGATGGGTTTTCTTGGGTCATTACACCTTGGATCTATGCTTTGTTCTTCAGTTTGGAGGTGCCATTTCTTTACTTCAGATTCACAGATCCAAAGTCCCACTTCTTCTATTTAAATTTTTTCTCATTCTTGAAAACATATTAGTACATTGTGCCAAGTGAAAAAATGTGTAAGAACTCCATTTTTTCTTGGATGTATTTGTGCAAATAGCCACGATACTTGAGTAATGGATTTCACTCAGAGTCCTTGATACCCAACTTCGTGCGTAGGGTATGAAATATATTCATGAACTCTCACACTTCTTGGTCCCTTTCCTGTCGTAGTGTGGTCCATTTTATGTACTTGTCTTCATAGCTCCCAATAGGGTAATATTGTTCCTTGAAAACATATCGGAAAGAATCCTAAGAGGATGTGGTTGAAAATAGTGAGGATTCCCCCTTGGCCCTTTGCTCACAGTAGTTTTCCCACTAGTCCTTGATATGGGGGATGGCCTTGATGAGTGGAAAAGTGATATTTTCTCTATCAGAAAAATTATGGACCAAAAACTTTCCTTCCAGTAGATTTAACCACCTATCTAGAGCATCTATGTGTATTTGGACTTCAAATATAAGAATGCCAAATTTAACTTGTACCTTAAAGGGGTGACACCTCCGAAGTGACTACTGGATGAAGATGTTTCACCCAGTGGTATCCGCCGAAGGATATGGGAAAAATTATCCATCATCTCGTTCCTTTTTCACTTAAGGGCTTCTTCAAGCAAAAATTTGAAAGGATCTCTTGCTCCCTCATCTTTATTTTCTTCTGCAATGGGAGGTTGTCGGGGTCAACAAGGATGGTCTTGCAAGGGCCCAATCAGTTCAAGTCCCAACTCCTTATACTTTGATGTCATTGGGAACATGCACAAAAAAAGAAAGAAAGAGAAGACTGCTCTGATACCATTGATCCAGATTTATGAAGGAACAAAATGATATACATATTTAAACAAAAACAAAGAGATATAGTGAAACATAACTTTAATTAATAAATAGAAAATGCTGAAAACTGTTTACATGCTGAATGGAAAAAACTAGCTCAGGTGATGGTAGCTTATCTCTGAGAAGAGATGTGATAGCTACTTGCCTTATAATTTATGTCAGAATGAGGCTCAGAGGACTTTTTATGATGAAGAAACAATGGGAAACCCTAAACATCCAAACACCTAACCGTAGGAGATGAAGCACCAAAAGGTATGGGATCCAATGGGGTTAGTTGGAACACCAACTTCCTGGGGTTGTGACGCAGGGTTACCCCTGCTTTACCCACAGTATGCATAAACCTATGCAATAAACCATTTTCTACCTAGGAATTATATGACCATCCAGTCAAATATTCATTATAAATGAACAATGGTTAAGGCCCCCTTAATGAGAACTTATATGGAAACATTTATTCATTAACCCATAGTCCAACCCTTCATATCCTTTCCCTATCGGGACTCTTTACATCCTCATAAACCATTGTAAATCCCTATGCTGCACATGTATCCAACCCCACTTTATAACTCTAGGTCATAATTGGACTTAACCATAAAACCCTCTATCGGTGCTTTAATCCATTATAAACCCTTTATAATAGATAACACATAAACCACATAAATCATAACTTTTCCGTTAATCTTCGGCTTTTGCATAGTTACCGATGCTACCTTTATCGCAATTGCTCATCGTAGTTTGCCATGGTCATACCACATATATGCTCTTATCACCCCTCCGACTCCGATATGCGACTATCGAAATCGTTTAAAACCACTTTTACATTAAAAGACTCGGCACAACACTTTAACTGAATACAAAGGAATTACATGGAAATTCCGCTCCGAACCACATAAGCGGATCTCAAAATCTATACGCCCGCATTCATATTTATCGTCGGGTCTGCCCCTCCATATTAAACCTTCCACTGCGCTACTCCTCCTCCAATCTCCGATCTACCCGATCTCCGACCTGCCTGATCTCCGATCAACACTTATTGCTATCAGCTATTGCATCATCCTTCGCACCTGACCTCTTCCTCTTAAAAGTTTCGATCCGACATGACTTACGGACCCGATGGGGTTATAGGTTACATTTGATAAGTTTCGGGTCCAACGACATATTGCATGTCGCAATCGCTTCTTCCCTTTGAAATATTGCGATGCAATCCCGATTTTTCCACTCTTGCGATTTAATCCTAGCCATTGATCTATGAGATCTAACAGTTGCTGTGCATTGACACTTTACTCCTCTGCTACTCTGTTTACTTATGTTTTACGCTGTTTCTTCAATGTTTATGTGATTTCGGGTTTTCTTCGGGGTTTTGGCCTTTTTGTTGTTTCACTGTGCACTTCCTCGTGAGCTTTGGCTTTGATCTTTCTAATGGATTCAATGATCCATTATGATCCTCCTCTTCATGATTTCTCTGTGTAATCACCGAACTTCGCCTGCAATTCTTTGTTACACAGAATATGCTAATTCATTCATTCATCATTCAATATTCAATAACAAACTTATACAAATTGTAATTTGAATCTCTATGAATATATATATCACAAACAATTACATAATGATACTCTCTGTCTCTCCTCGGATTGATCTTCTAATTTAATGGCCTTTGTTCATTATCTGCCCGTAGGCTTACAAACACTAACTAAATGTCTAACTCTCTCTCTCTGTCTCTGTCTACCCCTGTCTATGCTTATTAGGCTTACATTTATACAAAAAGGGATTCTAAAACCAATTCCTGGTTTAGATCCATAATCTTCTCAACAAAATCCTAAAATCTCTTTCTCATCCCTAAGGATTCTCTCAAATCCACAAAATCATGAACTGACTCCTAATATAAGATTTACAATCAATTCTCAACCCTCTCATCACTCAACTATCCTAAATCTCTCATGTTCTCCTACATTCGAGAACATTTACTAATATGCCTCACAATATTCAATTAATTCTTATTCTCATTAAAATCACTCAAAAAATTAAATAATTACATTAATTCAATACTTAGGAAACCAACTTTCTTGAAACACAATACCCCCTATGTCTACTAAAATACAATAATGATGTTGAGCTGAATGCTCTTGCATCAGACTCCCCAAGTAAGAAAATTTATGACCTCCTGGTCATAAGTCTGGATAATTTATTCCTCCTGGATCCCAGACTTTATTTTGTAATCTGTCTTTGCTTGTCAATTGTTCTATTGCTGTTGTTGTCTGCTGCTGTTCTCCAGGTCTCCATACCTTATGCTGCAATGCTCCACTTGCCTTGCTTTCGTAGTTTGCTGTTGTCTTCCTCTTGTTGCTACTCCTTTCCTTTCTTACTGTTGTCTTCTTCTGAGACACTTTCATCATTAACCTTCTTATCAACTCAATTTCTATGTCCAGTATATCCTTTGTCTGTTGATTGCCTTCAACTCTTAATCGCTGAATTTCCATTACTACTTCCTCTCTTTTATCCTTACTCTCTTATTCACTATTGTCTCGCACTTTTTCAGCTGCTGCCATATTGTCTTTCAGAACAATTTCCTGCACCTGTCAACTTCTTCTTGATTATTATTTATGACAACTTCTTTGTCATCCTTCTTCATCAATTTATCCTGAATGTTTATCCTTTGTTCTTCTAACTTCCTCCTTTGAAAGTCTAATTCCCTATAAAACTCAATGATTTTACTTGGAGTAAACTTTGGAAATTTTACACAATATCCCATTTCTTCATTTGCTATTGACCCATCATCACATGGTCCTTCTTCCTTTTCTAAATCTTTCTTAACATACTTCAGTAGATGTTCTTCCTCTTCTTCTTTCATTTGGCTGTCCACCTGTGCCAAATATGTTCCAGTTTCTGCAACAAAATCTTCAATTATAAGACAATCATCATAATAAAAAAATATAAGACCTCTGTACCTCTTCTTCCTTTGGCAACACTTTAGTATGCTGCTCGGATCTCTCTTCTTCTGTCAGCATATCAGTATATTGATTCAAACTCAAAGAACTCTTGAGATTGTCAGTTAGTCTCTCCTTCTCATCATCTGTTTCGATGATGTCTTTCAGCACTTGTCCAATGTAGCGAACTGATTCTTTTCCACTCTCCTTGTCATATTATTCTTCAAAACTTTCATCTTCTGCAAGGTTTTCTTCTACATTTTTGACAGCTTTAAAAGACTACCTATCTTCTTCCAAACCTGCAATCATACACAAATCATTAATTTTAAAAATACAAGACCTTTCGGTCTCATTTGATGCTTTAGTCATCAAGTCTTATGGGTTCTCTGAATCATTCATATGATTCAACTCCTCTGTCTCTTCATCACTTTCAAAAAGTAATGGTCCACGTTCTGGTTCACATATCGAAATTTCAACATCTTCTTCAACATCTCTGTTAACGGGAAAAGTGTCTACTCAGAACGACCCTATCCCACTAAGGTGTGACAGTGACCTTAGAAACAAACAAGGAAAACTACTTTCATATTATTCTTTATGAACTATAAACGAAGATGAATAGGATGAACCAACCTGTGTCTTGCGCTAGTCCTTTTGATCCAATCTCTCTCCTCTTTGACAGCTTCCAGCTGTCTGCTCCCTTACTTGCCCAGCTTCACCAAGTTCCTGTATGATCACAGAAGAAGAAAACTACACAAAGACATGGATTTATATTCATAAATAGCTTAGGATCAGATTTAAGCTAAACATGCAAATATAACAAACATCAATGATACACAAGCATGTAGGAGAAACTAAAATAGTTTTATTGATATAACAAGAAGGTCCAGGAGGAGTTACAACCGATGATTCCTGATCCAGCATCAACCTCCCAGCAAAGGAATCCCCTCTTCACCTCCGACAAAGCATAAATCACCCAATACTCTGATATCTATCTCAAAACCAACAGCAATTCTCTGCAATGTACAAAATTCCAACCTCCAACCTCTGGATCTCTGGGATGAGAGATCTATATATAGATATTTGCAGAGGTGTGAGTCAGCTCTGGGTTTTTGATTAGTGTCTTCTCTCTGATAGTTCTTGATGCCACTTGGAGATCTCATTGATCTCTTACTCATCCTTGGGCGATTTTGAGAGGCAAGTGTCCCATGAGAAGTTTCTGGAAGATTCCATGATCATCCACCTCGCAAACTGTCTCCACCACTTCTCTTTTCCCATCCATCGCACCCTCATAGTGTATTTAGGTGCACTGAAACACACTTCTCGTGTGTACAAGGTGCGCTGCATAGCACCCTGGCCATGGAGCAAGTGCACTGATCCAGTTTTAACCAATTTTGAGTAGTTTCTGGTGGAGAACTTCTGGGAGAAGCTGTAATTTGTTGACCTTGTTCCTTTAGGAGTTAGAACAACACTTTTAGGGACTTAGGAGCCCTTGGTTTATGGAAATTTCCTGCTTAGAGCTGTAAGGCACAAAAATGTCTATAACAGTTGCCCCCTAAAGTATGAGGCCGTTTATTGGGTGAAATGCTTTATTAGGAGGATTCGAAGTTCTTTCAATGCTGGTAGGAGACCTGTAATAAGATACAATACAATACATTATCTTCATACTGTTTTCGTGATCTAGCTGAGGCGGGCATTCCCATGCTCAGCTTTATAAATTCATTTTCATGTACATAGGACAGACAACCGTCTGATGGTAGACTGATGATTCTGATAGAGCCATCATCCTTTTGGTAGGATAATTATCTGTGGTGCAATGCTGCACATTTCAATGTCTTTATTTTCCGGAATATATATCGCAGCCCGGATGGATGAAACTAGATCCGGGGTCTTCAATCTCGTCCGATCTTCACTCGAAGTACAAGTCGATCCATGTGAGAAATGTTTTGGAGTCGAACATGGAAAGACATCGCTTGATTACCAGTCAATGATGTAAACTGTTAACAAGCGCGAGAGGAATCACCGATAATGATGATGACCCTTAAGGTACTACAGTACAATTCACGTGGTGCGAATAAAGGATTTGGCGTCGAACACCACGCAAAATCTTTCGGTCGAAGGTCATTGATGTATACCTATCGCCGGAAGTGAGAAACTTGCCATTGAGGCATGCAAGCTTCAAAGTACTGAATGGGGTGTTCCTAGATCAATTTCTTGGATAATGAGTTGATGTCGACAAGAAGCGATCTGTCAAAGGAGGGCCTTAATGAATCCCACATCAATGACATGGAACAGAGCAAATGATTTTGATGGAGGTGAAAACGATCTGATGATATATGGTTCAGGATGGCGGTCATGAAAGAATGAAGTATAATGTATGGTAGTGGATGGGACACAGGTGACTTCTCTGGATGACTTCTCTTGAACATGTCGGTGACACTTATGTGATGGATTGGTAGCATTTACCCCAAATGTGGATGGTATGGCGTGACCATGGTGATGTGACCGGTGAATGAAACAACCCAACCCGACTCGGACACGGAGTGGAAGTGTCATGTTCAAGAGCGACTTGCTACCAATAAAGACTCTTTGAGTTTTCTTCCCAATTTTTCCCCAGTCATTGCTGACCAGTACCTCTTTATTTTTGTCAAGCTTGAGGAGGATAACATATGCTTGTTCTATAATTTTCCCTTCGAGCAAACCCATCGCTATGTTTTAACGAGTCTAGCGATAGTGAAACTCGTTCTCGTCTAAAGACAAGTTTGTTGTCATTAATCTTTTTTAACGAGTCTAACGACGAAGATAACTCGGTCCTTTTCGTTTTTAGAGAGTCTGAAAAGGTACGTAAAGGTAACTCCAAAATTCCTTTTTCGTCACCTAATCCCTTAAGTCCGAAAAAGTATAAAACAATACAGAAGGGATGAATTTTCGATCGCTTTAATGAGCCAAACAAAACAAGCGCTCGATATTTTTGTGCAATAATCCATCAGGTCCAAAAAGATTAAAATCTAGAGGAGGGATAGCACTTCTCGTCGCTTTAACGAGCTAGAAGGCCAGAACTCGGCAATATTTTCATATTTTACGAGTCAGAAAAGAGCTTAAAGAGGACTCGTCTTTTGAGGAACGAGTGATAAAATGGGTAGCAGCTGATTCCAGGTAAGGTTTGGAATTTTCCAATCATGGCAGTGTCACAAGGATGGCTAGTGAAATCACTCTTCATAGCTGTTCCTCAAAATGGGTAAACAATCAAATGGAGGTGAATGATCGGCAAATGGAAAAGTGGAGGTGACTGTGCAAACACGACCAAGGCTTTAATGGCTGAAATGCTACATTCACGGTGGTTATTTACCAGGGGATAATTTATTTTTTAACGAGCTTAAACGCTGTGAGTCAGCTCTGGGTTTTTGATTAGTGTCTTCTCTCTGATAGTTCTTGATGCCACTTGGAGATCTCATTGATCTCTTACTCATCCTTGGGCGATTTTGAGAGGCAAGTGTCCCATGAGAAGTTTCTGGAAGATTCCATGATCATCCACCTCGTAAACTGTCTCCGCCACTTGTCTTTTCCCGTCCATCGCACCCTCACAGTGTATTTAGGTGCACTAAAATGCACTTCCCGTGTGTACAAGGTGCGCTGCATAGCACCCTGGCCATGGAGCAAGTGCACTGATCCAGTTTTGACCAATTTTGAGTAGTTTCTGGTGGAGAACTTCTGGGAGAAGCTGTAATTTGTTGACCTTGTTCCTTTAGGAGTTAGAACAACACTTTTAGGGACTTAGGAGCCCTTGGTTTATGGACATTTCATGCTTAGAGCTGTAAGGCACAAAAATGTCTATAACAGTTGCCCCTAAAGTATGAGGCCGTTTATCGGGTGAAATGCTTTATTAGGAGGATCCGAAGTTCTTTCAATGCTGGTAGGAGACCTGTAATAAGATACAATACAATACATTATCTTCATACTGTTTTCGTGATCTAGCTGAGGCGGGCATTCCCATGCTCAGCTTTATAAATTCATTTTCATGTACATAGGACAGACAACCGTCTGATGGTAGACTGATGATTCTGATAGAGCCATCATCCTTTTGGTAGGATGATTATCTGTGGTGCAATGTGTACATTTCAATGTCTTTATTTTCCTGAATATATATCGCAGCCCGGATGGATGAAACTAGATCCAGGGTCTTCAATCTCGTCCGATCTTCACTCGAAGTACAAGTCGATCCATGTGAGAAATGTTTTGGAGTCGAACATGGAAAGACATCGCTTGATTACCAGTCAATGATGTAAACTGTTAACAAGCGCGAGAGGAATCACCGATAATGATGATGACCCTTAAGGTACTACACTACAATTCACGTGGTGCAAATAAAGGATTTGGCGTCGAACACCACGCAAAATCTTTCGGTCGAAGGTCATTGATGTATACCTATCGCCGGAAGTGAGAAACTTGCCATTGAGGCATGCAAGCTTCAAAGTACTGAACGGGGTGTTCCTAGATCAATTTCTTGGATAATGAGCTGATGTCGACAAGAAGCGATCTGTCAAAGGAGGGCCTTAATGAATCCCACATCAATGACACGGAACGGAGCAAATGATTTTGATGGAGGTGAAAACGATCTGATGATATATGGTTCAGGATGGCGGTCATGAAAGAATGAAGTATAATGTATGGTAGTGGATGGGACACAGGTGACTTCTCTGGATGACTTCTCTTGAACATGTCGGCGACACTTATGTGATGGATTGGTAGCATTTACCCCAAATGTGGATGGATTGGCATGACCATGGTGATGTGACCGGTGAATGAAACAACCCAACCCGACACGGACACGGAGTGGAAGTGTCATGTTCAAGAGCGACTTGCTACCAATAAAGACTCTTTGAGTTTTCTTCCCAATTTTTCCCTAGTCATTGCTAACCAGTACCTCTTTATTTTTGTCAAGCTTGAGGAGGATAACATATTCTTGTTCTATAATTTTCCCTTCGAGCAAACCCATCGCTATGTTTTAACGAGTCTAGCGATAGTGAAACTCGTTCTCGTCTAAAGACAAGTTTGTCATCATTAATCTTTTTTAACGAGTCTAACGACGAAGATAACTCGGTCCTTTTCATTTTTAAAGAGTCTGAAAAGGTACGTAAAGGTAACTCCAAAATTCCTTTTTCGTCACCTAATCCCTTAAGTCCGAAAAAGTATAAAACAATACAGAAGGGATGAATTTTCGATCGCTTTAACGAGCCGAACAAAACAAGCGCTCGATATTTTTGTGCAATAATCCCTCAGGTCCAAAAAGATTAAAATCTAGAGGAGGGATAACACTTCTCATCGCTTTAACGAGTTGGAAGGCCAGAACTCGGAAATCTTTTCATATTTTACGAGTCAGAAAAGAGCTTAAAGAGGACTCGTCTTTTGAGGAACGAGTGATAAAATGGGTAGCAGCTGATTCCATATAAGGTTTGGAATTTTCCAATCACGGCAGTGTCACAAGGATGGCTAGTGAAATCACTCTTCGCAGCTGTTCCTCAAAATGGGTAAACAATCAAATGGAGGTGAATGATCCGCCAATGGAAAAGTGGAGGTGACTGTTCAAACACGACCAAGGCTTTAATGGCTGAAATGCTACATTCACGGTGGTTATTTACCAGGGGATAGTTCATTTTTTAACGAGCTTAAACGCGGGTGGAAACATTTGCTCGGTCCGGGTTTATTTTTTAACGAGCTTGAACCTCGCGGTAAACACTGCTCGAGGCGGGTTTATTTTTTAACGAGCTTGAACCCTGCGGTAACACTGCTCATGGCGGGTTTATTTTTTAATGAGCTTGAACCCTACAGTAACACTGCTCGTGATAAGTTTGCATGCCCCCAGCATAATAACGCAAATCAAGGTGCATGCCCCCCAAGCTTCATTGCATTCAACTTGGTGGTTGGAATGAAGGTTTACCTTTGAGAAAGGGGATTTGTTTCATTTTTTAATGAGGTTGACACAGTAAAAGAACCATCTTCAAGACTCCTTGTTTCATTTTTTAACGAGGTCGACACGAGATAAGAACCGTCCTCAGAGTCCAAATCCATTAGATATAGAAGGTTTCATATTCCACTGTGGCCACTTCCGCCAGATTACTTGGAGGCGGTAGGGCAAAAGTACCCATTAAGGCAGGGTCTTTTAGGAGACCTACTCCGATATTTTGGAGTGAATGATTGCTTCCATGGATCATTGGAATGCTTCCAGTAACTTGAGAACCATTGGGGAGGAAGTTTTGCTGATCGACGATTATAATCCCTCCTTGAAAGGGAAATGCAATCTTTCTGAAATAGGTTGACACAACAGCTGCCATGGCATATATCCATGGTCTTCCTAGTAGGATGTTGTAATCAAGATTCCCATCTATGACTTCAACATCTATTTCTACTGTTTTCCCTCCTAGTTCAACTTTCAAGTTATTTAGGATACCATATGGGGTATATGTCCTTCCGTCAAATGCTTTTAACGTCGTCGCAGACCGTGACAAGGTTGGAGATCCTAAAGTTTTCCAGCAACTCATCGACATAATACATGTAGATGCCCCCTCATCAATAATTGTTCGATGAACAGTTTTGTTGAGGGCTTTCACTTGAATAAGGAAAGCTAGTTGAGCTGGTAACTGAGGGTCATATCCTTTATGATTAAAGGCCACAAGATTGGAATCCATTGGGTCAATCCCACCTATTGCTGATAATAAAGCTTGCTCTTGGGAGAGGCAATTTTGCGGTACCTCAAGTGTCGACATAGCGGACGGCGATTGGGCTAGGTCCTCTATTATATTATAATTATGTGCTATTTTTGCACGAGGATTAAATGTCGATTTGTGCACTACTCCCTTTGGCGACTTTATCATTTGTTCAGGAATGATGGGTGGCACAACTTTGGTCAAAGTTGTTGTCGAACTACTAGGTTGTTCATTAGCCTTGTTATTCGACACCTGTGGATTCCCGTAATCTTTATTCCTTGCCAAAGCATCATTTTGCTGCTTTGAGATAGACAACATAAGCACTTGGGATCGGGAATCATTTTGATTAGCAACCAGTTTGGTTCCCGGGCTTGGAAATGGATCAGTCAATACTGCTGAGGTTTTTGAACTCTTAAAGAGTTTCTTAACTTCAACTTTATGTGGACAATCTCTCGTCCGATGATCCTCATCGCATATATGACACCCCGCAGGGGGTTTCCTTTGCCCAGAAGGGTTCGTAGAAGGATTTTCAGGAGATGACTCATCTTGCTTCCTTTTTCTCCCTTTCTTTTTCTTCTTCCCCCCTGGTTGCTTCAGTTGTTTGTCCTTGTCGGTCGACACGACATTTACTTCTGAGGTAAGAAGTTCCTCATTTTCATTTTGACTAGAAATATTACGGGCCTTTTTAGATGTAGCCTTTGTCGATTTCGTGTCTGTTGCGCCAATCACGCCATTGTCGGCATGAGAATCATTGTTTGATTTAGGAGGAGGAGGAATTGAGAATTCCGGTCTAGGGGCGTCAGGTATTTTATCGTAGAGCGTGCCGGACTGAGTGTAAATCAAGTCCAAATATTGCGCACGAGCGATAACTTGCTCTTCTGTTATGACTCCCCCCTTTGCCACATCTTTCGTGATGGAAGGCAATAATGACTTAATAAACCATTCAGCTAAAAGCTGATCGGGAACATACGTTTTCACCATTCTACGACGACGTCGCCACTCATGTATATGATCAGATATGTGAGTGTCCGTTGTTTGTTTGAAATTGGTAAGAAGTTCCGTTCCCATTTCGTACCTTATCAGTAATTGAAAATGGGTTAAAAGGGTTGTGGCTAGGGTATTGAAGTTGTCAAATGAAGCTCTAGGTAATTCAATATACCATTTTGCTGCCGAACCAGTTAACGTCCTCTGGAAAAGGCGAATCCTAATCGAATCATTGTTTAGGGTGTTTGATGAACACCACACATGAAATTTCATCACATGATTCGACGGGTCTTCACCCGGATTTCCATTAAATTTAGGAATATCTGACGGAAGTTTATGCGGAATCGCTGGCCACCAAGGGGCATAAGCAATTGGATCATTCGTCAGCCGTTTTAGATCTGGTAATTCTAGAGTTGCTACAAAGGGCAATTGTTGATTCAGGTTAGGCGAAGCATACCCAGGATAAGATGGAATCGCCTGAGCAGTGGGTCTTTGCATACCAATATAATGTATTTGATGCTCGCAGCTTTGACAAGGTTGATGGGCATAACCATTATAGTATGGTTGTTGATAACCGCTTTGGAAATGTAGTTGCCCATTACTTACAAAGACTTGTTGCTCAGGTCCTTGATATGATTGCTGGAATTGCGGTTGTTGAGATTGAACCAACCCTGGTTGTTGGACCATTTGCTGTTGTCCAATACTGGATGATTGACCAAGATGAGGAGTCATAGTACTTGTTTGAGCCTGAGTTGTTCCAGATAAGGAGTCACTAACCTGAGGTTGTGATTGAGTCGTTGAGACAAGAGGCTGTTGTATTGCAACCTGAGAAACTTGGGGTTTACATTCAATAGGTAGCGCTTGTACTTGCGATGCAATCAACATAGCAGGTATAGTGGGAATATCCGACACAGGGTGGACTGGTTGCATTGGATATACAACCCTTGGTTGTTGAGGTAGTATTAGTACCCAACCACTGGATGTAATTCCAGTTTGACCTGAACTTTGTTGTAAACTCCCATATGGTTGTTCTCCGGGAGGGAACAATGAAAGGGCATACTGCCCTCCATATGGTGGCAATCCAGTACTTAAAGGGTAGATTGGCCTTTGAAGACACATTGGATCAATTTGTTGAGTTTCAACATAAGAAATACCAGATGATAATCCAGATGAAGAAATAGGAACTAACCATGTCGTCGAAGCAGTCCCTGATTGGACTCTGGCTTGTTGTTGATAACTTGCTGGGATAGATGGTATACCGGTGAACATCGTTGGAGTAGCAGCAGGAGACTCAGCTGCTGCTGTGTCAGACGACACAGTCCTGGATGTCGATGGCTGTTCAGACATATCTAGTCTATCCAAGAGATTTCCTAGCAATTCTACAAGAACTTGTGATGAAGAGAGACTAACTTCGAAGATCAACGAGGGAAAGGTGATGATTATTCCATTTAAAATAAATTTTAGATGCTTTGACACAACTTGTTTTTTCAATTTTTAAGAGTCGAGAAAAAACAAAAGATGACTCTAGTCTCCTTCGATTTTTAATGAGCCTGAAGTGACAAGTGCTCAAATGGACCTTTTCCATTAAGGAGCCTGAAAAGGAACGAAAGGGATTGCTCTGGAGATCTAGGTAGAGGGAGTACCAAACCAATCACAAAACTACAGAATACTTTTTACGGTACGGCAGTCAATCTTCCCGAATGCTGTGTTCGGTGCATTGCGATCAGTAGGGCGGCTGACACGGCTTCCTATGGATAAAAGGTTTTAAGCCTATAGGGGTCTCCCAATATATACTCGACAGTATGTGGGAGCACAAGTCCGTACTGGCACTTATCGTCTCAAAGTGGAGGAATCACCCAACCATCAGTGAGGACAACAGTTACCAGGCTTTACGACGCCGGAATACGTCTCTAGCCTAGACCTCTAAATGTTGTGCGTTAAGTTCCAAAGCGTTGTTAGATTCATTCAATTTATTTTAAGTTGATCTTTCTTATGAAGTTTTCCTTTTGGGATCACCACGAGATGTAGATGTAATTCCTAAAATGCAATCTAAAGATGATAAGCAAACTTTTATCTCTTTTCAGCAATGAAAATCCTAGCTACAAAGGGAAAAGCAAGACACAATCTTTTCTCAAAGAGCAAAGAGCACACTGTAAATGCACTTTTCCTAAATCAAGCCAAACAAATTGTCAATATGCAAATGCACATGTTCATGTATTTGTTTTTCACTTTCTTAATATTGATGCCTAAAAAGAAAGTTAATGTACAAATCTGAATTTGCTTTCAAGTGACAAAGACAAACAAGCTTCTTTTCGAAATCAAAAGGTAGAGATGATAACGACACTTTATGATTTTGAAATAAATACTCGTTTCGACACTAGAAAGTCATAAATTCAAACCAAAGGCAAAAGTAAAAGCATAATCGACTGTCAACAGCAAATAAACTTTCTCCTAAGATCAAAATCGACACTTACGACAGATCTAAATCAAAGGACGACAGTATGACTATTCTACTTTTCAATGGAAAACTGTAAATGATGTAACAAAAACACAAAGAACATCTACAGTCTTTTTGTACAAAGGAGGCGGAATTAAGGCAAAGAAAAGGGGTTTTTAAACAGACACACACTGATCACAGGCTGCAAAAATCAGAGACAAAACTGAAAAAATGAAGCAAAGAACCTCAGCTGCACAGGGCTAGGCTGATCAGCGCACCTGTTACACAGAGAAACTGGATTGCAGCGCAGGTAGCCCTCTCGGGAACTGCGTTGAAATGCAGAATCTCTTCACAGAGCCTGTGCTGGGGCAGAAACGAGAATTCTATCCAGGTTCTGGGTCACGGTTTGCAGTTTAATCTATGGTTTTTGGCCGAGTAAAAGCAATCAGTAATGCACAATCAGAGGGTAGATTTAAAGGAGGTCTAAGAGCTATCACAAAGGGTAATCATATCATTTGTGAATCAGCTGTTCAAATCATAAACAGATCCAGTGAATGGATTGAAGTAGCAGATGTCTACTTTGCATTTGTTAATGGCAAATGCAGTTCGATTGCTACTTCTATGTTTATGAAACAAACAACAAGAGAAACACAAACAAACTAACTAGATACGATCCCCAGCGGAGTCGCCATTTTGTTAACGGGAAAAGTGTCTACTCAGAACGACCCTATCCCACTAAGGTGTGAGAGTGACCTTAGAAACAAACAAGGAAAACTACTTTCGTATTCTTCTTTATGAACTATAAACGAAGAGGAATAGGATGAACCAACCTGTGTCTTGCGCTAGTCCTTTTGATCCAATCTCTCTCCTCTTTGACAGCTTCCAACTATCTGCTCCCTTACTTTCCCAGCTTCACCAAGTTCTTGTAAGATCACAGAAGAAGAAAACTACACAAAGACATGGATTTATATTCATAAATAGCTTAGGATCAGATTTAAGCTAAACATGCAAATATAACAAACATCAATGATACACAAGCATGTAGGAGAAACTCAAATAGTTTTATTGATATAACAAGAAGGTCCAGGAGGAGTTACAACCGATGATTCCTGATCCAGCATCAACCTCCTAGTAAAGGAATCCCCTCTTCACCTCCGACAAAGCATAAATCACCCAATACTCTGATATCTATCTCAAAACCAACAACAATTCTCTGTAATGTACAAAATTCCAGCCTCCAACCTCTGGATCTATGGGATGAGAGATCTATATATAGATATTTGCAGAGATGTGAGTCAGCTCTGGGTTTTTGATTAGTGTCTTCTCTCTGATAGTTCTTGATGCCACTTGGAGATCTCATTGATCTCTTACTCATCCTTGGGCGATTTTGAGAGGCAAGTGTCCCATGAGAAGTTTCTGGAAGATTCCATGATCATCCACCTCGCAAACTGTCTCCGCCACTTGTCTTTTCCCATCCATCGCACCCTCACAGTGTATTTAGGTGCACTGAAACGCACTTCCCGTGTGTACAAGGTGCGCTGCATAGCACCCTGGCCATGGAGCAAGTGCACTGATCCAGTTTTGACCAATTTTGAGTAGTTTCTGGTGGAGAACTTCTGGGAGAAGCTGTAATTTGTTGACCTTGTTCCTTTAGGAGTTAGAACAACACTTTTAGGGACTTAGGAGCCCTTGGTTTATGGACATTTCATGCTTAGAGCTGTAAGGCACAAAAATGTCTATAACAATCTCCCTTTTACTGTAGCTCAACTCTTTCAAGCTTCTTTGCCTTCAATTTGACATCTATAATCTATTCAAGTTCCCTTAGCTCCTTTATTAACTGCATATTCACCTATTGATTCCTCTTCTCTTGTAGCCTCTACCACTTCACTTTCTTTCTCATGATGTAACCATATTTCTGGTCCATTTCATTTCTCTGCAACATCTCCATTAACACTTCAAGCTGAACTAACATCTCAACAATTTCTCTATCATATTCTTCATCACTCATTCTCATGACATTTGTCTTAGCATCCTTCTCCTTTTGTCCTCTGTTGTGATCTCTTTCAGAACCTCTGTTATGACTGTCACTAGTCATCTTCCTTTCCATCTCTATGAGTTCCTCACTCACTCACTATGAGTTGCACTAAAGCCTCTACAACAGCAAGTCTACCCTGCTGCCACCTACCTCACCAAGCTCTCCTCTATACTTGGTCTTTTGGCAAGCAATTGGTTCTCTATCTTTGGAACCTCCTTTGAGTAATTCTCTTTGATCCTTCTAGGCTTCAACTCATCTGTACTTTCCAAAAACACAACTGTCCTCTTTGTTAAGAAATTTACTGCATAACATAAATAATTACCAAGAAGAATATATATAAGAAATAACCAGCAACAACCATAAACGCATAAACACAAATGTTTATCCGGGAAAATCCCAAATCCGGGGAAAAACCCAACCTAATAAGATCTCATTAGCAATGGCCAAAACCCTGGCCAATTCGACCAAGTGAGCCTTCACCGCTCACCTCCAGGCCTTGCATTACAATGACGTCCTTCCAACCTTTTATAAGCTCCATTACATATAATACAACAGGCATAATACTATGGGTGCACAATACCATGTGCCCGAAAACCATCACTGTTTAACCTGGTCAACTTTGACTCTATCCTGAGTCAAGTTTACCTAACAATTCCCCCCTTAAACTTGACTTGGGGTTCCTTGACTAACTCCAGCCAAACCTTCTAAGTGAGACAATCCCGCTCACTCTAGCTCTTACCCCCCTCAGAGTTTTTACTCGGGGTACTGTTAACCCGACATTCCCCCTATCACCTAGGTCTAACCCAGACTTTACCGGTGATCACCGAGGGGTACACATGCCTTACCAGGTCTTACAGTAGTATGCCCATTTACATGCAATAATTTTGACTTCATTAGTTTTTTTTTTTTTGTTTATTGCTGCTGCGATTCTGATCCATCTTCTCTCAATTTGATTTGCTCAAAAACTTCTATCAAACCACTCCAACTGCGAGCTCGATGAGAACCTTATAGATTCCAGCACCGGTGGCCTCACGTAGCAGAAAACGAACAATTTTCGAAGCTGCATGAACAATTTTCTTCTGCTGACCTTCTTTAAATAGCCACATGAATCCCGAACAATTCGTCAGCATGTTCCAAACCGGTAAATATTGCAAATGAACTGCTATCCTTGGCAGTTACAACACTATCTTCCACACATTCTCCTCGAGGTTCTGCCGCATACGATTGTTCCACCATTATTTTCCAGACCCAGATCTGTAAAAAGGCTACATTGATCTCATCAGGCACTATAAACCCCTGGCGTCAAAGAATCCCTTTGAAGCCAATATCTGGCTCCGATACCAGTTGTTAAGAAATTTACTGCATAACATAAATAATTACCAAGAAGAATATATATAAGAAATAACCAGCAACAACCATAAACGCATAAACACAAATGTTTATCCGGGAAAACCCCAAATCCGGGGAAAAACCCAACCTAATAAGATCTCATTAGCATTGGCCAAAACCCTGGCCAATTCGACCAAGTGAGCCTTCACCGCTCACCTCCAGGCCTTGCATTACAATGATGTCCTTCCAGCGTTTTATAAGCTCCATTACATATAATACCACATGCATAATACTATGGGTGCACAATACCATGTGCCCCAAAACCATCACTGTTTAACCTGGTCAACTTTGACTCTATCCTGAGTCAAGTTTACCTAACACTCTTTATCCAATCTCTGTTCGAATTCCTCAAGGTTTTGCCACATTTCTGCTTTCACTTAGAAACTCTTACCAGCTTCCTTTATCTCTTAGCAATTCTACCCACATCCGTTGTGGAATTGCCTTCAATATCTCTGTCTGATCTTGTCCTCCCATTCACCTGCACTTTTGAATGGATTGTTCTTTCCACTAGCCTTTAGCTGTATCTTCAAACTTTGTTACTTCAAGAGCTTACAAAGTCCTTCTTACAGTTTAACTACTGTAATCCTACTCTAAAATTTCACTCATTCAATATCTGCTAATCATTAGACAAATTTGCATACCTTCACCTACCTTCAGGATCCCACCATTTCTACAAATTTGTTTCAGCAGATCTTCATGTTTCCAATGCAAAAATTCTCAATATTCAGCCACTGTCAATCAGATTTAGAGTCTGATTCTTTCTTCCAATATTTCAGCTTTATCTTTGCAAATCTTAGCTATTAGGAACAATTTCTCCTTTGCTGATTTTTTTTTCCCACTCAGAAATCCTTACCAGTTTCTTCCATTACTGCTTCTTAAGACTTGATCTTGTTTTGCTGAGATACTTCATTAGCTACAACTATCAATCTTCAATCTATTTCTTTATCCAACAAAACTCAAATCAGAGTTAAATAAAACATTACCTGCATGGTTTCTCCACCCACTCTTCACATCCAAGTGAATCTCCATTCTTCAAAACATCGTTGTAGATTCTTTATGTTTCTGCAGTCTCTTCTTAATTCTTACTCACTTGCCTCTAAGAACTTACTGTTCTTCTCCAATTTCAATTTCAAACATTTCACAATTCCAATTATACAGATTCATTGGCCATAAATCATTTTCTCTACTTTTCTCAAAATCTGAACATCTATCAAAATGCAGAAATATCAAGATTAGTATTACTCTTACCAATCTCCCAGCTTTACTCTGGTCTCTTAACTGTCAGATTAGAATCTGATCTCCCTTGCCTGTATACACAACTTTCCAAATATTTCTGTTATAAATTCTTCCAAAGAAACTTTCACACATAATTTATTTGTTATGCTCTGATACCAAATGACGCAAGGTTACCCCTGCTTTACCCACAGTATGCATAAACCTATGCAATAAACCATTTTCTACCCAGGATTAATATGACCATCCGGTCAAATATTCATTATAAATGAACAATGGTTAAGGCCCCCTTAATTAGAACTTATATGGAAACATTTATTCATTAACCCATAGTCCAACCCTTCATATCCTTTCCCTATCGGGACTCTTTACATCCTCATAAACCATTGTAAATCCCTATGCCGCACATGTATCCAACCCCACTTTATAACTCTGGGTCATAATTGGACTTAACCGTAAAAACCTCTATCGACGCTTTAATCCATTATAAACCCTTTATAATAGATAACACATAAACCACATAAATCATACCTTTTTCGTCAATCTTCGGCTTTTGCACAGTTACCAATGTTACCTTTATCGCAATCGCTCATCGTAGTTTGCCATGGTCATACCACATATATGCTCCTATCACCCCTCAGACTCTGATATGCGACTATCAGAATCGTTTAAAACCACTTTTACATTAAAAGACTCGGCACAACACTTTAACAGAATACAAAGGAATTACATGGAAATTCCACTCCGAACCACATAAGCAGATCTCAAAATCTATACACCTGCATTCATATTTATTGTCGGGTCCGCCTCTCCATGTTAAACCTTCCGCTGCACTACTCCTCCTTCGACCTCCGATCTGCCCGATCTCCGATCAACACTTACTGCTATCGGCTATCACACTGTCCTTCGCACCTGACCTCTTCCTCTTAAAAGTTCTCATCCGACATGACTTACAGACTTGATGGGGTTATAGGTTACATTTGATAAGTTTCAGGTCCGGCTACATATCGCATGTCACGATCGCTTCTTCCCTTTGAAAGATTGCGGTGTGATCCCAATTTTTCCAATATTGCGATTTAATCTTGGCCGTTGATCTATGAGATCTAACGGTTGCTGTGCATTGACACTTTACTCCTCCGCTACTCTGTTTACTTATGTTTTACGCTATTTCTTCAATGTTTATGTGATTTCGGGTTTTCTTCGGGGTTTCAACCTTTCTACTATTTCAATGCGCACTTCCTCCTGAGCTTTGGTTTTGATCTTTCTAATGGATTCATCGATCCATTATAATCCTCCTCTTCATGTATTTCTCTGTGTAATCGCTGAACTTTTCCTGCAATTCTTTGTTACACAGAATATGCTAATTCATTCATTCATCATTCAATATTCGATAACACACTTATACAAATTTGAATTTGAATCTCTATGCATATATATATATCACAAACAATTACATAATGAGACTCTCTGTCTCTCCTTGGCTTGATCTTCTAATTTAATGGCCTCTGTTCATTATCTACCCATAGGCTTACAAACACTAACTAAATGTCTAACTCTCTCTCTTTGTCTCTGTCTACCCCTGTCTATGCCTTTTAGGCTTACATTTATACAAAAAGCGATTCTAAAACCAATTCCTAGTTTAGATCCATAAAATTCTCAACAAAATCCTAAAATCTCTTTCTCATCCCTAAGGATTTTGTCAAACCACAAAATCATGAACTGACTCCCAATATAAGGTTTACAATCAATTCTCAACCCTCTCATTAGTCAACTACCCTAAATCTCTCATGTTCTCCCATATTCGAGAACATTTACAAATATGCCTCACAATATTCAATTAATTCCTATTCTCATTAAAATCACTCAAAACATTAAATAATTACATTAATTCAATACTTAGGAAACAAATTCCTTGAAACACAAGACCCCCTATGTCTACTAAAATACAATAATGATGTTGATTTGAATGCTCCTACATCAGGTTGTAAATTTTGCTATGATCTTTGTTTAGAGTGCATGGAAACCCGTTAGAAATGTTTATCCAATGACAACAACCTTCAACTGCAAACATTATCTTTGATCTCTGTTTCCCCATTTCCCTAAAAATGTCGTTTAGGGCCTCAAAACAAATTCATAATTTCAAGACTTGAAAAACTACCAAAATAGGAAACTGTGTTGGAAAAAGGAAAATGAAATGAAACTGTGCTAGGGGTCCAAGTGGAATACGTGGGTGGCCGCCAATATCCACCTGGAGAAAAAGGGGTAGGAATGTGTGATGGTAACCACGTGGGCATGCTTTTTTAGATATTCGTCATATGATTTAGAGTTACGATGACATAAAAATAATGGAAAATAAAAAACATGAGGTTGTACAATGGAAGTGATGCTTATGAGGCATTGGGCATAGGGCCCCTGACTAGTTTTGGGGCACGTGCATTTGTGGTATATGTTTTTGTGTATTTCATTGTAAGTGATTGATTTTTTCGAGGAGGCAATTGGGCCCACATACTGGTGAATATTTCCAGTATAAGAATTATTAGTACCTTGATAAGGTGATATTCCACTATTAAAAATTCCTTCCTTCAAACAATGAAAATTATCACCTGATCAAGGTCCAAATTAGACCTATGTTTATGTGGCATGGAAATATTTAGGGATATGTGGGCTCGGTTGGATCCTTAAATGTTTTGGATACAATAATATATAGATTCAAATGGAAAACCTATGACCTAAAGTTAAAGGCTTGGTGCACCTGTGATTGAGAATGAAACACAAAAAGGTTTTCCCCTTGAATACTTGACTGTCTACATCAATTATTATAAATATATATGCTAACTACTATGTTAAATATATATGTGTTATTGTATTTATTACACACAACTAGGAGACAATTATGTGTTTTGAATATATGTATAAGATTAAGTATTGAATCAAAGAAATAGTTCAAGGAATTCAACAACTAGTAAATAGAATATATTAAAGTCTTTAGAATAAACAACTACTAAGAATTAATATATGTATTCATGTTTCTAATTAGTCTTTGTTGTAAAATATTGAAACTAGAAAGGAATTTCATCTGAAAAATTAAATTGAATACTTGCAGGGAAATAATTTGGATAATCATAAGTTCACATAGTTAACCTATGCAACATAAATATAGCCTTCAAATTCTATTATTCACTAAAAATAATAATCCTGTAGGAGATTGATAAAATATTACATTGTTAAATGGTGTTGAAAACTGTAGATAATGATGCAGATTCAACTTTTGGGTCTTCAACTAAGAAAATGATCTAGTAATATTCAATACTGAAGTGGAAGCAAATGCCTTACCTTCATTATTCATGGATTCCCCTAAAAGAGTTCAAATTTATAAGATTTTCAAGGCATACACATGACTCACGATAAGAATAAAAAAATTCAATTTAAGAAAAGGATTGGGTTCTCATTCATTCATAGTGGACAAACAGTAAATAATCATTCTTAGTAGGATGTCACGATAAAACTTGTAAAATTAATTTAATATGTTGAAGCATCACAAGCAAGGTGTTCATTTCCTAAAGCAAGCCATATAGTTCTTAAGGTGGGGTATGCATTTCCTC
This sequence comes from Pinus tabuliformis, assembly GCA_031772625.1. NCBI lineage: Eukaryota > Viridiplantae > Streptophyta > Pinopsida > Pinales > Pinaceae > Pinus > Pinus tabuliformis. The sequence goes on along the minus strand of CM062820.1, from coordinate 717,683,409 downwards.
AGGTAGGTTATGAATTTCCTTAGGCAAGATGTGCATTTCTTGAGGTAGTGCATGCATTTCTTGAGATAAGGCACATATTTCCTGAGGTAGGGCATGCATGTCTTGAGGCAAGACATGAATTTACTAATGCATGGAATACATTTCATGAGGTAGCATTTCCTAAGACAGGGAGTGCATTTCCTAAGACAAAACAAACCAACAAATGCTCTTCCAAACTACATCACATTTGTGGGTATTTTTTCTGCATGTAAACCCGTTTATCAATTTTACATGATTGATGTCCTAAGTGTTATATTCTCCCATATCTCCCTTAGTTATTTTTTCTAAATTTTAAACTCCTTGAAATGAGAATTTACCTCTAAAGTTTGCATACTTGAAGTTATGTGGCTCTCACTTTACTCCAAAAGTCCCATAGCATTCATTCTAAACCTCTAATTTGAAACTCCTTCAAATGAGCATTTATCTTCGAAGTCAACCCTCCCAAAGTTCTCTAGAACTCACGTTATTAACGAAGTCCCATAGAAATCATCTTGCACCACTTTGAGACTTAGTTATATTTCAGATATGATAATCATGAAAATCCTTCATGTTGTCTTACAATTCAAAATTTTTGAAGTTCCACTAGTCTACAATATGTATATCATTAATGGCAACCGTTTCAAACACAACCATTTTTATGACTTCCCTGAATGTATCGTACATGTCATCGCCCATGTCATTCATCTAGTTGTTATCCCCCTCATTCATTTATTGTCACCCATGTTATCATCCATGTCTCGTCCAAGGCATTATCCACATATCATTCTTCTCACCTCGAACCCATGAAAAAATACCCTTTTCGAGGAAGTCTCCATTCCATCACATCACTCATCGTATTTTTTGTCATAACCTCCTCACTTGCCTTATGATATCCAAGTGGTAGTATCAACTAGTAATATAAGTTTTAAGCCTATACAATTAATCACTACGAACATATTCTTAATAAAACAGAAAATATACAATGGAAAATACACAAATTTACACATATTTTATCTTTGAAACCCATACCCATGATAACTAGTAAGTTTTTTTCATTATATTTTACGCATAGTTTTACAATACAATATAGATACAACTGGGTACATGAACCACCAATCCAACTGTAATTCCATAACTGAAACTACAAAACCATGGGAAAAACCACCATGCACCACAAAACTGTATTTAACAAAATCATGGGTCAAAAATTGGATGCAAAAAATGCCCAACAAATTTATTTTAGGGTGCTTACAAGTAGGGGGGTTAAAAAACCCCCCTTGGGACCCCCCTTTGTTCATTGTGCATATAAGTTGTTCAAAGAATATAATACATACCCACCAAATAAAATGAATTTTATTATATGCAACATAAGGCACATTTAGTAACTATGATGTACTAATCAATCCTCAATGAATGAAATATATTTTTATAAATGTCATCACCTATTCCTTAGGCTCGTAAGAACAAAGATTTCAACCAAACAAAGAAAGCCACATTGAGGTGACACAATCAACGCCTTGGGATGGAAATATGACACTTTAGTTGTTGCAAGCCTATAAGTTTTATTTTGAACAATCTCTGAAGGAGAAGACCAACAACCAAGTTTGCACATTAGGAATTGTACATGTAAGATGTATGTCTGCAGTTGGTGATTTCAAATAATCAATATCCTTGTGCACAAAGAAATTTAATAGAAAACAAAGGACAACTTAATTGGAAGAAGCTAGGTGGACACCAATTTATCTTATGCCTCATATGTTCAAAAGCATGTTGTGTCTTCCTATACCAATGAAAACTTTTAAAATTTCTGAAGCAAAATCTCTTCTAGATGCTCATGGTGGAGGAATTACTATTTTGAAGAATTTCTCACTGCACCCACAATTGATATAAATAGAAGGAATGAGGTATCATCACTGAATTGCCTATATAAAGAGCTAATACTTGAATATTTGCTCGAATTGATGGATGAGATTCAACTGATGAAGTTCCTGAATATGTTATGTATGTATTGTGTTCATGAAAAGGTCGCTTTTACTAGGATGAGATTATATAAAATGAGATATAATTTTCGCCTAAGGAAATATCATAGGGAAAAGACATTGTATATGTATTCTGATTTAGTTTATGAAATTGTATATGGTCATGCATTTAAGGAATTATGAAGGTCGAAGAATGTCAACTTCAAGAAAGACCCAATATATTTTTGGTATCATGCCTTGTGGAAGAATAAGACTCCTTTCAATTTCTATGAGATTCGAAGTTGATTCCTCCATGTGTTCTAGATAATGGTGTTTGTACCGATGGAGGAAAGAATATTGAAGGGAGCATATAAATTTATAAAGGAAATATTTGTTATGGAAGTAAATGGTGATGTTTCTTTTATGTGAATATTTGGGTTTCAGGGCAGATCTTTCTTGCTACCCTATTTTCTTTGTGACAACATTTTTGTCGTGCAAATATGTAGACAATGAAAGTATTGGTTCCACTTATTCCATCAAATAATAAACAATTTATTAATTTTCCTATTACAATAGGGGGATCATATTTATGATAAATTCCAATATCTAAATATTTTAACAACTCACAGATGTAGGAATCCTCAATCTTTGATGGTTTCAAACCAAATGGTTTATTTTCTACACATTTAATCTTTATTGGATACCCAAATATTTTTAATACAATGTCAATACTTGATGAAGGAGAAGAGGATAATAAAAAAACTATAATTAATGTACTTGAAGTTAATTTTTTTATAAGTAATGTACTTCAAGATGGTACTCATTCTCTTATGAGCACTAATGATCTTGACAAGAAGTGAGGATAGATAGCCAATAAACATAAGGTACCCAACTCTCCTAATTTATTACAAAGACTCTACTTCTATTTCAAGAAGTAAGACATGTACTTCCTTCGATTCTCATAAAAGGAAACCAACTTCTGGTAATTTTGGAGAAAGAGGAAATGATGTTTTCCCTAGGAAATTCGTTGAGAAATCACATATGATTTCTTCTAGTTCAAAAGGAAAGATCGATAATATTGGGAGGTCTAAATTTAAAATTTATAAAGTTCATGAAGATGTTGCCAATGAGATGGACATTCATGATGGTATTGTTATCCCTAATTGGGAATAACAATAGATGGTGGAAATCAAATATATTGTTGAGGAATTGAGTGAAAAAATAGTCACCTTTGAGGAAGAAACAATTACACTTTATCATGTGGATTTGAACCAAAATTAAAAAAAAAAACTACAAATTCAAAAGGTTAACTTAAAAAACAAAAAGGCTGTTGAAAAATGGAACTTTGAACTTGATTTCAAGGGTAATACATTCAAAGGCATTTGAGTTCCATGAAGCTACTAGAGATGCACTAAAATATTTCATTGTTGAGCAAGAGAAAGAGAATCTTGTTTCAAATATGTTTCCAAATCCATTGCATTCAAAAATATTTTGTGATCGATGTTTTGAACCCTCAACCATGGTTCATGGAAGATGAACCACAATTGAGGGTTTGAAACGTCAATCACAAAATATTCTTGAATGTGATGGATCTGGAAACCTATTTGAAGCAAGATATTAATCACAAAAGTTTGAAATCTGAAATCATCAACCTGCACAGAAATAAAATCTCCAATTGAAGAATTGAATAAAAGAATTGGAGGATGTTGTTATACCCTGACCCCTATTCCCACAACTCATATCTTATATGAAACCTATTCAAAACACTAAGGATATGCATGAATTGAATATGAGTTCAAAGGAGGAATAAGACTATTCAATGCTATCAAAACATATGTTGTTGATACTATTTATAAGAGGATTCATATAATCCTAGAAATCTTGGAACTTTCTACATATTCCAATATTATTTCCAACATAATCACAAATTGGAGGAAGTCCTCGGAGAAGGACTTACAAAATGATGAATTTTTTTATGAGGAAGAAATAAATGTTTTGCCTCTAAAGTTTGCCTCTAAAGTTTCAAATATAAATATTTCCTAGGTCAAGGAGTAGGAAATCCCTTCAAGAAATTGTTTAAAGCAAATAAAGGCATGTTAGTTGAGGAAAACCAATTGTACAAAAGAAATTATTTATGACGTTGAAAATATTACTTTTAAAGAAAAATGAGATATTATTAAGACTTGTTGATATTGTTAAATAATTAGGCAACCCACGTCTCGTAGTGGACTCCACATTTCTCACCAAAGATAGAATGTGAGAACAACTTGACATATTAAAAATGTCTTGGGAAGATGAATGTATGAATTGAATGAATTCTCAAAATAAGAAATTGAAAAGTGGATATTCCACTTTATGAATAAAAATTAAGACTATGATGAAATGGTGCAACAAATAGGATTTGAAGTTATAAATTTGGTGGTTGAACTATTCCAACTCAAGATTAGAGAAGAAACATTAGTTGCACCATTATAAGAACATATTAATGAATGGTTAAAGAAATCTTAAGTTAGTATAACTAATCTAGATCTTCAAGAAACATGTGTGACCATTAGGGTACGAAAATGAGCAACGTAAAATGAGGATGAACCACATTAGTTGGTTCGAAACGTCGACTAAATATCCACTATGTGATTAATCTGTAAGACAAACTTATTATTATTATATAATGATTTCACCAACAAGTTACTAAGAGGGTGATCCCTTCAGCAATCATGAGTAGCGATTTCATTCATCCTTCAAGTTTTAATTTTCTCCATCTTAGTTTTGAGTCATTTCATCCTTTTGTATTGCAAACCATGGCAATATTTTGGGTTGGCTCCTAATTGTTCCTTTTTTGTCTTGTAGGTATTCTCATCTAATTTATGGTCCACTGGAGCCCCAATCCCAACCATTTATTAGCAAATACATTATTTTTCATACATTATAAACTCTTTTTTTTCTAAAAGGCTCACAGAGAACTACATGAAGCCCTTAACGAATTATGTCAAATTTTTAAGTCTAAGTAGGATTTCAAGTTGGCGTTCCATATTTTTTCTTTTGGTCTTAATTGAATTATCATTATAGGTTGTCTTCCAATGAGGTCATGTTATATTTTTCTTGCAAATTGATGTGCTTTACATTATATTGTTGAAGACGATGTGCTCAAAAATTCACTTGAAGTGATGTCAATGTTTTTCCTTTTAAATGACATGGTCCTTTCTGAAGTCAATGTATTATTTTCTTTTTTCTAGAGGGAAAAAACCATAATTTCCATTCTTTTAAAAAAAACACCCCTTTGCTTGCATATACCCAGACTTGGATCCTAGTGCTAATAATATATCATGTGAGGACTACAACATGTCATAAAAACTTGTTAATATACTATTAGTTGATAGACACTTACATTTACAAAAATAAATAGCATCACACGTTGTCATGACAAGGCCAAACTGGTTGTTCCTGGGTGGCCTTGACATAAAAACCATCGTGTTAAAAAACTAGAGCCTATCCCATATAATAACATTTCAACAAAAAAGACCCATTAAAAAAGTTATGATATCATTATGCATTATATATAAAATGTGAATGAAAAGATACAAAATAGGTTTAATTATGGGTAGCTAGTTCAATGAACAACCTCTGGTAGTGTTCATATGAAGAATCTTCCAACTTCTCACATATATGCCACTGATATTGGTCCATGTCTAATCCTGCTTTGGAAAGTCTATCCGCCAAACCATTATACTCCCTGTATATATGTGAACAGACAAAAAAAGGATAATGAGTATTTAAGATGCCATATGTCTTCAAGGATAGGCCTTAAGATGAGATTCCTGCATACTTGAATCAGGTTTAACCAATTTAATACAAGCATAGAGTAGCCATAAATTTGAGGTTGAGTGCACCCATTTTCCTTGACAAACACCATTAATTTTTTACAAGCCAACAACTTGGCCACATTATTCTTTCCCAAGCCAAAGTCCATTTTGGCATGAAAGGAGTGTGTATTAGATAGATAGAAGTATCCACCACCACTCTTGGTGGATAATTCACTATAATTTCCATTGAAAAAAGTGGATGGATTTGAGTGGCCCAAGGACTCATTAACAATAAGTTTGGGAGGTGCAATGCCTTTTTCCTGAGAAATGGCCCAGAATGTAACAACCCTGGTCAAAAATCCATGTAAAAATATATAAGGCCACAGTGATGAGATACATATTCCAAGATGAATGGTGAGAAAAAACATCCTAGTAGGTGTTCATTCGGTTATTATGGCTAAGGAAATTGGAAAAGGAAATGGAAAAGGCTTTGGAAAGTAAAAGTAGCATTTATTGGCATTTTATTTATGAAAATAATGGGAATTAGGAGAAAAGGGAGGTGGAAGGTCATAGGTTGCACATGAAGAGGAAAATGAAGGAAAATAATGGAACATGAAGGAAATAGATGCCTCATTGATAAAAAGGCTTCTGAGGATCAATGGGCAAGGCTTGGTCAGTGTAAGCTTGGTTAGTTAAGTTTAGTTTTTGAGCTCTCTCATTATTCTCTCTCTCTCTCTCTCATACTTTTGGACACTTATAGTTTTCTTGGAGCACTCTTGGAGAGTGTGGCATACTTGGAGTTTTGGAGCAAGAAGGCAAAGGAAGAGCAGGAAAGTACAAGAAGACATAGAGATTAGTATCTATAGTGGGTTTTTATTGCAGGTACCGAGTTGTATGTATGTGTTCCTCACTAGTTTTGGAATTCATGGCATATGCATGTGGATTATTGGTCATGATTTGTCACTGGCATGGAGGATTGTCTAGATTGACAGTGGATTGCCTAGCCTTGCCATTTTCCTGGATAGACATATCGATTGTGGGTTTATTTTCCTTGTTTGTTTTGGTTGGTTATCATGTTTCCTTAGCTTGGTTGAGTTATTAGTTCTTGGAAGCCCTAGTTGGACAAATTCTTTGGAGCCCTGTAACAACTTGGGTTGAGTTGCTAGTCCTAGAAGCCTTGTTTGGAAAAATGCTTTGGAATCCCTTGGTGGGTTGAGTTACTAGTCCTGAAAGCCCTTGTTGGACAAACGCTCTAGAAGCCTAGTGACAACTGTGGGTTGAGTTACTAGTCCTGGAAGCCTTGGTTGGAAAAATGCTTTGGAATCCCTTGGTGGGTTGAGTTACTAGTCCTGAAAGCCCTGGTTGGACAAACGCTCTAGAAGCCCAGTGACAACTGTGGGTTGAGTTACTAGTCCTGGAAGCCTTGGTTGGAACAAATGCTTTGGAAGCCCTAGAAGGCTTGGATAGAGACCAATCTGATGATGGTTTTGTGATGTCCGACCATGAGGTTGAATCACTATTTGATGGGTTGAGGTGGATGGCCTTTGGAAACCCTAGATGGTTTTAGATTGATTTGTTCTATGAGATCCCACATTCATGCTTAGAATATGGCACGGGGTTGAATGGCTGAAGAGAGATTTGGCTTAGCCATTCTACGGTCGGGTGGAACGTGGAAGTACCATCCTGGGTTTAGATTTTTCATCGTTAATATGAGGTTATCTCTCCTTGTTATCTCATGAGTAATATAGTGGTTTATATGTGGATCATAAGGCTAATTTATCCTTGGTCTTTCTGTTGTTATTATGCTGGTAATGATAATGTATTATGACAGTAGCTATGTATGGTTCTCATCATGTTTTTACTTGTATATGAATGAACAATGTATCTATGGCCTAATGGATGAAACTAAAGCTAAAGTGACAAGGAAACAATGCCTCATAGTGAATCTTAGATAAGTTTGGGACCCTTATGCTCAGATCTGTTATTTACACATGTAGATTACATATTCATGATATGTTTGACAAAATGCTTGTCATGGCTAGTAGGGGTCTAGTCAAGGTATTATTCAAGTAATTTCATTAGTACTATTATTTTGACTTTATCTTATTGTTTTAAAGGTGTCATTCAATTATGGGCAGTGACCTAGGCTCTGGGCTTGAAAATGTGACTTAAATCCCTGGGACACTATCACACAACTGAGCAAAATAGTCCCCAGACGCTGGCTTGTAGGCCTATGAGAGCGTCCAGAGGTCCCTGGACATTGGCATGCCCATAACATGAGAGCATCCAGAGGTCAAGTGGTCCAAAATCTCAGTGGGACCCAAGGGTTGGTTGGAAACAAGGCTGGATTGGTTCTTGAGGGTCCTATTGCTTATGTTGAATGGCTATATGGTGTATTTCCATTAGTTCCACTTTCTTAACATGATGTAGGAGATCAAATCATATAATAGTGGCCTCACGTCGCATGTTTTCCCCAACTGGCTAATTTATTTGGTAGATGTGGGAGGTGGGTGTTACAAAGTGGTATCAGAACATGGTTCACCCCTTAGACTAGATGGGTGATGTGTTGGTCATGCATTCATGTCGGTTGAATATGTGTTGCTTATGCTTGTAGTCCATGTGCTTGTGGCATTTGCATGGTGTCAATCATGGTTGTAGTGATGTCTCCATGTGAAGGTTAATGGTGATGTTGTGGAATGTGTCGTCATGAGTGTATGGTTGCATATGCATGTCAGGTCTATATGTTATTTTGCATGCATTGTCATGGTTATGGTTATGCATGTATGGTAGGTCAAACATACATTGTGAGGTCATTGTATGAAATTAGGTCATCATGATGTTGTTGGTGGCTATGATGCTAATGTGTTGGTGGAGATAGAGCAGGAGATGTAGATCATCAAAGTGAAGTTGCAGCATTGGACCTAGAGGAAAGAGCATGTTGTCATACATGTTTTTATGTTGGGCATGCATTTATGTAGGTTAAGGATTGTTATATGCATTATGGTTATGTGTATGTCTTTCATTCTATTGACGTTATGGATACATACATGATAGATGCTAGTTGATTAGTGTATTCATATGCACATTTGTCGGATACTCATGAATATTAGTAACCTATGTTTGTATGCATTGCTAGCATTGTCTTATGTTAGATAACTTGATGATTGTGTTATATGTTGTTGATGAGCATATCATAGAATAACTTGTTGTTTTTATATGATAATTAGTTAATGATTAGGGTTATTGCATTAATATATTGATGTTTTATGTATCATGCTAAATTGGATTGGCCTATGCAGATGGTTAGGGTTATGACATTCAGATATGAGTCGACTTATTTGTGACATTGTGTTGTACTAATCTAGACTGATCGTACATAAGCGATTGTTATGCATGAATGACAAATGTTTATGAACTTATGATGTGAACAAGTTAGTCAGTTACTATTATGGATACCATGAAATTATTTGTGTTTGATCTAATGTGTTGTGAAGTTATATCGTGCTCACTAGATTGATTATGCAGACAAGATAGCCTCCACTAAGATACATCAAGATATGAGCTTGCTTATGTCATCTACTTTGTGCTTGAATGCTTGACTATGTCGTTTATTTGGTGTTTGAGTGTTTGGTGTCTATTATGTCATCTATCTATTGTCTGAATGTTTGATTAATTGAATGATATGAGTACGTATCTATAAGATTTCTTGCCAAAATTATCTTGTTTTAAGATGGTTGTACTAACACATATGTTTTGAGATAGTTGATATGTAATTGAATGTACGTAGTTGATAGTGGTAGCATTATGTATTATCACTGGTGAATTTCAGTTGATTGTTGAGTATGACATGGTTGTTAGACTTGGTAAAGGTTGATTTCAAATTAATATATATGATTGTCTTGATATTTGGAACCTGTGGTTGACATGTGTAAACAACTGCGGGAAACATGCTTAGTATTAGCATGACAAGGTAACAATTTAAGTGTTTATATAACTAACAATTGGGTGATGTGACAATACATAGTAAGACATAGTTGTAGCAAGGTAAAGCTAAAATAAAGGAATTGGGTGAGAACTCCTTTGGCTATGTTTGGAAACCCTAATTACAAACGAATGAGTGCTTTGCATACAAGAAGTCTTCTTAACCTTAATCTTGTATGACATTATGTAGATATGTGCTAGATTCATGAACATGTATTTGGTAGGTATATTAGCTAGTCTCTAGTTACAAGTGAATATGTCAAGGGAATTGGAGTCCCTTGAGACATGACACAAATGTGCTCAGCTATAAGGAAACATGCTTGGCATAACAAAGTAAGATAACTAGTATACTGTTATATTTATTTATACATTGACAATTTTTTGTTTATGGTAGTGTGATGCAGGGAGTTGCATGGCAAAAGAGGTTTCCATGAAATATTGAAGAAGGCTTGGGTTGAGATTTCCTTTGGAATCATTGGGAACCATGGGAATTGAGTCATGGTGTATTTTGTCAGTATTGTGATTTTGATCTTTTGTGCTTTGTTGAGCTTGAAGTATGGTTTTGTTTATGTCTAGTGGATGATCATGCCACTTTGTTGTGGTGTTGTATTGTTATTGGTTTTCATGGTTTTCTCTTTTTTTCTTCTTGTTTGTTTATGTTCTTGCCTTTTATGTTTTGAGTGTCTTGGGAATTGGTTGGAAGGAGGAAAGTTAATGGAGCTCGGGCAGAGTTGTGTGGTACCCAATAGGTAATGTAAGACACAGATGAAGCTCGGTCCATGAATAAGCACAACGGAAGGTAAGACTATGACAACCAGTTGGACTAGTTGAGTCGATTGGTGTGAATAGGTAATGACGGGAAAATCATGGGAAAGGTAATCAAGAAAGGTGAAGTAAATGGATCTGAGGCATCAGATTCCTTGGCTACGTTGGGAATTATTGTTCTCGATGTTGTGCATGTGTTGCACACATAAAGGGCGTTCTCTTAACCTTGACCTTATGATATCTAGTAATTATGTTGTGATCAAGTTTAAGTTGATGTCTGTATGTGTATACATGTATGTATGTATGTCATTGACTGACTAGATCATTATTATTTTATGTTGATTTTTATATGTATGTATGTGTATGTGTCCATATCATTGTCTGACATGATCATGATTATTTATGCTAATGCTTATGTATATGTATCTACGTATCTATGTACCTATGTCACTGTCCGACAGGGTTGCCAAGGATCATTCTTATGGAGGAATGATTGCTTATGCAGGTGAATGTCATGAAAAGGTTCCTGGTCTTATGGGAATCAAGTGGGAAGAGTAGTCATGATGAATATATGAGGTCAGTATCACATGGATATGACAGGTAACGTTGAAGGATACATTAGCGGAATGAAAACAATGTGCTTTGTGACATACTAGGATAAGCATGGATGGCAGAGAGACACTGGAAGCAAGGTTTCTTGGTAGAGGCAGTGTGGTTTTGGATGTGTGTACTATTGTTGTGCATATGTTGTATATGTTGTACATGTTGCATCTGGGACATTGTGTGCATGTAGTGTTGTGCATATATAGTGTGTGTACATGTTGTTTATGCAATGTTATGTATAGGGTGGTACAAATAGTGTTGTGTGAATGTTGCATACGCATTGCTAGGTATATATGGTGCTATGTAAATATTGGATGTGTGGTGTTGTGTAATATTGTACTATGCACATGATGGATATGTGGTGTTGTGTGCATATGGTGATGTGCACATGTTGGATATGTAGTGTTGTGTACCTATGTACATGTTGTATGTGCAGTGCTAGGTACATACAATGTTGTGTGCATGCTGTACATATGGTGCTATGTACATATGATGTTGTGTGCATGATTTTACAAGTGGTGTTGTGAGCATGTGGTTTCGTGCACATGTTGTACATGTGGTGTTGTGTGCATGTGGTGTTGTGTACATGTCGTGCATGTGATGTTGTGTACATGCTGTGCATGTGGTATTGTGTACACATTATATAGGTGGTACAATGTACATGTGGCATTATGCAGGTGGTGTCGTGTACATGTGATGTTGTGCACACGATGTGCAGGTGGTGTCGTGTACATGTGATGTTGTGCACACGATGTGCAGGTGGTGTCGTGTACATGTGATGTTGTGCACACGATGTGCAGGTGGTGCTTTATACAGGTGGTACTATGTACGTGTTGTACATATGGTACTGGTGTACATGTGGTATTGTGTGCATGTCGTACATGTTGTGTTGCGTGCATGCGGTACTATGTATGTGAATTGTGTAGTCATGGTACCGTGACATGTGTATTCATCATGTTGTACTCTATATACGTATATGTATTGTGTTGTGGTATACACCAGATATAGGTGTATGTATTGTGTTGTGTTGTACATTGGGTGTAGGTGTATGCATTATGTGGTGTCGCACATTGTGTGTGGATGTATATATTATGACGTACATTGTGTATGTATACGTGTTGTGTTCTGTTGCACACCAGATGTAGGTGTATGTATTATGTTGCGTTGTACACTGGGTGTAGGTATAGGTGTTGTTTGTCAGGTGTAGATGCATGCATTGCACGGTGTTGTATGTCATGTGTGGTTTTATGTGTGTGATGCACATTATGTGTATGTGCACATGGTTGAGGAGAAGGAACTAGGTGTTTGTCGAGTGTGGAAACCGATTTGGCGTGCGTACGGAACAAGGACAAAGGCATAAGCTAATGATTGATTAAAGGATAAGTATCAACATTTTATTTTAGTTTTATTATGCATGTGATCTATGATTCTGGTTTATGATGATTGCATGTGATTCATGATTTTGATATATGATGGTTGTGCTTTGAGCTAACCTGATGTGATATGTTTATACATGGTGATTTGGTCAAAGATGTTAGTTTGACTTGTTGTGACAGGAAGTGAAGAGAATTGCAAGTGTATCTTATTGATGAGCTACCAATGAGGTATGATTTGAAGTTATTTCAATTTATTTTAAATCTAATGGAAATTATGTGCTTGGTACAGGAATGCATGAACATGCCCAGTTGGGTGGTTGAAATCAACAACAAGAATTTGCAACAACAAAATGAATTGGAAAATGTAGCAGTATGTTGGTAAATTATTCGGGAGCAGAGCCATGGTAGGACATTGGTACCCAATAGTGTCCATTGATTTCCATGAACATGCTATGACTGGTATGATGGTTTGAGGCAGAATATGCCTTGGTTTTTGTATCTTCCAATGTGAGGAAGCCTTGCCAAGGGATGTTATATAGGAAAATGACCTCCTCATCAACTCAGAGGAGAAAGATATGATGAATGAAGGACTGACCAAGTTCACAGACCTAGTTGTCAAGCTAACGCTACCTAAACACTAGAAACTTGCTTTATAAAGCTTCCTAGCAAGGCTAAGGGTGTGTTAGTGCCCAAAGTAACTTTGTCTGTTACCTCGGGAAGAGAGTTAGTGAACCCTAATGAGTTTCTATGGGTCAAGGGAATGATTTTACTGAGAAAATATCCCTAGATTATCTCCTATGTCAACTCATAAAAGCAGGGAAACATCAGAACTCGACATGTTTGGGGGAATTATTAATTCCTAATGGAGTATGCAAACGGGAAAGAGCACTAAGGCACGTAAACATCACTGCTTTTTCCCAATGGAACTCATGAAGGACTTGGAAACCCTAACCTCACATGTTATATATGCAAGGCTAGGGCCACTGTGAAAGAGGTCGAACCATTTGAAAGGATTGTCTATTTGACTGTGGAGCTGAGTCTCAAACTAAGGCATCAAAAGAGGTTAAGAAGGGAGAGAGAGAGAGGAGCTGGAGGGGTAAGGGAAGGCTGATGCAACTGATGGTTGTAATCACTCTTTCTACATCAATATAGAACTGCAGTTGTGTTGTCCACTCTGAGATGTTGATAGTATGACTTGTTTATATGCTTATTCAATATCATTAGCATGAGTGGCTTAGATATATGCAACTAGATATATTTTTATGTTCATGAATTGTTTATCAAGGTTTTATGCTGTGATATTACGCTTGTCTTTGCTATGTGAAGGTTTTGATCTGGAGCTGGCTCAAAGGTCTTCCACCTAACTGCATTGCGCTCTCCAGCAACACCACACTAAGACTTGAGGTAATAGTTCCTTCTCACTTTGATATTCATTTGTTAAACATATATGTGCATGTATCTTTGTGACAACTACAACTAATCTGATTGTTTGCTAAGCATCCCAGGAAGATCCTTAAGGGTTTCTACATCACCAAACACTCATGCATTAATCCCTATAGCAGAATTGGCGACTCCACCGGGGACTACACTTACTTCCCATATTTTCCTAGAAATTTCCTAGATATCTCTTTCTCCCAGGCCTTCCTGTACTTCTTCATTCCATTTCCGACCGCTCAGGACCATACAACACCCTTCTCTCAGTGCTCAACCCTAGATCTGATCCCCACAACCCATTTTTTGAGTATTTTTCCTCACTAACGTAGGTTACTAGTGTAAACAGTGCTTTATAAAGCACCGTGTCCTCACAAACAAAGCGTTAGTGCTGAAACTAACTCTCTGTAGCCTCTACTACAGAGCGTTAGTCAACCATTTCTTGATAAATAGCTTGCTCTGTGACCTCATGGGTTCAGAAATCTGCTTGTAGACTGATCAGGGATCTGCAACTGCACTTGTTTGACTGATATGTGTCCTGAACAATTTTTTTTAAAAGAAAATAGCTTTACTTCTTAAAGTTTTTGTTTTCATTAAATAAAAAAATACAAAATTTTCACTATTTTATGCTTAGATGGTTAGATTTGCATTATTTGGTTTCAATAGTTGTTAGTGAGCATTGAAGTTCTATCGGTTATGCTAGTGTTTTACTAAATATGATGCATGGTATATATATTGATGTATGAATGATTCTCCCTCTGTAGAAGCAACTTATTCATCGAAAGTGAAAATTTACAAGCATTGCTTTTGCATGATTTGAGTTAGAGTCCCATATAATTTCATACGTCAACACCCCTACCGAAGGCTCTAATCTACCTAATGAAATCAATTAGAAACTCTTTTTAGAGTAAACACACATTAGTTTAGGCTAATATCTTGGGATAGGCAGTGTGAGTTAACTGCCCAAGATCATACACTAAAACTAGTGTCATTAAAGAGAGAAATCCTTCTGCACTCATACTATCTGGGACCACTCCAGTAAAAGCGGAGTTAAATACGAGACAACATCAGACTATAAGTGAAGGCAACCCTCCTTTTCTTACATATCCTTTGGGTATTCTGTGTATCGGGGATCCCTTCGGGGATATCGGAGCTAAGTCGGGGACTCAGGTATCCTGCCCACACAATGTACTATCTATGACTATGTCCCCCCTGGTAGTGTGTTATTTGAGGTATCCTTAGTGGCCATACTTTTAGGGATGAACACAAGGTGACTGGGGCGGGCTGCCTTGGTACCTAACACAGATAAACCTACTATGTCTTTGGTTTTTGGGAGGGTGCTCATCTTCACGAGAGTACTTGGCCCCTTAATCTGAGGTTCGGGCGAAGCTCAAGAGTAATCGTAACTGTACATTTGGCCAACTCTCTCTTTTATTCATTGTGATACTGGGTTTCATCTCTAGTGATCAGTGCTTATTAGACATGGTAATTTTCCTCTGCTTGTTGATTGATTTCCTTAGCGTATTTTTTTTTAAGTGCCAGAGTGTTATCACCGAGACTTTAATAAACATCATTGTAAAATTTATCGGCCACCATGGCTACATCCGACCCTCATTGTCAATCTAGATGGTTGTTAGGACTTCCCCCACTCACTGTGGAGGATCCGCCAAGCCCCAGTGAACCAAATTCCCCATCTTCGGGCAATCAATCTTCGAGATCTAACACAGAATCAGTTTGGACATCCCACGATTCAAGCTTACTGGAGGACTTATTTACTGCAGGATTTCTTCCTCCATACAATCCTCTGATCACGAATCTGTTGGGACCACTCTTGGTTCTCATTTAATTTGTACCTCCTTTGTCTTCTGTTGGAAGATTTCCACCCATCCCATCGATGACTAATAGGTCATGGGCTTTTGTTGATGCTTTTGGTCCACCACCACCTCCCCAGTCGACAGTTAGTACCACACCTCTGATGGTGAACCCCGCTATCCCATCTGTCCCAGGTTCAAACCCTATCATGACACCCACCATGAGTGGAACCCAGTACATTCCAGGTTCCACCCCTTTTGTGTTAGCCCCTAGACCTTCGACAAGTGCTACATATAGCGCTCCTTATAACGCTCAATATAGCATGGTTAGCATGGGTCCCTTCAACCAACTCTATGGTTGGCATCCATTGTATAGTTCTAACCCCCAGATTCAGGTATCTGGGGGCACAGTTCCCAATATGCATATACCAGCCGGGAGCATAACAGTTCCCCCTCCATTTTTAGGTCTGCATGGTCAGTCATTGATTGACATGAACCCTCCTTATGTCAGTCAAGGACCTATGGTTAGTTATGTGGCGAGCGAGAACCCTCAACAAGGTCCCAATCAATCCATAGGAGCACCCTACTCACAATATCAAATGAGTCGAGGGGGTACTCCTTATCCTGGGGGCACTTCCATAGCTCAACCTAACAACCCTTATGAAAACCCATAGTAAAATACTATACCCCGAGGCACATACTAGACCAAGCAACCTGTGTATCATATTGGAAACAACACGATGGGAGGACTGCAAGGATCCTCAAGTCATATGTCATCGCCTTGGTACGATTAGGGGGCATCAAACACCTTGCCTTTCTTGGAAACGCTCAATATCCTCAACTTGTACAAACTCACAAATGACCCCATTTATCACAACTTACTTTGGCCTCCAATCCTGCATAAAATACCGATAGACATCCCGAAGTTTGAAGGGAAACAAGGGGAGGATCCGGGTACACACATGACCACCTATCTTCTATGGTGTGTTTCTAACTCCATGGTGGATGATAATATCCAGCTACGTCTCTTTCCCCGCACCCTTATTGGTAATGCAGCCAAGTGGTACATTGAGTTACCACACGTGTTAGTCAATACCTTTGGCGCTTTAGCGATGGAATTCTTAAAGCACTTCGAGCTACCCATCCGCTACGAAACTGGGACGAAACTCCTCACTTCTTTATGTTAGGACACCTCCACCCAAATCTCTAATCATATACATGAATGGAGACGTAGGCGGAGGTTAGTCAAAGCTCCCCTCCTAGACTATCTATTAGCGGATTGGTTCTGCAAGTCTCTACTCCCCCAAATTGCTAAAGATGTCGCCTTAGGTGGTGTGGTCACAAAAGACCAATCCATTCGTTGTGCCCAACACTTAGATATGATATATTCATAGTGTGGCACTTTATATGATTTCATTCCCAATGCCCCTCGCAACTCCAATGCTCCCACTACTCAGCAACCCAGAGCGCACGCCGATGGGATTATTGGTGCAACCTCCGGGGCTACTGTAAAACAAGTTAGCGGTCACATTGCCCAGATGTCAGTTGACCCCTCTACCAAATTGACTTCTCTTCCTACCACCATGATAAACTCTGTGCAGTCTACACAAAAACACGGTGGTAAGAACAAGAAGAATAAGAAAAAGACCGCTCCTTCTGAAGAGCAGTCAACAAAGTAGTACAACCCAAAGCAGAAGGCTGCTGCGCCCTCTGACGATGGAAAGGATAAACCTGCTAGATTACCTTGCAAAATTGTTGTCCGCGTCTTTAGGAATACACATATTTCATTGCTAAAAAGGACAGTGGCAGGACCCCTGCTGTCCTGAATAATCCTTTCCCTGCTCAGCTTTAGCAGCACCTTATTGCAAACCAACCCCAACCCTCGCAAGGGGGAAATGGTGGTTTGCAACATCCTTCAGTTGGTGAAGGACCATCTACTATTTACACCTTTGAAATGATAGATCTACAAACCAGAGACAAATCTTATGGAGCTCTAGTCGCTCATGCAGAGGAACCCTCCTCAAGTCAAAACCCACCGCTGCCTAATGATCTTCATATTGAAAGGCCGTTTTCTGATCTTGTGATGCGCCCCCCCAAAGGGGCACTTCGTCGCACAATGCACAATACGACTGCACGTGCTGACCAAAACTATAGTATTGTAGAAGATTTGGCACAAGCGTCGTCAGCTATGTTGGCGCTCAAAGTATTACAAACCTGTCCAGCACAAAGGAAAGCTCTACTTTCAACAATTGGTGGTATTGACCCTCAGGATTCCATGCTTGCAATTTTCGACATGGAAAAATTTAAAGCTCCCCTTTCACACCAGCTTGCATTTTAGGTGAAAATATTTTTGAAAGGAAAAGGAATACATAGAACTGTCATTGACGAAGGTGCTTCAACCTGCGTCATGTCAGCTTCATGTTGGCTCGCTTTGGGTTCTCCAACCCTATCCCCACCATTGAATTCCCTTAAAGCTTTCGACGGCCACACTTTCATCCCAAAAGGTTACCTAGCTAGCTACCCCATCACCTTGAATGGGAAAATGGTAACGGTGGACATCGAAGTCATAGATAGAAAGCTCGACTATAATCTATTGTTGGGTCGCAGTTGGACTTATGCCATGACTGTCATTATGTCTACTGTCTTTCGCATCATCCTATTTCCATTGGATGGAAAGATAGTCATAGTGGACCAACTATTCTTTTGCACCCGTGATTATTCCCTGTTACCCAATGACTTTGTACCCTTAGTGGGTGGTGTACCTGACTCTTACGTCAGTATCAATACTGGTCTATTGAAGGGCTCTTCCCTGATGGGTTGTTTCCCTCTACTACTGCTTGCAATTCCACAGATGGTCAATATGGTTTCATCCATTCCTCATGAATCGACTGATCCTTGGATCCTACCAGGCCATTTAGACATTAACACTTACAGAGAACAAATGCCACTGTCACCAGTTGAATTGGCCTACCAGGCCACTCAATTGCATCTGAATCTCCATTCACTTTGGTCATGGCCAATGGTACCACCGCCCCTCCCATAACTGCTCCTTCTTTCAATCTCCTCAATCAAGTCCTACCTACGAATGAAGCTATTAGAGAGATCATGTGTTTAGAAGAGCGACCTTGGGAGGAATCTCACCATCGTGTTTTGATATCTAATTCAGACATGATGCCTCTTCAAATCCTGTCATTTGACGCACTTGAAATTGTTTCCCCACCTTATACGACTATCCAAACTTTGGATTCAAAAGGAAACATGGGAAATATTTCAAATACATTGCTCATCGATATTTCTGTCACGACAGGCATCGTAGAAAACATACAGGTTGGCGCATATTGCACTCCTGAGGAAATTGCAAGCTTCACCTACCTTTTTAAAGAATTTCACGATGTATTCGCTTGGTCTTATGAGGAAATGCTTGGCATAGATCCTTCTATCATCGAGCATGAGATCAAGATATACGAGATTGCTAAACATGTATGCCAAAGGCTTTGACTAGTCCACCCTCGCAAAACGGAAGCCATCAAGAATGAGGTGGAAAAGTTGTTACGTGCTAGTTTCGTCTATCCCATTCCCTTAATGGAATGGGTTTCCAATCTGGTTCTCGTTGATAAGAAACAAGGAACGATCCGCATATGTGTCGACTATCGAGACTTGAACACCATGTGTCCGAAGGATAATTATCCAACATCGTTCATTGACCAAATCATCGACGACTGCGCCAATTGTGAATCATTCTCATTCATGGATGGTTTCTTAGGCTACAACTAGATTGCTATAAAACCAAAAGTCCAGCACAAAAACACCTTCATTTGCCCATGGGGAATCTTTGCTTATCGAAAAATCCCATTCAGTTTAAAGAATGTTGGAGCAACATTTCAAAGGGCCATGGACTATGCATTTCACATTATCAGACATATCATTCAAGCTTACTTGGATGGCCTTCCAACCCATTCCAAGAAGCGAGTGCAACACTTAGATCATTTAAGAGTTATCTTTCTTAGGTGCTGGTTTTATAACATACATCTGAATTTGCATAAATGTGTTTTCTTTATCGAGTCTGGATGCTTACTTGGATTCATTGTCTTAAAGTACGGGATTAGGGTTGATCCCAATAAGCTAAAGGCAATGACTCAATTGCCCAAACCACAATCCATTCTGCAGCTCCAAAGTTTGTAGGGGAAAGAAAACTTCTTACGATGGTTCATCGTCAACTATGTTGAGTTAACAAAAGGATTTATGCACCTACTCAAGAAGGGAGTGTCGTATATGTGGGATGATCAAGCTCAATGATCATTTGATGCCTTGAAAAAGGCGCTTATATCAGTCCCACTCCTTAGTGCTCCCAACTATGGGTGTGACTTTCTTCTATACTTGGTAGCCTTGTCGTCCTCTCTAGGAATGGTCTTAGTTCAAACTCACAATGACTAGAGTGAGCATGTGATATACTATTTGTCGAAAGGCCTGGCTGGGCTTGAACTCAGATATTCACAAGTGGAAAAGTTGTCCTTGGCACTTGTCTTTGCTGCCAACTGCTTCCGACATTACATACTGCCGTGACATACTATTGTCATTGCCTTTGAGAATCCCATGAGAAACATTTTGTCTCTTCAAGTCATTGGAGGGAAATATTCCTAATGGATCGTGATCCTCCAACAATTTGAATTGGTTTTCACTGTTGCCAAGGCGAAAAATCCCTTAGTCTTCGCCGAACTTTGGTCAGATCTTCCCATTATCGATCCTAACAAGATAGCCCATGATCCTCTTCTAGATGAAGCTGTCTATCTTATCGACACTACTGACACTTGGTATGGTGAAATTCTTGTCTACCTCCAAGCGCAACGTTTCTACCCTGAACTATCGTCAAGTGACCGTCATTGCATCCGTGAATAAGTGTGGCACTATTTAATGCTTAACAATACGTTATATCGCCGTGGTGCTAATACAGTTCTTCGACGTTGCCTCACTCATGAGGAGGTAGAACACGTGTTAAATGACTACCATGCTGGGGCATGTGGCAGTCATCTTTCTGGCATATCTACTACTCAGAAAATTTTGCGCGCAGGCTACTACTAGCTAACCTTGTTCAAAGATTGTATCAAGGCTATTGGCAGTGCCATCCTTGTCAAGTGTTTACAAAGAAAATGCGCACTCCTTTGGCCCTACTGCACCTAATTATCTCTGTCAACCCATTTTCCAAATGGGGGATAGAATTTTTAACTTGCAACCCCATTTCCTTTGCTGGAAACAACTATATTATCGTAGCTGTGGACTATTTCACAAAATGGGCCGAAGCCCTTCCCACCTTCCAGGCCAATGGAGAAACCGCGACACTATTCTTGTTTAATCAAGTCATCTATTGCTTCGGTGTGCCCTGCACGATCATTACAGACCATGGGTCTCATTTTCAAAATCACATGATGTCTGACTTAACATCGTTGCTCGGTTTTCGCCAGGATCAATCATCCTCCTACTACCCCCAAGCTAATGGTCAAGTAGAAGTCGTCAATGGCATCTTAAAAAACAATGATCCATAGTTTAGTAGGGAATCATAAAACCCACTGGCATCGAATGTTATATCTTGCGCTATGGGCATACCGAACTTCAGTTAAAACTTCTATAGGCTTCACACCTTTTCAACTAGCTTATGGCCTGGAAGCAGTTTTACCAATCGAGTGTCAGATTCCTTCCTTACAAATCACTGTTGAACTCTTGCCCGACACCACTACTGAAGAAGAGCGCCTGCTATACCTAAATCAACTGGATGAAACCCGTCGAGATGCCAAATTGGCACTTGAATCCCACAAGCACCGAGTCAAAGCCCAGTATGACAAAAAGGTCAAGCCTCATTCTTACCAAGAGGGAGATCTTGTTTTACTCTATGATAAAAAACATGACCTCTTGGGGGTAGGAACACTTCAACCCTTATGGCTCAGTCCATATGTCATCAAGAAAGCCCTCTTAAAAGGGGCATATGGACTTTAGGACTAGGAAGGAATCCCGCTAGTTGAGCCCCGAAATGGGCTCTATCTGAAAAAGTATTATGCCTAGTATTGCACTAGGCATGTGCTTCGCAATTTTATGTATTTATAAGTTTTGCTTCTTTTTTGATGTGACTGGATGTTTTGGTATTTCTTGAAGTATTTGTCTCAAACATATTCCTCGTAATGCATATGCCTTCATTACCCTTAGCATATGTAGGATACGCAGATGGTGCCAGTCATCACACAGGGCACATTGCATCAGTTTCTTGGGTCATTACACACCTAAGTCGAAACTGTTTTGTTCCAGGGAGTCTTTCTTGGTACTGCCACCAACAATATTGCTGAGTATATGTCTGTAATTTCACTTCTCACTGAAGCGCCATCAAGGGACATCTCCAATCTGGTGGTCAGGTTAGACTCTCAGCTTCTTGTTATGTAATTGAAAAATCATTATCATGTTCGTAATCCAATATTGTTACGTCATTATTTAAGGGTATGACTCTTGGAATGTCAATTTTAGGTTATCACATATGAACACATTCCTAGAGAATTTAATACAGTTCTTGATTCATTGGAAAAATATGTGTTAGATTGGCATCTGTCTCATTCGCTATAGATACATGTATGAAAGTAAATATTTACACAGTTAAAAATTTACAAAAACACTTAAAAAACATTTACATCATAAAAATACCAAAATATTTGTATATATCTATCTATCTATCTATATATATATATATCTATATATATATATATATATATATATATATATATATATATATATATATATATATATATATCTATATATATATATATATATCTATATATATATATATATATATATATATATATATATATATATCGAATCCAGTCTTTTACATCAAAATATTCCCAAAACTTGGGTGTTTTAAGTACAAAATGGCTACTAATCCTAGCTATAAACACCCGCTGGCTATACCAAGCGCCTGCTAATAGAGCCTACTACTCATGAAATGATAACACTGCTCTAGCTATCCTCCGAAGAGGAACCAGAAACCGCTCAGGCACACTGATTGTGTGTCACTGCATATGAGCGGGGATCTCCCTCATAGGAAGGGGGGGAACACCCATGCTCAAGCCCTATAGGTCCCTTAGAACCTCATGAATACTTTCAGCATCACCCCCCCATCAAGAAGTTGGCCTCCTCACCTCACTTGGTGAGGTTCGCCTGTAGGTCATATTGGTGCCACATTTGTATCAAGCAAAAAGCTTCATGTCAGTACTTGTTCACCCATAAAATAAAATAAAAATTAACATAAACATTCAAAAGCTTAAAAATACTTTTACTCTCAAAAATCATTCTTACCTTGAGGCCCCCATTTTTTTCTAGGCGGAAAAATCAAGTCAAGGTCACTGGTGAAGTCCATGCCCTCGTAGGCACATTCGTCAATCATCACAATATGGCCGCTAAGCTATTCGAAGAAATCTTCTTCGAAAAATGTCGGATAGGTCCTCCTCCTGTGCGAGGATCAAGTAATGCCCATCGCCTCTATCTAGGTTCTCTTGGATCGAGTAGGCCTAAGCTCATTCGCGGGTGCATAACAGGTACTCTCAAGTATGAATGAGATAATGAGAGTGCCCTACCCAAAACTCTATTGGGTTTGAGTCTTGCATGCAGTCAATTATGCCTTCAACTGATGAAGCATTGCCTCACACCAGTTTAATATCTGCAGCTGGACACAGTCAACTACAAGCAACAATTGGGCCTTTGTCGCAATGTGGGGACTCTTCGACCCCGCCAAACGCACAATCATCCATAAAATGGCCCTCATAGATTTGGATCTAATCCTCTCTATAGGGACTCTATTGCTGATGAGTCCACTCTTAAGGATGCAGTAAGCTCGAACCAACTCTAGGGTGGATCGAGGATCAGGCCTACCCCTAGTCAGGTTTTCCCGTGCTCCTCTGCATGACAAACTAGTTAAGAAATATATATCATCTCGGTCAATGGCCAACTCATGATCCCCAATCTTGAACACCTGCTCATGTTCATCCTAGTGCTGAATAATCCAACTCAAAAGGTCCTCTTGACCTTTCATCAAGTCCAACTGAGCATACTTCATCAACCCACAATGACGCAATGAAAGTATGCAAGCAGGATCATTTCACATCAATAATTCTTGTCAGTCATGGGCCCATTCTCTCCATAAACTAGTCATAATGGCTCAAAACCTGCACAATTCAAACCAAAAATCAGTGCAAATGGGGCAAAAATGCTCATTAAATCACTGCCTGGGGTTTTGGGGTGCGCCCTCATGCACTAACACCCCCCCTAGTGATACACAGGGAGGATTAACGCACCCCACCAAGTCATAAAGGGTGTTTAACGCTCCCTACAGGCCTGGTAAAGGGCGTTAGGCGCAATTAATAAAATAGGGCTCCCCAGTTATCCAAAAAATCATCCCAAAAGATAATAAAAAAAGGTTGAATAATGCAAGATCAAGGTTTTGGAATCTACCTAGGACTGACAATATGTCAAATGGTCGCCCGGATCTCCCGCAATCGTCCGTGGAAAATATGCTCCTCTTTAGCTCCAAAACACTCTCACAGCTCTCAAATGATGCAAATAGTGAAAGTTGAGGCTCAAGAACTCCCTTATAGTCACTTTGGAGACATGACTTATCTTAATTGAAGTCATCAAAGTAGAAGTAGTCCATTTCCAATGATATTTATCATACGCCATGACTCCATATTGATAGAAATTGCTCATGTTTTGATGAATTTTTTTTCAGGATTGAATGACAAAAATGACCATGTTCGATTCTCAATGAGCAACTATTTTTCCCTCTTTTTCTAGATCACTAAACTGAAAAATATGGATTGAGCATTCTTTTTTAGGACTTTTTTCTCGCTCATAAAATTGAAAAAACCCCAAGTTCCTTCTTTAGGCTCGTTAAAAACTTATGAAGAAGCTCTGAGAATTATTTTTAGGAACTTTTGTCGCTTGTTAAATCGAAAAACCCTTAGTTTTCACCATTGGACTTGTTAAACACTTACGACGATGATATGTGAGCTTTCTTTTTTGGGACTATTTCTTTCTCTTAATTTGAAAAATCCCTGGGTTTTCCCTTCTTCGAGCTCGTTAAATGTATGAAGAAGGAATGAGTAGTTATTTTACCTCTTTTTCCTCACTCCTAAACTGAAAAAGATACCTTGATTTTTCTTCATTTGACTCGTTAAAATTCGATGAAGGTGTATTGAGTTTGTCGTCGCGTGACTCATTAAAATTTCACGACGAATATCGAGTTTACTCTGTCTCCTCGTACTTGTAACAAAATGAGGTAAGCATCTATTGAGCATAGGTTTCTCTTTATCTGGACTCATTGTATTAACTTACGAAAAAGGAACCCTTCCGGGTATACTATTAAACCTTTGTCGCACCTAGTTAGAAACTATGACAAAGGGACGACCTTGGAGTCGTTCTTTATGATCTTTTCAGATTCTTGAAATATGAAAAGACCATCGATTTGTCTTGTCTGGACTCATTAAATTACACAAATGAGGAATAAAGTTGCTCTTTTTACGATCCTTTTCAAACTCTTAAAACATGAAAATATCGACGAGTTTTCCTGTCTGGATTCATTAAACTAATCAGATAGGACATAGAGTCGCTCTTTTTACGGTCCTTTTTAGACTCTTAAAACATGAAAATATCGATGAGTTTACCCATCTAGACTCACTAAACTAATCAGATGGGGAAAGTGGACAATACAATTGCGTTATGTTCCATATTATGAAAGAGTTTTTGGCAGCAGTCGCTCCTTTGAACATGGCACTCCCTCAAATAAAACTTCCTTGTGATGGCCTCTCAATACAAATCTTACCATCCTATGAGTTTAGCCTATATACCCTGATGTTCTTGCATCTTTGTATCCTAACACTCTTTGGTGTTCATGAGTCTAGTGTTGCATGGTTAAAACTGTTGTCATGCCTTCTATTGTTTAAGGGAAAATTTTTATCTTCTGTTTCCTCCATCAAACCATCATGCATATCCTACCATCATGCCCTTCATCGCTTTGCCCCAAAGCTCAAAGGATTCCTCAAAAAAAATCATTCTTGTCCTGTTTCGTGTCGACTGATGTAGGAAACCTTATTGCCTACCTTTCTACAGGTCTCTTTTTATCGACTTCAACACTCTATCTAGGAAGAAGACCTAGAAACACTTCAATTGCTTGGTACTTGCAGACATCAGTGGCAGGTCAACTTGTGTTTGTTTAGGGGTTTTCATTATTAGCTCCTAGTTAAACGATTCTACGAGTGTTCAACGATAAAAACATTATTCGCACTCGCTAGATTATACTATGAATCTTGGAGACCATCACCATTATCGGTGGCCATCCTCGCATCTATTAACAGTCTCCATTATTGGCTGGTAATAAGATGATTTCGTGCATGTTCAACATCAACACCTATATTCACATGTATCGATCTATGCTGTTGCGGTGAAGCAGAAATCAAGACCTTGGGTAGAGGCTTGCATCACTCAGCCTTATTTCCTCTCCCAAGTTGTGTTTATTGTTTTTTGGAGACAACTCATCAGAATGATCCTATTGTGACATAGGTTCTGCATTATGCTTATCGAGGGCCAACGTCGTCATATCCCTTTTCTAAGAAAATCACTCTGACATAGCTACTGAGCATGGGAATGCCCGACTCAGGACATGATTTTAGTTGTTTTATATATATGTGTTGTATCATGTTTCTTGTATCGCCTGAAGCTCCGGTCCTCTCTCTATTTTTTCCAAAGAAAATGACAGTTAAATATAAAATATTTCGGCCATCGTCATAGCCTCTGATCTCACACTTTAGGGGGCATCTGTTATACAGGAAAATGACCTCCTCATCAGCTTAGAGGAGAAAGACATGATGACTGAAGGACTAACCAAGTTCACAGGCTCAATTATTAAGCTAACATTGCCTAAACGCTAGAAACCTACTTTATAAAGATTCCTAACAAGGCTAAGGGTGTGTTAGTACCCAAAGTAACTCTGTCTGTTGCCTTGGGAAGAGCATTAGTGAACCCTAAAGAGTTTCTATGGGTCAAGGGAATGAGTTAACTGAGAAAATATCTCTAGATTCTCTCCTATGTCAGCTCATAAAAGTAGGGAAACATCAAAAGTTGACTTGTTTGGGGGAATTACTAATTCCTAATGGAGTATGAAATGGGAAAGAGCACTAAGGCATGGAAACATCACTGCTTTTTCCCAATGGAACTCATGAAGTACTTGGAAACCCTAACCTCACATGTTATATATGCAAGGCTAGGACCATTGTGAAAGAGGTCGAACCATTTGAAAGGATTGCCTATTTGACTGTCAAGAAGAGTCTCAGACTAAGGCATCAGAAGAGCTTAAGAAGGGAGAGAGAGGGAGGAGCTATATGGGTAAGGGAAGGCTGATGCAACTGATGGTTGTAATCACTCTTTCTACATCAATATAGAACTACAGTTGTGTTTTCCACTCCGAGATGTTGATAGTATGGCTTGTTTGTATGCTTATTCAATATCATTAGCATGCGTGGATTAGATATATTCAACTAGATATATTTATATGTTCATGCATTGTTTATCACAGCTTTATGTTGTGATATTACGCTTGTCTTTTCTATGTGTAGATTTTGATCTGGAGCCGGCTTAGGGGTCTTCCACCTAGCTGCATTGCACTCTCCAGCAACACCACACTAAGACTCGAGGTAATAATTCCTTATCACTTTGATATTCATTTGTTAGACATATATATGCATGTATCTTTGTGACAACTGCAGCTAATTTGACTGTCTTCCAAGGATCGCAGGAATATCCTTGAGGGTTTCTACATCACCAAACACCTGTGCATTAATCCCTATAGCAAGGGATGGAGTTCCTGGAATGGGGGTGCCAGCGGAACTTGGGAGGTGTGTGACTGCATGGAAGGGGGTGACTGGATTTCCTAAGGGAGTGTGTAGCAGAGAAGGGAAGGTTGGGGATGGATTTTGTTTTGTCATTAGCATTGCCAGATGGAATCTGATGCATATGGGAGTGCAGCTTGGAACAATGAGTTGATAACTGTTCACTAAGAGGACAAGTGGCACAGGATTATAGCATTGGACATTGGATGCAAATTTGAATTTGGAAGTGGATTCTGGACTTCCTGGGAAGGAGGTGAATCTTGGTACTACTTTTGAGGGTGGAGGTGTGAGCCTCTGGATTCCCTTGTTGATTGATACATGAATCATATCCTTTTATTTGATGGATGAGAAAATGTGTATATGTGTATATTATTGTAAATACTGCATCGAGCTGGTTTATAAAGCTCCATAGACAGTATGGTTATTGTTCGTTGCTTAAGTATATGTGGTTGTTATTGTAAATATCGTAATGAGCTGTGTTATAAAGCTGCAACAAACGATATGTTTTTCATGTTTTAGCATATGGTCATTGTAAATAATGGAACGAGCTATCTTATAAAGCTCCATGGGCAATATGTTTTGTTTTCAGCGGTCTTGCTGGTTATAGGTGTCATTAAACACTGAGGACAGTGTTCCCCTAAGGGGGAGGGTTTGGTAACAACCCTTGTTAAAAATCCATGTAAAAATATATAAGGCCACGTGATGGGACACATATTCCAAGCTGAATAGTGGGCAAAAACATCACAGAGAGTGTTCATTCTGTTATTATGGCTAAGGAAATTGGTAAATGAAATGGCAAAGGCTTTGGAAAGGAAAAGTGGCATTTATTGGCATTTTATTTATGAAAATAATGGAAATTAGGAGAAAAAGGAGGTGGAAGGTCATAGGTTGCATGTGAGGAGGCAAATGAAAGAAATAATGGAAAATGAAGAAAATAGAGGCCTCATTGACAAAAAGGCTTATGAGGATCAGTGGGCAAGGCTTGGTCAGTGTAAGTTTTGTTAGTTCAGTCGTGGAGCTCTCTCATTATTCTCTCTCTCTCATACTTTTGGACAAAATTTTCTTGGAGCACTCTTGGAGAGTGTGGCATACTTGGAGTTTTGGAGCAAGAAGGAAAAGGAAGAGTAGGAAAGTGCAAGAGGACATCTAGATTAGTAGCTACAATGGGTTTTTCTTGTAGGTACCAAGTTGCATGTATGTTTTCCTCATTATTTTTGGCATGCATGGCATATGCATGTGGATTATTGGTCACGATCTATCACTAGCCTGAAGGATTGCCTGGATTGACAGTGGATAGCCTAGCCTTTCCATTTTCCTAGATAGCCATGGAGATTGTGGGTTTATTTTCATTTCTTATTTTGGTTGGTTCTCATGTTTCCTTAGTTTAGGTTGAGTTATTAGTTCCTGGAAGCCCTGGTTGGACAAATGCTCTGGAGCCCTGTAGCAACTTGGGTTGAGTTACTAGTCCTGGAAGCCTTGGTTGGACAAACACTCTGGAAGCCCTTAGTGGATTGAGTTACCAGTCCTGAAGCCCTGGTTGGACAAACGCTCTAGAATCCCAGTGACAATTGTGGGTTAAGTTACTAGTCCTAGAAGTCTTGGTTGGAACAAATAGTCTGGAAGCCTTGGAAGGCTTGGATAGAGACCAATCTGATGATGGTTTTGTGAGGTTAGGCTGTGAGGTGGAATCATTGTTTGATGGGTTGAGGTGGATGGCCTTTGGAAGCACTTTCTGGTTTTGGATTGATGTGTTCTATGAGATCCCACATTCATGCTTGGAATATGGGCAAATGAATGAAGAGAGATTTGGCTCAGCCATTCTACAATCGGGCGGAATGTGCAATTCCCATCTCGGGTTTGGATTTTGCATCATTAATATGAGGTTATTTTTCCTTGTTATCTCATGAGTAATATATTGGTTTATATGTGGATTATAGGGCTAATGCATCCTTGGTATTTATGTTATTATTATGTTGGTTATGATGATGTATTATGATAGTAGTTACGTATGGTTCTCATCATGTTTTTAGTTGTGTATGAATGAACAATGTATCTATGGCCTAATGGATGAAACTACAACTAAAGTGATAAGGAAACAATCCCTCTAGCGAATCTCAGATAAGTATGAGACCCCTATACTCAGATATATTATTTACACCTGTAGATCACATATTCGTGATATGTTTGACGAAATGCATGTCATGGCTAGTAGGGGTCTAGTCAAGGTCTTATTCAAGTAATTTCATTATTATTGTTATTTCGATGTTATCTTACTGTTATGAAGGTGTCATTATTCTGGGCAGTGACTTGGGCTCTCGACCCAAAAATGTGGCTTAAATCCTAGGGATGCTGGCACAAAACTCAGTGAAAAATAGTCCCTGGACGTTGGCTTATAGACCAGTGAGAGCATCTAGAGGTCCTTGGACACTAGCATGCCCATAACATGAGAGCATCCAAAGGTCAAGTGGTCCAAAATCTCAATGGGACCCAGGGGCCGACTGGCAACAAAGTTGGATTGGTTCCTGAGGGTCCTAATGTTGATGTTGAATGTCTATATGGTTTGTTTCCATCAGTTCCACTTCCTTAAATTGTTTTAGTAGGTCGAATCATATCATAGTGGCCTCTCATCAAATGTTTACCCCGGCTAGTTGCTTACTTGGGTAGATGTGTGACAAGGGTGGTTACACATAGTTACCAAAGCTTCAACTACTATTCTATTAGGCACAAACATTTCATCTTGAAATATGATTTTATTTCGAGCTAGCCATACACCCTAGAAGGTGATGAGTGGAAGGGCTCTATGCAAGTGATTTGTAGGGTTTGAGTGCCACATATTCTAGATAGTTTCTAGATCTTCCTCTTCCCATATGAGATTGGATTTTTCATCAATTTGCATACATCCCTTGCTTGAATAAAATACATACCATAAATAGGTCCTTGATATTTTCCTTTGCTCCTTTACAAAGGAAGCACCATATGAGCCCAATATAGAAGCACTTTTGAAGATTATCCCAAGCAAGTACCTTCTATTCCATTGGACACCACATTAAAATTTTGTATTTTGAAGGACATGTGGATTTCCATAGAGCTCTCCACCACCACTTGGATTTGTTAGTGTTGGGTAGCGGATCCCCCCATAACATGTTTTTGGGGCTTGAAGCCCGAGGTTTTGGTCAATGTAATGTAAATACCCCGCAAAATGTGGGCGCGGAGCATGAGATTCTAGGGTTTTCCACCCTAAAATAATGTAATTTAATATAGAATGTGTTGGCCTATCCATGGTCCGCGGACCATGGGATTGTATAAATAGAGCGAGGCTCTAAGTGTAAAAGGAAGTCTTAGCTTTAAGAAGTAATATGGGTTTTTAATTAAGGAATTCACTTTGAGTTTGTAAGTCCGAGTCTTGGGTGGTTGTAGTAAGAAGAGGCTCTGCATCTGAGTGCGCAGAGGCCTGGTAGAGTCCTTAGCTGTGTGCGCGGACCCCTGCAACTAAGTGCCCAGGGTGGAGTTGGGATTGTATTGGGATAGAGAATTAATAAAAGATAAGTTAATTTTGGAATATTATGTGTCTATGCTTATGTTATATTTATGCATTTCTTTACAGTTTATGATTGCACGCACTTTTTATGAATTTTGAATGATTAATGAGAATATTGGGTATATGCAATTAATTTAAGATCTATAATAAGAGTACAGTAAGGAATAAGGATCTAGACAACACCTCTTCGTGCTCTTTGTAGAGCTACGTAGAAGCAGTTGAACAAGTTGCGAAGGACAGACAATTGCGTGGAGCAGTGCAAGTGCGTAGGATCAGTTCGCGAACTTCCCAGACTTCATCAAGACATCCCTAGGGTGCAGAAACTTGGTTCCAACACCCTCCCATACTACCTCGGGTGAGACCTCAGTCTGTGCACTGCGGACTGTTGCCGAAAGGGCTGGTAGTTTCAGGATTTGTTTGGCTAAATCACTTCTGAACTTGGGTCAGGCCCCAACAAGCCAACAAATGGTTCCGTTGCTGGGACCGAGATCTGCCTAAGGGATGTCTGATGTCATGCCATTGGAAACCAACAAAGAAGGAAATTGAAGAGTGGTTGGACAAGAATCTTCACAAGTTCGTGACACAGGAAAATAAAACTCCGCAGGTATCCGAGAAAAGGTGGTTGGATCGCTACGTGTATACATAAATCCATGAGATCTTCTTCGCCTCCTTTCCTTCTGAATTGTACGAGTGGATCGCGAGGTTAGCCAACAGCCAGGGAAGGTGTAAGCTTGACCAATCGATAGTGTGGACTCTGGAGTTAGTGCGCAGACTAGAGGCATCAGAAGATAAGATCGCGCGAGCTGTGGACCATTGGATTGATCAGATAATAAGGGGGTTTATCACTAAGTTCGCGGTAGACATGACCGTGAGCTATAGTGAAGCAGAACAACATTTTCTCAAGGGACCGCGAGGTAAGTACATTAAATCATTGAATACTTGGATTAAAATGTTGTTATGTGAAAAGCGGGTTATGCGAATACATTAATGTTTGGAACGACGCGGAGCAGAAAGATCTAAAAAGGTATCGAGGGATTAGGAAACAATCCCTTAATTTCACCTTCATGAGAGAGCGAGGGAGAGCTCGCTCGGGTTTCTCTAAGAAGTGCGGTCATTTTGATAAGGCAGTGCATTCTGCAGTTATCACCTCCACTTACGCCATCACCCGCTTTGCCTACTTCACCTCCATCTTCACCCACCCCACCTCCACCAAACCCACAGTTCAGCATGGTGAGCGCAATCAAGCTACCCGTATTCAGAGGAGTAGGGAATGAGGATCTGGACCAGTTCTGGTTCGTGGTAAGAGCAGTGTGGGAAGCACAAGGGGTCACAGACAACAACATTAAGAAGGCCACATTGGTGAGCATGCTACAGGATCGCGCACTGACATGGTATATCAAGAACTCTAATGATCACCCAAATGCAGGAATAACAGATATCCAGAATGCGCCGAATAGAGAATTTAACCGGTGAAAATCAGAGACATAGTCAATCATTGGATTTAAAGAAATCGCGATGCTTCCAGGCAAGACCCCCTGGGATCTGGATTAGAGGCTGAAGAGTACGATCCATGAGGCTAATATGACGCTAATGGATGCGCAGCACCGTGCATGGTTTGTGGTGTCTTTGACACCACACCTGAGGACGACGCTGTCACAGCAGAAGATTTCAACCCAGGTCGAAGCATTGGAAATGGCAATGAAGTTGCATGAAACATCGATACAGGATCCAAGATTAGGAGTCCAACAAATCCACGTGCAACTACAAAATCTATGCTTGGAGATGCAGAGTTTGAAGCAGGATAGGGCGCCACGACTAGAGGCACATGAAGAAGTGTGGTGCATAAAATGCAAAGGCCAGGGCCATGATAAAGACCACTATCTAGTATTCGCGAACTACTTGGCAGGAAGGGGACCAATGCTGTTGGGACTAGAGGCACAGGGGCCAAGTGTGGCACCCACGCTATGGTGCGCAATCTTTCAGATAGGAGGAAAGCACACGATGGATAACTATCACTTGTTGCAAAAGTATACATAGACTCCCCAACAATTGTTTTGTAATTTTTGTAGATCGGTGGGCCACGACGAGCGTACTTATCGCAACTACGAGTTAATGATGGAGCGGACCCCAGCATATAGAATGCAGATAGAAACGCAAGGCCTCGACCCAGCCATGGGGATGGCGCGCACTGGATTTCAGGGCTGAGGTCGAGGATGGGGAGGAATGGGACCAAGAAGGGGCCACAAAGAGTTAATTTGTTACAATTGCGGAGGACCAAGGCACTATGCTCACGATTGTACCAACCCGATGAGAGTATCATGTTCATACTGTGCTCAGTTTGATCATGAGATGGTAGATTTTACTACATCGATCGCACAGATGCGCGAGAAAGGGGTACTCCAGCCTGCTCCGACTCAAAATATCCAAATGATGAGGTATGAACTGCGTGAAGAGGACCCACATGTGAATATAGTGCTCGGAAGTGGTGTGACTATAGGGGAAGATAAGGGGAAGCAGCTTGAGTAAGATACATGGGTTTGCAAGGCTCGTACAAAGGAACCTGAGTTTGACTTAGAACGCGTGAAAGAGATGCTTATGGAAGCTAAGAAGAGCTTCCCAGAGGCCGCTACTTCATGTAGTAAGGATCAACCAGAGCCAAGAATGGATCCTTCTATGCTTACTACCTTTTTAGAGACATGCATGAAGCTGCTGCGCGACAATAGGGTCGTTAAAGGACTACAAGAGTTGATCACTGGGTGTGCAAGGTCGGGTTACCGCGTGTAGTCTGGAAATTAGGAAAGCATGCATTGTGCACTGGGAAGGAAATGAGATTGACGGTGCAGATTGGCGAGTATGAAATGGATCAGGTAATCCTAGACCTGGGTTCAGATGTGAATGTGTTACCAAATAAGACATGGGAATGCATGGGCAGGCCTGCGTTATAGCGGTCCCCTATTTAATTATGAATGGCAAACCAGCAGAAGATTTTGCCCATGGGGAGGTTACAAGGGGTAATAGTTGATATCGAAGGTGCGAGCACGAAGACGAACTTTGAAGTGATAGAGATTGTTGATGAAAACAATCCTTATCCCATGTTTCTAGGAATAGACTGGGCCACCGATATGAATGGAATCATCAATTTGAAGAAGCAAGATGATATTCGAGAAAAAGTCCCTACGCGTAGTAGTTCCACTAGACCCAACCGAAGGAGCGTGCTACATCGAACTAGTGCACGACGATGGAAACAACGATGAGATAGATTGAATTTACCAGATAACGGTACAAGACCAAGATCAGGTGAACCCGACTGCAGATGGGAGAATCTTGTGGGAACACAACAGTTCCTGTACTTCAGATTCAGATGAAGAAGTAGAATGTTGGCAGAACCGATTGCACAAAGTGACAACGCTGAATTGCAACATGATGATTAGATCACTGTGGTGCATGATGATAGAAGCAAGGGAACTTCCAACATATGATGGAGTAACATCAGTGGATGAATTCCTGGACAAATTTGAAAGCACAGTACCAGAAAAACAATGGTATGATGCGCTGGAATGGACGCTACTTGTAACACCTGCGTGATGGTGGAGTACACATCAGAAGATTATTGGAAACTGGCACGAATGTAGAAGATGGATGTGCTTACGGTTTGGAAGTCCCCAACATCGAATGAGAGCCGGGTAGCTAGGACGAAGCAGCTTGCGCGCCCACCTATGTTGATGTGTGCAGACGTGTGTTGTGAAAGCACATCCCAGACTAAGGATTGAAAATCAGAACCCGACGCGGAAACAGGAAAAGCGACAATAGTTCCACGTCAGGGCATTCAAAAAGGTCTGCGGAATCATGAACAGAGTTTACTAGGCGGGACAAACTGATTGGGACCTGCATGTGCCAGCGGTCCGATGGGCCTATAGGGCCATGTGCAAGAACCTGAGCGCGAAAATGATTCCGAAGACGACGAGTAGAGTCGAGGCCATAGCTTTGGGAAAGAATCCTCACACAATAACTCCCATAATTGTGACAGCACGCGAGGACCAGAGTGAAGAGATTATGTAGCCACACGAGGATGAACATATGCAGATTCAAGAAGCCATTCAGCGAGGGAACCTTGAGCTTCGTGAACTCGAATAAGATCGGGTATGACTGAAGCAAAAAAGCATATTAATGGACGAGGATATGAGAAAACTGGAAACCAAAATCTCACAAGCATTACACGTCGACAGAAGGATAGGGCCACATATGGTAGCCCTACCACCACACTAGAAGATTGTTGTCGAGAGTTTTTCGCTATACTACCATGGCTACGACCGCACCTTATCAGAAAAAGTAACCAAGGAAGCGCACCACATAAGGAAGAACGAAAGGCACTGACTAGCATGAGGGTAACTAAGGAAGGCTCGCAGACTGGGTTGGAAGGTGACTTGAAGCCTCGCACCAGTAGTGCAACCACCTGACTACCTGTAGGAAGCATAGTCTCAGCTCTCCAAGTAGTTGAAATAGAGTGCGGGACTATAAAAGAGTCTATATGGGAGCTGCGTGACAAGGAAGCTACGCGTAGATGCATGGGTCGCATTCGCACACAAGGAATTGCACTGCCACGTGGATAGGCTAGAAAGTGACCGTTGGTGTCACTGTTCATGACAAGATATCTAATTTAAGGCAACGAGGAGTGGATGATGGGAAATTAAGACACAAAGTCAGAACTAGATTTGGGACTATCTGCTGCCATTCTCGCATTAATGAGCCAAATATGGGGGGAATGGTCGAATTTGAATTCAAAAGAGCCTATAAATCATAGGTGGCTCTCCACTGAAAAACCCTCGACGTTTTGAGAATTCATTTGTTGTGTTATCCAGTGGGTATGAACCTGACGAATTTGGAGGTTGTGAGAGCAAGTCCGTGGTTTGAAACATTGTCGAATGAGACATAAGATTCCCTGATCAGAATGGTGTCAACAACCAAGGGAGCCACACAGAGCTCTATGCCGTCGGTAGGGGATGCACTAGAAATCCCTAAATCGCCTCAAACGCCGAGGCCCAAAAAGGATCCACAGGCAGTAGGACCAGTCCGTATGTCTCCGCGAAATCCACGGTTTGGTAAACTATCTATGGAAGATAAGGGAAAGACGGTTAACATTGAGACAGACGATGAGGAGGAGGATCTTTAGGCCTTTGTAGAAGAGATTGAACCAGATGAAGAAGTGGTGGAAGACATTCAGCCAGTGTGCGCTGCAGCAAAACTTCCCAAATATGTCCCCCCATGGAAAGGGAAGGCAAAAGTACCCAAGGACGTGGACATCGTTAAGAACGCACTCGAAACCCCACTCCTCCCAGATGGAATTCTATTTGAGGGTTCAGCCCTAGGTCGCGTACCCACGATGAAATTTGAAGATTGGGACCTCGCAGATAGCGAAAAGTTCCCACATCTAGAGACTAGCCAACTTATGAAACAAAGCAAGGAGGGGGTAGTTATGGCACTACAGCCATGGGAATAGCTGTGTGGGGTGGAGGAGGCTGGGCTACTCCACCTGCTATGGATTTCACACTTTCACCAGACACCAATCACGATATTCATCATCAAGCAACTGCTTTTCCTAGTGCATGAGGGGTACTTGTGGCTAGAGGAGCTAATTCCCATTACAGTAGAGTTGATTCATAGGATTTCAAACCTTCCCTACATGGGAAGGGACCCCACAGAAATAGCTGGCCAAAGCGGAGACTTGGCGCTCGCAGAAGCCATGAAGAAGAAATATAAGTTAAAGAAGAAGTAAATGGGCTATGTGATTACTACCATTCAAGACAAAGGGGTGCACGTGGCTACTCAGCTGTTGGAAGGAAAAGTGATGAGAAAATGCTGTGACAACGAGGTAGCAACAACGGTCATCGCGCTAGCCAAGCAATCTGCCAAGGGGGTACAGTTCAATTGGGTGCAGTTCCTCTGCGAGGAGTTCCTGATGAACTGTAAGGAGGCTCAGGAGTAGGGTAAGACCTTCCACCACGCGTGGTTGCTCTTATCCATATTGTTAGTTGCAGGGGAATTGCTGGAGGACAGTCAGTTTCCTCCCCTGGACCAGGACTTGCCAGAGGCAGTGAAATACGCGTCGCTCTGGGCGACAAGGCATGCCACACGCATCTACGAGATCAAGATCTTCTGGATACTGATGGAGGCGAGTGTACGGATGTGGATCCACAAACGACGTGCCTATCCCCCACGGTATATGACAGTCTGCGGAGCTTTGTAGACTTTAAGGTGGATATGCAAAATGTGTATATCAAGGCGCGGAAGGACCCAGAACAGAACTGGACCAAACTCTAGTTCATTGCAATCGATGACGTGGTGTTCACGGTGCTCGGTTCATGGCCACCCGAATAACGTGCCCCAGATCTGGCAGCGCATGATGAGGCAGCGATACAAAGAGAGAAGGATGCCGCCAAGATGCTAGCACAACAGAAGCGAAACGAGTAGCTTTCCGAGGAGATAAGGGCCTCCCGCAAGGTAGCGAAGGCCACCGCAGAGTAGACCAAAGTCGCTGAAAAAACAGCACCAGCAGGGGCCACCACGATGCAGGAGGAAAGAGGCTCGAACCTGACCACAGGACATGAGACGGCGGAAGGCACAAATCCACACACATCATCAACACAGTTAAAGCGGCTACACAATACGGAACAGACAGGGCCCAGGAAAAAGACCAAGGCTTCCAAATTATATGGGGAACCTATTACACTAACTGAGGGTGACCTAGACGACATCGGAAACACAGTTCGTGAAGTCACCAGGGAGGAATTCCAGGAAGCAATGACAGAGCAACAAAATGTGTGGGGGGCGCTCAGGGTGCATCTCCAGGAACTTCAGGTGCGGCCCCCACAGTAGGGAACGGTAGCCGTCTACGGGGCTAAGGGTAAATCAGCAACCAAGTAGTTGCTATGGGCCAAAATGGCTAATATCGTCGCGCTACCGGAAGGAGCACTAACAGCGGACAACACGGAGGACAAAGCTGTGGTTGGGCGACTCAAGGGACTTGGCCTAAACTTGGCTACCTTTCCATGAGAGATATTATACCAGGTGCAGGATGGAGTGATGATAGAGCTCCACGCTAGGGAAGGACGCGCAATAGAGATGCTCAGTGAACAACAAATCAACATCGAGCAACTGAGCCTCCAACATGATGAAGCAATAGCGCAGAATCAATAGTTGGAGAAAATCATTGAGGAATCATGTCACCACATCCTTGAGCTAGAGATTGCAATAGACTTACCAGTTGGTATACAGATCCACAAATTGGCCAGTGTATTCTGCGAGGCAAAGGAGGAAGCAACAAGGATCCAGCTGGACCTCAACCTGCAAATCACAGAACTGCGGCTAAAGGCACAACCCTCTACACCGCTGAAAGTCAGAGAGTAGTGCCATCGTGCCATTCAATCGGGGTTGGAAGCAATAGAGCACACCATACAAGATTGCACGGGCTTGTTAATTCAATCACTCTTCACCCTCACATCACTGTCAGAAGACCCAACGCTACAATGTTTAGAGACAGAAGTGTGGGAGTTGCAGTAGGCTTATGACAATGTCCAAGGGACCATGCAGACGGTTTCCCTTACTCAGCGACTGGCCAAGATGAGGGATGCCCAAGCTCTAAAGGAACAGGTGGATGCCGCGCGCCAAAAAGAAGCAATGCTTAAAGCACGCATCCAGCCTTGGCTCGAGGAAGCATTCACGGTCATCGTCAAGATCAAGGGAAACTTGGCACAGATGTAGGTCATATATGCACTCAGGCAAGGAATTGCACCTAACAACGATGCATCAGATATTCATGCACAACTGATACAACAGATAATGGAAGAATGTGAGGCAGATGTAAGCGAAGTGCATAAATTTCTAGATGGACTCCGCACAAAGATCACCGCACTAGTTGAGTGACTCGGGATGAGTCACGATGATTGTGTTGGGGGCTTGTTGGGCAGCGGATCCCACCATAGCATGTTTTTGGGGCTTGAAGCCCGAGGTTTTGGTCAATGTAATGTAAAGACCCCACAAAATGCGGGTGCGAAGTGCGAGAGTCTAGGGTTGTCCACCCTATAATAATGTAATTTAATATAGAATGTGTTGGCCTACCCATGGTCCGCGGACCATGGGATTGTATAAAAAGAGTGAGGCTCTAAGTGTAAAAGGAAGTCTTAGCTTTAAGAAGTAATATGGGTTTTTGAATAAGGAATTTGCTCCGAGTCTGTAAGTCCAAGTCTTGGGTTGTAGTAGTAAGAAGAGGCTCTGCAACTGAGTGCATAGAGGCTTGGTAGAGTGTGCAGCTGTGTGCACGGACCCCTACGGCTGAGTGCGTAGGGTGGAGTTGGGATTGTATTGGGACAGAGAATTAATAAAAGATAATTTGATTTTGGAATATTCTGTGTCTATGCTTCTGTTATTTATGCATTTCTTTACAATTTATGATTGCGCACACTTGTTATGAATGTTGAATGATTAATGAGAATATTGGGTATATGAAATTAAGTTAAGATCTATAATAAGAGTACAGTAAGGAATAAGGATCTAGACAACACATCTTCACGCTCTTTGCAGAGCTACGTGGAAGCAGTTGCACAAGTTGCGAATCACAGACGGCTGCGCGAAGCAGCGCAAGCGCGCAGGATCGGTTCGCGAACTTCCCAGACTTCATCAAGACATCCCTAGGGTGCGGAAACCTGGTTCCAACACCCTCCCATACTACCTCGGCTGTTGCCGAAAGGGCCGGTAGTTTTTGGATTTGTTTGGCTAAATCACTTCTGAGCCTTGGTCAGGCCCCAACAAGCAAACAAATAGGAACTACCTCTGCACTCAAGGTGATGTATCCAATATTTTGGGTGTAGAAACTTGCAAGGGAGATTCTCCATACCAACTCATCCTCCTGGTGAGTGACGCTGATGTGGCTGCTAGTCAAAGTGGATAGGTAACCATTCCATACTTTTGAAAAAGGATACTTAATCCCTATCTCCTCAAGAGATTTCCAGCATTGCCTCTAGATTAAGGTGTTATCAGGACTAATGATGTGAGATAATATTGAGATGCCTATGACCCTAAGTGAAATAACGAGGGATTTAGGTAGGATGTGATCATTTCCATTACCAAGTTATGGTTCCAAACCAATTCAAAACTTCTCTCCATTCCCTACTTTCCATGCCAATCCATTACCGATAAGGACAAAAGAGTTAAGAACCATCCTCCCAATGGAGGATATGTTTACCCTCAGTTTGTCCTCCCTTCTGATCCATTCCTCCAAATGGCATGGGGTTATATAATTTTGTGTGATAACCATAGTCCACAAATTTTGGTTTGTAATAAGTCTCCAACTACACTTTGCCACCAATGCTTTGGAGAACATGAAAATATTTTTTACCCCCATGCACCAAAGAGCTTGGGGATTGCTAATTTCTTCAAATGAACCCATGGAAGGGAACCCTCTTCCTATTCTGTCCTTCCCATAGGAATTTAAAGCATATCCTTCTGACCCTTTCCAAAATTGATTTTGGAACCCAAGCAAGTGATATCCAGTAGATTGGGATAGCCTCCAAAACATATTTTATCCACACTAAGTGTCCAACACGTGATAACCATTTTAGACTTCAACTTTTCAATATTTTATCATCTTTGCTATGAGCCAAGACCAATCCATTTTACTATAGTAGTTAGGCTTAAGGAAAACACCAATATATTTGACTCCTTCTTCCAGAGGTTGTGCTATGAATGGAATATGTTGGTTGACAAGTCTCATTTCCTCCTCATCTAAATTGTGAAAGGAGAGAGTGGATTTCTAGTTGTTGATAGACATTCTCGTGGCTTAGCCATAGAGAGACAAAATATCTATGAGCTTAACAACCTCTCTTTCAGATCCATTGTAGAAGATAAGTATTTCATATACAAACAACATATGAGCTATAGTCATGGTCTTGGAAATTTGAGTCCCCTTAATCTCACCCCTTCTTTTGGATTATGTTATTAAATGTCTCAGATCCTCTACCATAAGAAGAAAGAGTAGAAGGGAGAGAAGGAATCCTTGTCTGAGCCCCCATTGTGCATGAAAATATTTGAAATTCTTACCATTGATTAAAATCACAAAAGAAACCATTGGAATATAGCTCATGACCCATGTGATGAAATCTAGATTAAATCTAATGTGAGTAATAATTAAATGAACATATATCCAATTTAACCTATCATAGGCTTTGTAAAGGTATACTTTGTAGGCATTACCTTTGAGGTTATGAATCTTGATACTCTAAAGACCTTCCTGGGCCACTCCAATGGATTCATGGATTTTGTTGCCTTCCAATAAGGTAAATTGTTCCTTGGAGATAACCTGTGAAATGATGGATTTCAATCTAGTAGAAATCACCTTTTCAATCACCTTGTAGATCATGTTGCATAAAGATATGGGTCAGAAGTTAGCAAAGGATTCAGGGGGGTCCAATTTGGGAATTTGAGTGATGAATGTATAGTTGAATGAAGGGAGAATTTTTTGTTTCTTTGTAGATTCTTCAATGACTGGGAATAGGTCACTTCAAATAATATCATACATACCTAGAAAACAATCAACAATTTATCCATTTGTACCTAGGCTCTTTCTCTTTTGAAAATTGTGTAAAATGGTTTTGAGCTCCTCCTCAAAAAATTACTCCATCATAGCTTTAATTTCCTCTTCATCAACAAATCTAGGAAAGTTCATGGCGGTTTTGATAACTTAAAATATGGAAGGTTCTTTTGGTGCCCATAATATATTTTGGAAATAATTCACCCCTAGATTTGGAATCCAATCAAAATTTGAGAGTTATCTTCCCTCCCCTTATTTTAGGCTCCATATGGCATTACTCAATTTCTTTCCATTGGCGTATGCATGGAAATTTTTTGTGCTTTCGTCCTTGCAATCTAGTCAAATAGCCCTACTTTTGAACCGCTATTGAGCCTCTTTACCCTTTAGAATTTCATTTCTCCTTTTTTCAATCCCAATTAACTCTGCTTTGGATTCATTAGAATTGAACCCTTCCCCTTCTCTATCGTAAAATGACTATAATTGTCTATCTATGGCTACCAACTCTTGAACAACTTCCAATTTATTTTTTTGATCCATTCCTTTGATTTTAGTTTAATGATCTTAAGATTGGATTCAAGCTGGCGAGCAGTAGAACAAACTTCAATGGGATTAGAGATTTTCGAGTGAGATCGAACAAGATTGATGAAGTATTCTTCTTTTAACCAATTTGAGTTCATTTTGAAAGGACTAACCAACTTTAGGAAGGCACACTTGATCTAAAAAAGGGGGGAATGATCGATCTAAAACACCCTATGAGCCTACCCATTGTGTTAATAAATGAAAGTTTTCCAACATTGCTTTAGATACAAGGAATCGATCTAGTCTCTTCGCTATTATGTCTTCCCAGATACATTTATTCCCCCATGTATGTAAAATTTTGATAGGGTCCACTAACACCATACAAATCCTATAATTATTGTTATGAAAATATTCAGTAAGGGGATTTGGTCTTGCTCTAGGACCCCAACACTAACACCTTCTTTGGATGTATTTGGTGCAAGGTGAGAAGGTCCAACATCTGAACCTTCCTTTAGTGGGTTACTTGCTCCAACATGGTATGTTTTCATATACTATCATGGTTCCTTTGATGTAGTTGACGGTCTCCTTTCCCTTTGAGTCTTGATTATTCTTTTTTGATGGCATTGACGGGGCTCTTCCATGGAAGGGGATTTCACAAATTTTAACCAAATTCCCATATTTTTAGCATCTTTGACACCAGAATGGAACTCAATTGTAGTCCAACATTTGGGAGTTTCTTGTTCCTTGACCAATGTCTATGGTCTTCAAGAGTCCCTTTCATAGATCTAGTGGCACGAAAACATGAGTTATTGTTCTGATTCCATGTTAATTAATGAGGAGTCACAGCCGAGGTATTTCCCCAAAGAATTTCCCAAAGCCTGAAAGTCTCATGCATCCCAATAGTTGGATGGTATACCTAGAAATCTCAACCAAATGAGGGCCTTATCCAATCATTCCTTCTTGAAATTAAATAAAGGAGTCCATAATTTGAGTAAAAAGGGGTATTGTCAATCCTCCATACCTTTTGCTTAATACACCTTGCCTCTTTTGCATTCTCGAACCTCAGGTGGATCCAACTCCTTGTTGATTTTAGGGTAGTTGTAGGAGGTATTCCCCAGCTACCCAAGTCGACTCATGAAAGAATATTAAAAGAAAAATAATTTAATTTAATTTTCTCAAGTTAGCCCCAAAATTAAAGGTCAACCCAATAAAGAGATGTGTGACTTGGGAACCCTACAATCACTATAAAAAGAAACTTGAAATTCTCATTTTCTTAGTCAATTATCACTCACATATTTATCTCTCTCTCAAATATGCGAACCAATATGAGGAAGAGGCTAAAGTTTCTAAGGAGTTAAATTTCTAAGATAGCCAAAGTTTGACCAACATTGTTCGAGACTTTCGGAGATCTATCTTGACTAGCATTGTTAGGTCCCTATAAGACTAGTGTAGTCCCATATTGTTATTGTTGTGCCCCATAGAATCTAGCTATTGTTATTTTTGTGCCCTTACATTATTATTTTTATTTAGGCCCTAATTATATTTTGAACCTTTAGACTCCTATATATACCCGGGAGGTCCTGTCAATTGAATAATCCGAGAATTGTTCATTTATGTGATGTAAAGGTATGTTTCCCCCTAGAAGTGGTTTATTATCAAGTCGTTGATCTATATTTTCTTATGTTTTTGCATTATTTTGATATAGATACATAACATTTGGTATCAGAGCTCTTGATCCTAGGGTTTTGGTGCTTTAAATGGGTCATTGTGGACTTTTCACTCTATTTTTTTGTTTGTGAATCTTTAGACCATGAAGTTGCTACCAAGTGGAGGCAAAATCTTGATGAAACTCTAGTTAAAGTTTCAGACCTTAGTTCGCTATAGTTTCAAAGATATGGCCCAAGGAAGTTAAGGTTTCTATATGCTCCAAAATTTAGTCTCAAACATGTTTTTCGACGAAAATCATCATAAATTTGTCTTGTAGCATCAGATTTGAATGCTATAAAAAGTGACTAAATGTGCATGAAATATGCTTTTTCTGGTACAAGTTTCAGGGTAGAAGGATGAAAGAGTGACACATGGAATCCTATACAATTTCGCTCTACTGAACCAATCCATAATCATGCCACCGTGGGATATTTTGCATAACTTTTTCTTGAATAATGAAATCATGGTATTACTTGTGGGGATGGAAAGAAAACAAAGAGAGCCACATTAGGACACAATTTTAGACTGTGGGAGGCTGAAATCATAGAGATACAATAGTTTCAAGGTCATCCATATCGACAAACCCAAAATCAAGCTCTTAAAAGGTTTGTGTTTTTAAATTTGCATAACTTGTGTTTGAAAAATCGGTTTGAAGTGATTAAAAGGGAATATTG
The DNA here is from genome assembly GCA_031772625.1 of Pinus tabuliformis. NCBI lineage: Eukaryota > Viridiplantae > Streptophyta > Pinopsida > Pinales > Pinaceae > Pinus > Pinus tabuliformis. The sequence continues at coordinate 717,638,734 of CM062820.1, read as the reverse complement.
AACCATATATATCATTAATTAGTTAAAAAATTCCTCCCAAACAAAAAAATTTATACACTTGTTAAGCCCTCATAAAGTTCTACTATGATGCATGAAGAAGAGGAAGAAATGCAACATGATATTTCAAAATCAAGGGATCAAGTGCAACAAATTTAACTCTCACAAAGAGAAACCAAAAATGAATTGGAAGAAATGATGAATGTTAAGATGGATGGTTTAAAAGAAGAAATAAAAGATGACATGGAAGGTTTGACAAAGTTTCTACAAGAAATGGTTCATAGTGGTGATAAGGTATTCCGTGAAACTCATAATGAGAACAAAAGGAACGTGAATCATGATTTTAGTGACTTTAAATTTGGGTTGAAAACCAACCATACTCCAAAGATCGATACGAGGAAGTTTGATGACAAGGATCCAATGATATTGATACTATAAATGGAGTAGTTCTTTGACCTACATGATGTGCCACACACACAAAAGGTATGAATTGTATCCTTATATTTAGAATCCAATCAATTTGTGTGGTATTGATGGCTTTGGTCCCATAAATCACTTGTCATTTGGACAATTTTTATGAAGGAATTAATAGCACATTATGAGGATACAAAGATAAATGTCGTGTTTAGTCAATTGATAAATAAAAAACTAAAAGGGTTCAGTTGGGGAGCACATTGAGGACGTACAAAGATTAAATATCAAGGTAACTGATATTCCATGGGAGCATCTCGCTGATGTCTTCATAGGGAATCTAAAGAATAACATCCAATATGAGGTTCAACTTTGGGAACCTAACTCATTGGAGAATGCATTCAGGGTAGCAAGAAAAGTTGAAATCAAAATTATGGAAACAAGGAGGTCTACCACTCACAACTATAATGATGGAAGTATTCCTACTCCTAGCCTCCCACAACCTACAAGGTTGAAACTGCAACAAGTAGATGAAAAAAAGAAAAATGGGTTTGTTACAATAGTGATAGCAAATACACTAAATGCCATAAGTGTGATGAGAAGAAAAGGAACAAGAAACATCAAAATAAGAATATATATACCAATAACCAACCCCAAGGGTTGAAAAAGAAGAAATGATTTCAACCATGTATTGGAATGCATTGGTGGGAATTACCACTCCTCAAACTCTCAAGGTAGAAGGATATGTCTTGTGGTAATAGTGTTGATTGATTTAGGTAGTACCTATAATTTTATTCATTGTAAGATATCCTGTTGAAATATGGCAACAAGAATATTCCAATTTAATTTGTCCTTGAATTAAATTGTGAATTAAAATCGAATTTAGTGTTAACAACTACTTGGAAATAATTAATTAATTTATTTTTAAATTAATTAGTTGGAGAAATTCAAGTTAGAAGTCTTTCTGAAGTCATGCAAGAGTTATCCCTTAAATTAAGGAGATAATATTGAGTTATATTTGAGTTGTAATTAATTAACTTAGTTTACTGAGTAAAGTCCAGTAAAATTAGTTACAAATTGTTTGAGGAACTAATAGTGAGTTAACAGTCAGTTGATGCATTAATGCAGTCAACTAGTTCTACTCCAGTTAACTGAAGATTCCCTCATCAAAAACTCATGCATGTCTATTCTGAGAAAGACCCAGTTGAGATTAATGTTCAAGGACAATGTATTATCAGTTGCATGTGTTTTCTCATGGAGAAAACTGATGCATGTAGTCAAGGATTTATCCTTAAGGATTGTGCAATTTTGAAGGAGAATCATCCACAAGGAACAACGCAAGGAAATAGGAGCTTGGAGGGCAGAGAGGAAGGCTAGAGAGAAGCCAAGATTGCCTGTGAGCATCTGTGAGGATTGTATCGAGAGTTGGCTAGCTGTGAGAGCTAAGGCTTTGTATAATTCCTATGTATTTCCACCATTTATGATAATACAATAGTGTGCAGTTTTTAGCTGAGGCTTTCCCCAAAGTATTTTCATGTGTATTGTGCCATTGATTCTTCTTCTTCTAGTTATATTGTTTAGCTCGATCTTTAAGCTTCCGCAAATTGATAGTAGAAGTAGGTTATAGTATTTTTCTTTGATTTATATTGCATTATCGGGTTAACCTATCACAAATTTTCTACATGGTATCAGAGCTGTGAAAAGTATATTGAGAAGAGAATTTGAAGTTTGAAGTTTGGGGTTGCAGGTGCAAATCGAATTCATATCATACTTCAAGGTTGGCCAATGGCATTCTATGGCTTGAGACTCGAGTATGCCTTGGAAGGTAGCTTAAATTATAGCATGGAAAGATAGAATGGAGGCTGTATTAGAAGACAATGGCTTGAAGGAATTCATTGATCAAGAAATCCCAAAGCCAACTTCAACTAATGCACAAGAGTTAGCTGATTGGAAGAAGTGTGTGGTGAAGGTGAGACAGATCATCCTTGAGGGAGTTCAACACCATATTGTCTCGAGTCTCCATGGGAAGGATACTCCATTTTCAATGTGGAAGACATTGAAGGACCTCTACCAGAACAGTAGCGACCAGAGGAAATTGGCGCTCAAGGATAAGCTTCAAAGAATGAAAGATGGAGAAGGGCGATACTATTTCCGCATATCTGAGAAAGCTCACCACTTGTAGAGATGAGCTTGGCAGTGTGGGAATAACTACTTCCAATGATGATATGGTGAGCCTCGCTCTCCTTGGCCTTCCAAAGAGTTGGAATAGTTACCAGGACTCTGTGAATGGAAGGGAGAAACTGCCAGATTGGGAATGACTGTGGTCGGATCTTATGCAGGAGGAGATCAGGAGGAGCACACGAGATGGTTCTTCATCCAAGAATGATGATGAAGAAAATCTGGCCTTAGCAAGTAAGGCAAGGAAAGGGAAGGGGAAGGCTTCCCATTTCAAATCGAATTCTTCTCATGGAGGGAAGAAGAGTGACATGTCTAAAGTAAGATGCTTTAATTGTCACAAGATGGGACATTATGCGACTAATTTCCCATCGAAGAAGTCCAAGAAGGGATCCTCAGAAGGATCGGAAGGTGAGGCATTTACCTCTAAGTTCGAAATGGACTTTACCCTCATCGCGTGCATGGTGTCATCGATGATGGGCTATGTCTAGTATATTGACAATGGAGCCTCATTCCACATGACTGGTGATAAAAATTTATTCAGTGCCTTGGAGGAGAAAGACCTCAAGATGTGTATATAGATGGGTGATGATGGAAGGTACATTGTTTTAGGAGTGGGCACGGTTGCTTTTAAGAGGGAGCATGGAGCTCCTCTCACCTTGACAGATGTGATGTATGTGCCTGGACCGAAGAAGAACTTGGTATCAGTTGTGGTGTTGGAGGACAAAGGATACGATGTTGTCTTCGGTAAAGGAAAGGCGTTCCTAAGACACATAGCCACAGGTCAGACCAAGAGGATAGGGATTCGGGTGAAGAATCTCTATAAAATAGAGGTAGATGATTGTGCAACATTGAGTACGAAAGCAAAATTGGTGTAAAGCTAAGACATTGGCGAGTTGTGGCACAGGTGGTTGGGCCATTTACATCATGGGGCTTTAAAGATAATGTAGCAGATATCTACAGGACTTCCCAAAGGTAAACTTGAGCAAGTTGACACATGCAAAGGTTGTACCTTGGGAAAGTACACCAAGTCTTCCTTTCATGATCGAGACAGTCGAGCAGAGGCTATCTTAGAGCGAGTTCATACTAATTTGTGTGGACCATTCTCGATGGCATCCACAACGAAGCAAAGGTATTATGTGATTTTCATTGATGAATATTCTCATAAATGCTGGATTTATTTCATGCAGAAGAAGGACCAAACTTTCACAAAGTTTTGTGATTTCAAAGCTTTGGTCGAGAAAGAGTCAGGGAAGAAGATCAAGGCCTTGAGAAGCGACAATGGTGGAGAATATGTTTCTCAAGAGTTTAAGGACTTCTGTGCAGCAGAAGGAATTAAATGAGAGTTGACGGCACCTCATAACCCACAACAGAATGGGGTGGCCGAGAGGAAGAAAAAAAATATTGTAGGGGCAGCATGGTCAATGCTGCATCACCAAGGCCTACCACTTCACTTGTGGGCTGAGGCATGCAACACAGTGGTCTATTTTCAGAATAGAAGCCTACATCACATACTTGGGATGAAGACACCAAAAGAAGCTTGTTGAAAAGTGTGCAACAAGAAATGCTAAATTTAGGAAGTGCTAAAAGTAGAACTACTAAAAATAGCACTTCAAAATAGCATTTTTGCCAATGAGCATTTTGGCCACCTTGGGTGAGAGGTGAAACTGCTAAAAATAACATCTTCTAAAAATAGCATTTCTGGGTCCCTTCCTATTTATAGTAGTCCCTGGTCTATATATAGGAAGTAAATTCAAATTTCGTCTTACCAACAGTTTGGAATATTAATTAATTCATTCTCCACGAGTTAATTAGTTAAGGAAAAGAAAACTTGAAGTCTCTGTGAGAACATGCAATTATTTCTCCACTAATTGGGGAATTAAGGATGAGTTCTATATTGAGAGGATCAGTTGACTTAGTTTAACTTAGTCAAGTCCAGTGAGATTAATTTAACAAGTTGTTAAATTAATTAGGTGTAGTTTGTTGAAGCTTGCATGCATGTGACAACTATCATTTTTAGATAACTGAGTATTCTCTCATGGATAAATGATGCATGTCAATTCAGACAGAGACCCAGTTGAGATTAGATGTGGGACAGTGTACTATCAGATGCTAGGATATTTCTAGTAAGTATTCCTTGCATGGGGAAGGAAGTTTCTTCCTTCTATGACTGCGTAGTTGGATCTGAGGTGACAACAGGTTTGATCAGGCCAATTTACATGTGTTTTGTAATTGGACCCAAATCTAAATTGCGTAAGGAAATAGGAGCTTGGACCTGAGGTGCAGCCTTTATATACAGGGCTAGGTAGTCCATGAGCTTTATCATCAGAGTACAGAGAGAGCAAGATAGCTTTTGAGATGATTCTTTTTGTATGTTGTAGAGGATTTCCAAATGATTGATAATACAGTGTTGGGGCTTTATGCTGGTGCGTTCCCCAGTGATATATTCTATGTTATGTGTGATTGATTCATTCTTATCAGTTATATGTGTTCATGCTTGATGTTGCTCATGTTCAATTAAGATTCCACAAAGTTTATGGTAGATGTAGATCTAGTATTATGCTTTAGTACATTGCATATATCAGTTTGATTTATAGGTGAATTTTCTACATGATATCAGTGAGCTAGCTGATTTGTAGAGAAAATTCTACATGGTATCAGAGCACAGGTGATCAAGGAAGAACAATATACAAGAAGGAATTCAAAGTTTATTATTCGGGATATAAATCTCAAGTTCTTATCACATTTATTTAACTGATGGCATTCTATGATTTGAGGCTTGAGTATGCCCTTGATGGCAACTCAAACTATATAGCTTGGAAGGATCGCACAGAGGTAGTATTGGAAGATAACAACCTTAAGGACTTCATTGATCAAGAAGTCCCTAAGCCTACTAATGCTACTCAACTGGTGGAATGGAAGAAGTGTGTGGCTAGAGCTAGGAGAATTCTCTTGGAGGGAGTGTGAGATCACATTGTCTCGAGCCTCCATGGGAAGGAGACTTTGTTTGCAATGTGGAAAACATTAAAATATTTATATCATAATAGAAGTGATTAGAGGAAGCTGGCACTGAAGGAAAAAATTCGAAAGATAAAGTGTGAAAAGGATGAGACGATCTCTATGTATCTGACCAAGCTCATCACATGTAGGGATGAGCTTGCAAGTGTAGGGGTCATGATAACTGATGATGATATGGTGAGTCTAGCACTCCTTGGCCTTCCTAAGAGCTGGCATAGCTACCAGGACTTGGTTAATGGAAGGGATAAATTACCAAATTGGGAACAACTATGGTTAGATTTGATGCAGGAGGAGATCAGACAGAGCACCAGAGACAATTCTTCATCCATGGAGGATGAGGAGAACTGTGCCTTAGCAAGTAAGGTAAATAATGGGAAGGAGAAGGTTTATCTTTCCGAATCTAGTTCTTCCAATGGTGGGTAGAAGGTTGACAAATAGAAAGTGAAATGCTTTCATTGTCATGAGGTGGGCCATTATGCTACAAATTGTCCACAGAGGAAATCCAATAAGGGATCTGGGGAAGGATCTGAAGGTGAGGCACTTGCTTCACAGTTTGAGTTGGATTTCACACTCTTCGCATGCATGGTTTCATCCATGGTGGGAAGTGGTTGGTTTCTTAACAGTGTAGCTTCTTTCCACATCACTGACGACAAGAGTTTGTTCAGTACTTTGGAGGAGAAAGATCTCCAGATACTCATAGTGATGGGTAATGATGAGAAGTATAGTGTCTCAGGTGTAGGCACGAGTATTTTTCAAAGGGAGCATGGAGATCGCCTTACCTTGACCGATGTCAAGTATGTACCAGGATTGAAGAGAAACTTGGTGTTGATCGCAATGCTGGAAGACAGAGGCTATGATGTAGTCTTCAGTAAGGGAAGGTTTTCCTTAGACACATCATCACTAGAGAGGTGAAGCAGATCGGTTCATAGGTCAAGAACCTATATGCTCTTGAGGTTCAAGATGCATGCGAAGCCTTGAGCAACAAGGAAACTGATGGAGACTTGGTGGTTGAGAGGGAGGGTATATTACCTCTCAACATTCAGTGCCAAAAGAAGTCTCAGACGATTGTGGAGGAGCCATGATTGGTGCAACAGCTTCAGGAGGTTGTGGAGCAGCCACAATAGGGGAAGCTGAGTGGAGATCGAGTAGAGACATCTACTAATGCAGAGACCTCCAGTAGGGGGAAACTTCGAGCCAGGTGGGCAGAGGGATCACATGTGGCCATACCTCTAGGTAGGAGGTGGGGAAATATAGAGTGATCATCCCAAGGAGGAGGGGCAGGATCCTTGAGTTACCCAACCTCCTGGATGAGACCTTGCTATGGGAGCCCCGATGTGGAGTAGCAGGAACTAATTGTTTGGGTAGAGATAGATGTAGATGGAGTGGCAGAGAGAGCTACAGTGCAGGGTAGCATAGAGAATGGTGCAACGGTGCGAGATGCATGGAGATGTTGCAGTAGTGCAGAGGTCAGAGAGGGAGCACTTTTCAGCAGTAGGTAGAGCTTCAGCATCAGAGTATGTTTCTAGCCCAATAGAGAGGTCAGTTGGGAGTTTTTTTGTTCCGAGTGTTGCAGGAGCAACCACACTTGGTAGATGTGTTGCATGTAGAACATTCCATAGTTACAGGATCGGGTTCGAGAGGAAGCCTTTCTTGTTGAGAGGGAGTGTTGAAAAGTGTGCAACAAGAAATGATAAATTTAGGAAGTGCTAAAAATAGAACTGCTAAAAATAACACTTCTAAAAATATCACTTCTAAAAATAGTAGTTTGGCCAATGACCATTTTGGCCACCTTGGGTGAGAGGTGAAACTGATAAAAATAACATCTTCTAAAAATAGCATCTCTGGGTCCCTTCCTACTTATAGCAGTCCCTGGTCTATCTATAGGAAGTAAATTCGAATTTGGTCTTATCAACAGTTTGGAATATTAATTAATTAATTCTCCATGAGTTAATTAGTTAAGGAAAAGCAAACTTGAAGTCTTTGTGAGAACATGCAATTATTTCTCCACTAATTGGGGAATGTGTCCTTGATTTACTCCACTAATTGAGGAATCAAGGATGAGTTCTATATTGAGAGGATCAGTTGACTTAGTTTAACTTAGTCAAGTCCAGTTAGATTAATTCAACAAGTTGTTAAACTAATGTGATATAGTTTGTTGATGCTTGCATGCATGTGACAACTATTATTTTTAGATAACTGAGTATTCTCTCATGGATAACTGATGCATGGTAGTTTAGACAGAGACCCAGTTGAGATCAGATGTGGGATAGTGTACTATCAGATGCTAGGATATTTCTAGTAAGTATTCCTTGCATGGGGAAGGAAGCTTCTTCCTCTATGACTGCGTAGTTGGATCTGAGGTGACAACAGGTATGATTAGGCCAATTTACATGTATTTTGTAATTGGACCCCAATCAAAACTGCGCAAGGAAATAGGAGCTTGGACCTGAGGTGCAGCCTTTATATACATGGCTAGGTAGTCCATGAGCTTTATTATCGAAGTACAGAGGGAGTGGGATAGATTTTGAGCTGATTCTTTTTGTATGTTGTTGATGATTTCCACTTGATTGATAATACAGTGTTGGGGTTTTATGCTGGTGCTTTCCCCAGTGATATATTCTATGTTATGTGTGATTGATTCCTTCTTATCAATTATATGTGTTCATGCTTGATGTTTCTCATGTTCAATTAAGCTTCCGCAAATTTTATGGTAGATGTAGATCTAGTACTATGCTTTAGTACATTGCATATATCAGTTTGATCTACAGGTGAAATTTCTACATGATATCAGTGAGCTAGCTGATTTGTAGAGAAAATTCTACAAAGCTTTCTCCGGTAAGAGACCAAATGTGGGTCACTTCAAGATCTTTGGTTCTTCGGTATATTTCCATGTGACAAAGGATGCACAGAAGAAGCTTGAGCTGACAATAGAGTTGGGGATATTTGTGGGGTACACTGATACACCCTACAACTATTGGGTGTACTTGCATACCAGTCGGAGGACATCGGTTCGTAAATATCTCAAGTTTGATGAACAGAAGGCCATGCGAGTTTCCCTTGAGAGGGAGCTCCAACTACAGGCTGTGGAGGAACTGTTGGTTCCTAAGGAGGAGAAGCCTCAGACTAATGTGGAGCAGCCGCATGCAGAGGTTCCAGGAGTGGAGACATCCACTCAAGAAGAGTCTTCCAGAGATGGACGGAAGCGCACAAGAGAAACTAACAGATTGTTGGAGGATGTGAGAGAGAATGTGGGAGCACCATCTTCTCAGCGCAAATAGAGGAGGTCACTTGAGAGGTACACTAGATACATGGCCCTTGTTGGGGAATGTGTTGACACCGAGCCATCTTCCTTTGAGGAAGAAGTGCAACAGCTGATTTGGGTTGATGCTATGGTGGAGGAGTATGACTCCATAGTTCATAACAATGTTTGGGATGTGGTTCCGAGACTGAAGAAAAAGTCAGTTGTGAGTTCCCGTTGGATTTACAAGGTAAAGCAAGCTACTGATGGTAGTGTGGAGAAGCATAAGGCAAGATTTGTTTCCTGTGGCTTTTCACAGGTCGAGAGGATCATGTTACTACAATATATTTTGACAGAGGAGCAAGATTCTAACATTTTGACAAAGGCATTGCCAAAGTGTAAATTCAAGTTCCATAGAGACAAGATCGGGGTGGCATATAATCCCTTTCTTGTTGAGAGACAGTGTTGAAATATGGCAACAAGAAAATTCCAATTTAATTTGTCCTTGAATTAAATTGTGAATTAAAATCGAATTTAGTCTTAACAATTACTTGGAAATAATTAATTGATTTTTAAATTAATTAGTTGGAGAAATTCAAGTTAGAAGTCTTTATGAAGTCATGCAAGCGTTATCCCTTAAATTAAGGAGATAAGATTGAGTTATATTTGAGTTGTAATTAGTTAACTCAGTTTACTGAGTTAAGTCCAGTTAAATTAGTTCCAAACTGTTTGAGGAACTAATAGTGAGTTAACAGTCAGTTGATGCATTAATGCACTCAACTAGTGCTACTCCAGTTAATTGAAGATTCCCTCATCAAAAAATCATGCATGTCTATTATGAGAAAGACCCAGTTGAGATTAATGTTCAAGGACAATGTACTATCAGTTGCATGTGTTTTCTCATGGAGAAAACTCATGCATGCAGTCAAGGATTTATCCTTGAGGATTGTGCAATTTTGAAGGAGAATCATCCACAAGGAACAACACAAGGAAATAGGAGCTTAGAGGGCAGAGAGGAATGCTGAAGAGAAGCCAAGATTGCCTGTGAGAATCTGTGAGGATTGTACTAAGAGTTGGCTACCTGTGAGAGCTAAGGCTTAGTATAATTCCTATGTATTTCCACCATGTATGATAATACAATAGTGTGGGGTTTTTAACTGAGGCTTTCCCCAAAGTATTTTCATGTGTATTGTGCCATTGATTCTTCTTCTTCTGGTTATATTGTTCAGCTCAATCTTTAAGCTTCTGCAAATTGATAGTAGAAGTAGGTTATAGTATTCTGCTTTGATTTATATTGCATTATCGGGTTAACCTATCACATATTTTCTGCATAGCCAAGGATTTGAATTTCTTTGTATATCCAACATCAGAGTGTCAAATGATGGTTGCATATAGAGGAACTATAAATTACTCAGGGATGTGCCATAATATCAATCTAACCATGGGGAAATATATATTGAATATTCCAATGTTTTCCATTCCAATGGGGGGTGTTGATGTTGTATTAGGAGTCTAATGGTTACAACATTTGGGGATGATATATTTTAATTTTCAAGAAATTTTCTTGAATTGTTTATGGAAAGGAAAGGAAGTAAGTTGTATTGCATGGAAACCTGGGAAGTTAATCAGCTCTAATCACGTGGCAAATCTTTTGAAGAAGGAACTGTTAGGGTCCTATATTTCATAGGATGACTTGTTTTTTACTTGATTATTTATATTTGAGAAATGTAAATAATGTTTCATGTTTGAAATTTATTTCGAAATATATATATATATATATATATATATATATATATATATAGAAAAAGAAAGAAAAATAAATTGTAGGGGATAGAAAAAAAAGAAAAGAAAAACAAAAAGAGAAAAAATATATGAAAATGTCCCCCTAGGTGAGCAAGTCTAAATGCCATCAAGAAAAATCAAAGTGCATGAAAGCATACTTCAAGAATTTTTGTAAACAAAGTGTGCAGCTTGTTTAAACTCAACATTGTAAATAGGAGAATTAGAAATAGTTAGTTTGTTGGCATTATGACATAGGTTTGGCACTATGACACAGGTATTGTCCTTGATGGCAACTCTCTCGACAAATCACTCATATGACAGTTTAGGCTCACTGGCTCTCAGAATAAAGGAAAATGAGGTATACGCAGGTTCTCGTTGACAAAGCTGCGTATACACGCGATTTCATAGACCAAAAGGTGCGTATGCGTATACATGCACTTTCATGCACAGAAAAGCACGTACAATTTTGAAAACTTGGTTTTGGTCTGTGGTATTTGGCCCATGGTATTTTGGTATTGGTCCAAGGTATTTGGTCCGAAGTATTGACCCCAGGTATTGGGTCCAAGGTATTAATTCTATATGGTTTTGGACCATGGTATTGAGTAAGGCCTAAGACTATAAAAGGGGAAGGAGATCATTAGGCACAGGCACTCAAGGATTGCATATCTTATGAAGAGCAAGATCTAGAATACTGGTCATTGGGTAATGGTGCATAGCTAGATCTGAATCAAGGAGGAACTTGAGCGCTAGAAGAAGGATAAGTTCTATTGATGGGTCAAGATCCCAAGGCTTGAAGAGAAGTATCTTTGTATGATTTTGATCTGTTATGTTTGGCGCATGACTTGATCTATAAATTTGATGATCTAGGTATACCTGATGTCTGAATATTTGAAAAGGGTAAATTATCTTTTATAGATCTGTACGTAAGTTCCGCATAGAAAAGGCGCGTATACACGCTGGTTCGGTATTTCAAAACTGTGTATACACAGGTTTGCCTTAATATAACAGTGTATGCATGCAGGTTCTACATATTGAAGTAGCGTACATCTCATAAAATATGTTTTAGCTACTTCTGTTTATTGCTGCAATGTTTTGGGTTCAGGATTGGTTTCTGGTTACTGTTACTGTATTCTGGTTACAACATTCAGAGAAGTGATTGTTTGATTCAGTTTTTGGTTGGTGAAAAGGAGATACGTTGATGCAGATTGATGTTATTGATGGATCCAGTCTAAAAATTTATGAAACGTGGTCCCTAGAAGAAAAGAGAAGGTTGTAGCCTTTTGTAGGTCAGCACCTACGTACTAGTACATCAGCTAGTACAAGAGCTAAGGGGGTTGTAGCTCCCTTCCAGGAAAAGCTAGAGAATGAGAGAAGGTTGTAGCCTTCTGAAAGTAGAAGCCTGTGTACTGGTATAAGACTGCACCAGTACAGAAATATTGTAAAAAGAAGTTTCTTATTAAAAGAAGATAGAGACGAATTGCAGCAGGTGGTTTTCACCCATATTAGGTTTCCACCTTATATCTTGTGTTCATGTGTGTGATTGCCTGTACTGTTTACTGCACTTGATTACTATTTTATGGTTTTGATACACAGATTAAGATCAACTAACTAAATTAGAAGTCTGCAAGATATACACAATTTTCTCTAAACACAGTTGCGCATATATGAAGGTTTAATTAATAAAAGTAGCGTATATCAATTTGTTTATGGAAATGAACAATTGTTAAATTTCTAATACTGATTCACCCCCCCAGTATTATTTCCAACAATTGGTATCAGAGCAGGTCCTTAAGAAGAAGCTTGATCACTTGAAGGAAGATCTATCATCATGGGCAACTACGAAAAAGAGGCATCCATCAGGCCACCAATCTTTGATGGGAGCAACTTCGTCTATTGGAAGGTAAGAACCACAACCTATCTTCAATCTCTTGGTATAGAATTTTGGGATATCATGGAAGGAGGATAAACATTTCCATTAGCAACTCCTACAGATAGGGCTGGTAAAAAGCAGTATGAAACAAATACAAAGGCTATCAATGCTCTATTGGGGAGTCTATCTCAATCAGAATTCATCAAGGTTATGCAGCTCAAAACTGCCAAAGAAATATGGGACAAGATCATTCTAAGTTATGAAGGAGAAGGTCAGGTAAAACGTGCAAAACTACAATCTCTCAGAATTCAATATGAAACTCTTAGAATGCAAAATGATGAAAGTGTGGCTAATTATTTCTTACGTATAGATGAGATTGTTAATCACATGAAAAACTTGGGTGAAGAGATAAAAGAAGTTACTTTAGTTGAAAAGGTTCTAAGATCTTTGTCTTCTAAGTTTGAATCAAAAGTTTCTACCATAGAAGAAAAGCAGAATATTCAGAGTATTACCATGTCACAGCTGCACGAAATCCTAACTGCTTTCGAAATGAGAAAAGGGGGTCCATTAGACATGAGAGAAGCCGCATTCAAAGCTTCAGGAAAAGGAGAATACAATGAGTTAGGACATACGTCAGAAGGAGAGGAAGAATCAAACTTTGTCAAGAACCTTCAACGGGGTTCTGGAAGATTCAAAGGTAAGCTACCTTTCAAATTCTTTGCTTGTGGAAGAGTTGGTCACTATGTAGCCAAATGTCCTCATAAAGATAAGCTTGATAAAGGTAAGGAACTAGTTAAATGGAACAGAAAACAGAACGTAAGTAAGAAGAGCTATTATACACATGAAGACAACGATGAATTTTCAAATCGTGATGAAGATGAAGATGATAATGATTATAGACTTTGGATGGCTTTTGAAGATGATGATTTCTTGGATGCTATAGATGAAGATGGTCTCTATGAAGAAATTTCTAAACTTAAAATTTGTTTAGAAGAAAAGAGTATGATTATAGATACTCTGACATTCCAATTTGCTGAAAGGAAAAAACACAATGAAAAGTTAGAATGTGAAATTGTGGGACTTAGAAAAGATATTGAGAAAACAAAAGCTCTTAATCTTAGATTCGCTAAAGGATCTAAAACTTTAGATGAGATTATCAAAGTAAAACGTTCTCCTCTAATCAAGGCAGGTCTTGGATATACTGAAGAAGCATCTCAAGCATAGAAGCCATCCACCTCCAAAAGTTATCTTGATGCATCAAGGAGAAGTGAACATGTTGACAATCGTTAGCAAAGGCATAAAGCAGATCACCAGGTAAATCGAGGTCAATCTACTTCAAGGATGGACAAAAGATACAACCAAACGCAGGTAAATCATTCTAAATTTGCCTCAAGAATGAATGCCAATGGAAACTACAATCACCTGGTCGGTAGATTTGATAATCGCAGGAATTTCTTTAATGGCCAATGTTTCTCATGTCATAACTTTGGACACAAAGCTGCTCAATGTGTTTCCTACAAGAACATCATGACTAGAGAAGCATGAAATCAAAGGAGTGTGACTGGGATCATGAATAGGATCTATAATAACTTTTCTGCTCTTGAAAATGAAATAGAATGCTCTATTTGTAACAACTTCGGTCATGAAGATTCTAAATGCAGGAGTAAGTTTTAGCAAACATCTCAGAAGGAGCAAGCTTCATTAGGTCCCAAAACATGGAGAAAGAAAGAACCACAACCAGAAAGATGTGGTATAGCCTTATATGCGGAAGGATAGGAAAATCAGTGGTACATCGACAGTGGATGCTCGAAACATATGACAAGTGATAAAGAAAAACTTCAGCCATATAGTGCCTTAGAAAAGGAAAGGAAGGTCTCATTTGGAAATGACACCCCTGCACTTATAAAAGTTAAAGGCTCTGTTCTTTTGAAAGAAAAGGTCAAAGCTAGAAATGTTATGTATGTTGATGGTTTAAAGCATAATCTATTGAGTGTTAGTCAAATGTGTGATCAAGGAAATGAGGTGGTATTTTGATCTGACAAATGGATGTATTGTTCGTGAGCTTGATACAGGAGAAATAGTGATCAAAGGCATAAGAACTCCAAATAATTTATACATACTCAAGGGAGGACAACAACAATGTTATCTAAGCAAAAATGATGAACACTGGCTAGGGCACAGAAGATTGGGGCATCTAAGCCCCTCAGATAAGGAAAGAATGCAAATATCAGGTTGTTCGTTATCTTCCTAACATTAGAATTCCAGAAAATACAATATGCAAATCATGTCAGCTTGGTAAGCAAACCAGAACACATTTCCCTGAGAAGGAAGGATCAACTAGTAAGCCACTTGAACTTGTCCATACTGATTTATGTGGTCCATCAAGGAAAAAGTCACCTCGTGGAGAAGAATACTTTATATCGTTCATTGACGACTTTTCCAGGATATGTTGGATAGGACTTCTGAAGCATAAAGACAAAGATTTCAAAAAGTTCAAAGCTTTCAAAGCATTGGTTGAAAATGAATCGGATTGCAAAATCAAATGCCTCAGGTCTGATCGAGGAGGGGAATTTACCTCGAATGAATTTTTCGACTTTTGTGAAGAACATGGAATAAGAAGGGAATTCTCTACTGCAAGGACTCCTCAGCAAAATGGAGTGGTGGAAAGGATGAACAAAATAGTTCAACAAATGGCTTGTGCTATGCTTGATGAGTCTGGAACTCCTGCAACCTTCTGGGGTGAAGCTACATTTTCTGTCG
Organism: Pinus tabuliformis; assembly: GCA_031772625.1. Lineage (NCBI taxonomy): Eukaryota > Viridiplantae > Streptophyta > Pinopsida > Pinales > Pinaceae > Pinus > Pinus tabuliformis. Next base: position 717,623,483 of record CM062820.1, on the reverse strand, counting down.
TTACTATTCTCAACAAAAAAAACGTCTGGGTAAACAACACTCAAACTCCTCATGAACTTTGGTATGGTAAGACTCCTACAGTAAAATACTTCAAAGTTTTTGGAAGCAAATGTTACATCAAAAGAACTAATGAAAAGCTTGGCAAGTTTGAACCTAGAGCAAATGAAGGCATTCTCCTTGGTTACTCTTCCCAAAGTAAAGGATATAAGTGTTACAATAAAAGACTTGGAAAAATTGTTGAAAGTATTGATGTGGTGGTTGATGAAGCAGGCAACAATCCAAAGCAGATAAAAACCGAAGATTTTGAAGATGAAGAGGACTATCCTTCAACTTCAAATCAGTATAATGATGAAGAAAAAACCTACGAGGCATCAGAAGAACAAATAAGGGTAGAAGAAACGACTCCATCCAAGTATGTCCAGGAGAATCATCCAAAGACTCAAATTTTGGGGCAGAAAGAGGTAAGTGTTAAAACAAGAAGAACTATTACAGAAGCTTCAAGCTATCTAGCATTGCTCTCCTCCGTCGAACCATGAAATGTAAGTGAAGCATGCAAAGATGAATGCTGGATTAAGGCCATGAACGAAGAACTTGAGCATATTGAAAAGAATAACACCTAGGAATTGGTTCTTAGACTTGATGATAAGAATGTCATAGGGAACAAAAGGATATTCAAAAACAAGCTAAATGAAAATGGAGATGTTATTAGAAACAAGGCTAGACTTGTTTGTAAAGGGTATGCTCAACAAGAAGGTGTAGACTTTGAAGAAACTTTTGCATTGGTTGCTAGACTTGAAGCCATAAGAATGTTACTTGCTCTTTCTAGCTTTCAGAAGTTCAAAGTATATCCAATGGATGTGAAATCTGCCTTTCTAAATGGAGACTTAGAAGAAGAAGTGTATATTGAGCAACCAGATGGATTCATCCTTGGGAATGATCCAAAACTTGTATGTAGACTCAGAAAGGCTCTTTATGGCCTTAAACAGGCTCCAAGGGCTTGGTATTATCGTCTGGACAAATACCTCCATCAACAAGGTTTTTCAAAAGGATCAACAGATAGCAATCTATATATAAAAATTGACAATGATAAATTGCTAATACTTGTTGTGTATGTTGATGATATCATCTTTGGTAGCAATGAAGAAGCCATGAGTCAAAACTTTGCCTTAGTGATGTAGAAAGAATTTGAAATGTCCCTGCTTGGTGAGCTCACATATTTTCTTGGTTTACAAGTTTAACAAAACAAAGACGGTATCTTTCTATCACAAACCAAGTACCTCAAGCAGATCTTGAAGAAATATGGGATGGAGGATTCGAAACTAGTATGTACCCCTATGGTAACAAGATGCAGCCTCAGCACAAATGATGAATCAACAGCAGTACATTAACCAACCTATAGATCCATGATTGGTAGTTTTCTTTATCTGACAGGTACCCAACCAGACATCATGCATGCAGTGGGAATATTTGGAAGATTCCAGGCAAATCCAAAGGAAGCACACCTTCAGGAAGTTAAAAGGATTTTCAAATATCTTCAAGGAACACAAAACTATGGCTTATGGTATCCTAGAGACACAGATCTCACACTTCATGCATATACAGATGCAGATTGGGCAGGAAGTGTGGATGATAGAAAAACCACTAGTGGCGGTGCATTCTTTATGGGATCCAGATTAGTATCTTGGTTCAACAAGAAACAAAGTTCAATTGCATTATCTACAACTGAAGCAGAATATGTGGCTGCCGCATCTTGCTGCACGCAACTCCTTTGGATGATGCAAACATTGCAAGACATTCAAATCTCTTGTACACCGCCCATCTCCATTCTATGTGATAATACAAGTGCAATCAACATTTCAAAGAATCTTTTCATGCATTCTAAGACCAAGAACATACCTATCAAATATCATTTTCTCTGGGAACAAGTGCTTGAACAAAAAGTCAAATTGGAGTATGTCCCCTCCAAGGAACAAGTTGCTGATATATTCACCAAACCACTACCCAGAGAGACATTTGAATACCTCAGATAGAAGCTAAGAGTAGTTGATGCATTATCTTGCTATTGACACTTATCTGGTTTAGAGAACAGTGGTTGTACGTGAGTTTCATGAAGCGTATCCACGTACATACGCCGGTTCCTGTGGATACAGTCGCGTATATGTTGGTTTGAATACAAATAGTGGGCCAAACTCAAGATGAAAAGAATCTGATATGGGTGTGACAGAGACCATCTAGCACAGTTTCAGGGGGAGCATATACTTCTAATAATGCATTGTTGGCATTATCTTAGAAAATCTTGGTTCAATTTCACAGCTGTTTTTGTTTCAGGTGGAACAGGTGTAGAGAGAGATCATGGTTTCTGGTGTGGATGATGATTGATAGATGTTGCTGATGATAATTGCTGATGCCTATCACAGTCTTGTTTTAGATATTTTGTCTCTATGTCATGTATCTCTTTTATTATCAAGGTCATGTAACGACCTATTTTGTTTCCCCACTATGCCTGGGATGGATGATGTAATATTCTTGTTTTATCATGTATAAAATTTGGGTATATCCCCACTTGGTTGGGTGAATGAGTCAATTATGGTATATCCCCTTTTAGTTGGGAGATGGATGTATGTATGAGTCTTTGGTGATAGGAAGGTCATTTATGATGTATAGAATCATGTTCTTTCTTGTAGAACATATTTTTGCAGACCTTGCCTACAGTAAGGGGGAGCATGGACAACACAACAGAGTAGAGATTTCAGCATGTACTCAGGGGGAGCATAACCCTTTGCCCTTGATGACAAAGGGGGAGAATGACTTTGAGTAACTTGGGGTTTCCATCAAGTCCAAAGGGGGAGATTGTTGGCATTATGACACAGGTTTGATACTATGACACAGGTATTGTCCTTGATGGCAACTCTCTCGACAAACCACTTAGATGACAGTTTAGGCTCACTGGCTCTCAGAATAAAGGAAAAGGAGGTATATGCAGGTTCCCGTTGATTAAGCCACGTATACACGTGATTTCACAGACCAAAAGGCGCGTATGCGTATACATGCACTTTCATGCACAGAAAAGCGCATACAATTTGGAAAACTTGGTTTTGGTCCGTGGTATTTGGTCCATGGTATTTTGGTATTGTCCATGGTATTTGATCTGAAGTATTGACCCCAGGTATTGGGTCCAAGGTATTGATTCTATATGGTTTTGGACCATGGTATCGAGTAAGGCCTAAGACTATAAAAGGGGAAGGAGATCATTAGGCAAAGACACTCAAGAATCGAATATCTTATGAAGAGCAACATCTAGAATACTGGTCATTGGGTAATGATGCATAGCTGGATCTGCATCAAGGAGGAACCTGAGCACTAGAAGAAGGATAAGTTCTATTGATGGTCAAGATCTCAAGGCTTGAAGAGAAGTATCTTTGTGTGATGTTGATCTGTTATATTTGGCGCATGACTTGATCTATAAATCTAATGATCTGGGTATAACTGATGTTTGAATATTTGAAAAGGGTAAAATTATGTTTTATAGATCTGTACGTAGGTTCCGCATAGAAAAGGCGCGTATACACACTGGTTCGGTATTTCAAAACTGTGTATACGTACGTTTGCCTTAATATAATAGCGTATGCATGCAGGTTCTACATATTGAAGTAGTGTACATCTCATAAAATATGTTTTAGCTACTTCTGTTTATCGTTGCAGTGTTTTAGGTTCAGGATTGGTTTCTGGTTACGGTTACTGTATTCTGGTTACAACATTCAGAGAAGTGATTGTTTGATTCAATTTTTGGTTGGTGCAAAGGAGATTGGTTGATGCAGATTGATGTTATTGATGGATCCAGTATGAAAAATTATGAAACGTGGTCCCTAGAAGAAAAGAGAAGGTTGTAGCCTTCTGTAGGTCAACACCTACATACTATTACATCAGCTAGTACAAGAGCTAAGGGGGTTGTAGCTCCCTTCCAGGAGAAGCTGGAGAATGAGAGAAGGTTGTAGCCTTATGCAGGTAGAAGCTTGTGTATTGGTATAAGACTACACCAGTACAAAAATATTGTAAAAAGAAGTTTCTTATTAAAAGAAGATAGAGACGAATTGCAGCAGGTGGTTTTCACCCACATTGGGTTTCCACCTTATATCTTGTGTTCATGTGTGTGATTGCCTGTACTGTTTACTGCACTTGATTACTGTTTTATGGTTTTGATACATAGATTAAGATCAACTAACTAAATTAGAAGTCTACAAGATATACACGGTTTTCTCTAAACACAGTTGCATATATACGTAGGTTTAATTAACAGAAGTAGCATATATCAATTTGTTTATGGAAATGAAAAATTGTTAAATTGCTAATACTGATTCACCCCCCCCCCCTTCTCAGTATTATTTCCAACAAAAAGAAAAGAAAAAAAAAAGAGAAAAAATATATAAAAATGTCCCCTAGGTGAGCAAGTCTAAATGCCACCAAGAAAAATCAAAGTGCATGAAAACACACTTCAAGAATTTCTGTAAATAAAGTGTGCAACTTGTTTAAACACAACATTGTAAATAGGAGAATTAGAAATAGTTAGTCTAATCACACTATTTAAATGTGATTAGGTTGAAAATAAATTTAATTAGGAGGGAATAAATCAATCACACAGTTTAATCATAATTGAGCTATATTAGGGTAGTTAATCACATCATTAAATTGTGGTTAACTGATAAAGAAAAAATGATCAGAAACCTTAGAAAAATGAATAAAAGGGGCTTGGAAAATCAAATGCACCCTAGATTTGATTAATTTGGTTTAAATTAGTTAATTTTATTTGGAATAAATTAATCATGAAGTTAAACATGATCAATTTTTTGTAATAGTGTATATTATTCCTTAACATTTCAAAGGTTTTGAGAAAGTTTGAATGCTGACATATAAGTTCTATTGACGGGATTATTAACTACGACAAATCAACAATCAAGATCTTCCCTGCCCGGATCAACAACGGGGAAGTGTTTTCGTCCACCCCCTCCCCCGAGCTCCATCGCACTTTATCCACGGGGGGGGCATGGTCCGAAAGGCCTTCTACGTGTCACCCCCACATCATTTTGCACCCCTCCTTGCCTTTTCACTCATCACCCCCCCACACAGTGTTGACCTCTCGCCCCTCTACCAATCCCTATCTGCAACAACACCCTTTCTCGACCCCACTCATTGTCCACCAACTCAGCCTTGCAGACCCCACTCCCACAACCTTCCCTTCCTATAACTTGTCCCAAGAATCTATCTCATTCCCTATCAAAGGCCGCCATCTAACACTCCCCTATCCACGTTGGCAAACTGTTACGCTAATTAAATTCCTCCCTCTCCCTTTGCAATAGATCTGCTCCCGGTAATGGTAAAAATGAATGGTAACTTCTAAATTACCCTATTAAGCATTGTTAAGCCACTGAATTCCATTATTTTGTAGTTTTTCATGTTTTTTTCGACTTTTCAATCCTCCACATTATCGTAGTAACCAAAAAATTACCCAGTGACAGTGATCCAATCGCTATCAAAGACCCCACTCCAACATTCTTCAATCAACTTCTTGTTCTAGGTAATCCTAGTGTCGTCGTCCCTCTGTTTTTTATTTTAAAGATTGGCAATGCCTCCTAAGAGTAGATTCCTTAAGGACAAGAGAAATAAACCAGAGGAAAATCCCATGCTACCCCCTCCTATTGATCTGGATCATCTGCTCTTAATTTATCTATAGTATAAAATCATTGAAACAAACTGTGAATTTGACTTGTTCGAAATTCACAATTGGCTGAAGAAGAAATTCTTAGATCAAAGTGATGAATTGAATCTATGGGAGTCTACCCTCCCTCAATTCATTTTCCCACAAACCCATAACTTTCCTGAGCTAGTCTCCTGGTGTCAATTAAGCTATGTACCCTCCCAAAGAGCAATTATGAGTCGAAAAGGTGAAATTTTGTTCACCATCATAGCTGAAGCCATATCTCAAATGCTCCAAGTGAAAATTCCAAAGTCTTCCAAGCTACTGTCAGTAGACTCTCTCATAGAGTTATACAAGAATTTAACCTTCCCACATAGGGCTAAAATATTTGAAAATTTTCTTCTCGAACATGCCCAATTACCTAAAAGAAAACCTCCATACTCATTTTCTATGTTCCCTGAGTTAACCAAACAGATCATCAACATAATCTCATACCTACTTGGTTATCTCTCTGATTGGTGGGTTGATGAGGCCATTATTGGATTCTTGTTAATTTTTACCACTGGTGAGAAACTTGCTATTTTTAATTACAGTGAATTTATTGCAGAGGCAATGCATGATCAATTCATGAAGTTTCCTATAGACAGAGCTTTCAAATATTTTGTTGTGTTAGTTTATATGTTTGTTTATCATCAATCAGATAGGTTTCCCTTTACTTTGTAGAAGATGGATGAGTAGGGTAGTTCTCAATCAATCATACATTAGACCTCTTTGGTTAGGAAAAGCTCCACAGAGTTCACTTTCACAGAATATGTTGATTAATTTTTGTATACAGTTATTTGTATTCTACATAGTGATTTGGAGCCTAGGATAGGATCATATATTAAGAAGGTTTTGCATCTTAGTGACCAGGTGAAGACAAGTGACTGGTATTTATACCATAACTACACCGTGATCAGAGTCTATGGGTGTGAATTCCCACCCTATAGGCTGCCAAAATTTGTTCCCATGAGATTGTTCTCATTAGAGTACATCAGAAAATTGATACATATGGATGACCTACAGTTTGTCGCAGCTAAGAAGAAAGCACAATTTAAATCAAAGCACATGTAGGACCTTTTATATGAAATACTAGAATAGCTAGCAAAGAAGCAGATTTGTTGTTGAAGCAACTAAATTTCAAATTGAACGTCACTTGGTATTATGACCCTTTTGGTATGATTTCAAGGCTAAGGGTGGAGCAAAAGACTACTCCCTACACATATACTCCTCAGACAGAGATAGAGAAATACATGAACCGAGAGCAGTGGGAGGAGAACACACTGCAAGAAGCCGAAGAACAAGTCATATCAACAATAGACTCTCAGACTCCTACACCTTAAGAAAGGAATGATAAAAGGCCCAGAGAAGAAGAGTCTTCTCTAGTAATAGAAATTGAAGCCAAGCAGTTTTTAATCTATACTAAGAAGCATAAAAAGAATCCACCACTAGTTTTTATACAGGAGGATGAAGGGAAGACTACTATAGTCATGACAGGTAAACATGTTTCAACAACATCAAAAGACATCTTTGCAGATATAATGCAAGAGGACATTTTTCTAGGCTTTCCATCTTCCTTTGTTTCACAAGATCCTCTACAAACACCACAAACAGGTGACTTGGTTCAAGATACTGCTGAGCCTAACATTTTTTCCAAATACAGGGAAATTAAAAAGATGAATGAGATGCTGAAAGCCACAACATACACACAAATTTGGAAGTAGAGAACTACATCACAACACAGGCTCCTTTCAACATTTGACACGGAGAAGGGAAAAATGCAAATTTCATTCCTTGAAGCTAAAGTGCCAGCCCCAAGGACACCAACAGATTATAAAGAATATGTGTTTAGTTTTGATACAAAAAAAATTCATCTGATAGATCAAATGGACATGCACAAAAAAACTAGTGAAATGATATATTCTACACTAAAAAATCTTTCCATGTCTACTTCTAGATTGCAGGTATCATTAAACAACAAACAGTCACAACTAAAGTTGGAAAGGTTTTCATCCTTAGCCAAGGATACCAAGATCAAGTCACTTGAAGACTTGGTGATCAAACTGGGATATAATCCCAAAGATGTAAAGGTAGCAAAAGAGTTGGTGAAAAGAAAGGATATTGATATAGCAGCATTGAGGAAGAAATTAAAATTTCCTACCAAAGAAGATCCACAAGCTAAGGAAGTCAGAGAGATGAAAAAAGAAGAAAGATGACATATTCTGAATAGCTATTGAACAAAACAACGAGATTAGGGACATGGAAGTAGAACTGGAGAAACTGCTCAAAGAGAAAGAGTAGGCAACACAGTTGGCCATAGTTCCACTTACAACAGTCCCAATTTCAGCGACCAAACCCTTGAGAGCATCTACATCAACTTCAAAACCAACATAGACGTCATATTTTGCAAGTAAAATTGTTAAAGCCATGGATGATCTATCCATTTAGGAACAAGAAATTGTTAAGTTAAAATCTCAGCTCAAAACACTGTCAGAACAAAAATTAAAAATTGATCATTTTTATGTGGCAGAGTTGCAGAAAACCCATCAGCTTAATCTTAAAATTGAGCAGTTACAGAGTGAATCAGTTATGGGTAAAACTTTGGCCCAAGTCAAAGAAAATGTTAGGTCCCTATAATACTAGTGATTCCCCCATTACTATTGTCATTGTATCCCTTATTTTTATTGTTGTGCCCCTATTGTCCCCATATTGTTATTAGTGTGCCCCATAGAAGCCCACTATTGCTATTGTTGTGCCCTTATATTATTATTGTTATGTTGGCTTTGATTATATTGTGGCCCCTTAGACTCCTATATATAAAAGAAGGTTTAGTCATTTGTATTATCCAAGAATTGTTCATTTGTGTAATTTAAAGGAGATTTCCACCTCGAAGAGGCTGATTTTGAAGTCGTTGATATATCTTTTCTATCTTTTGTGAGTTGGTTCATAGCATTTGGTATCAGAGCTTTGGATTCTAGGGTTTCGCTGCTCCAAACAGGCCATCGTGGAATTTTTGCTATAAACTTTTTTTGCGACGTTTCAGAAGCTAAAAAAAAACCCATCTGAGCTGAAATCTTTATGATCGCTGTGTCCAAATTTAAGATCTTGTCTCGCTATATTTATGGAGATATGATCTAAGGAAGTTATGGTTTTTGCAGGCTCCTGAATTACATCCCAAACAGGTGACTTTGGGAAAATTTCCATAACTTTCCCTCTGAGTATCAGATTTAAATTTCATAAGAAGTTATAGAAATAGGATGGACTGTAGTTTTATTTACATTGTTTTCAAGTCCAAAGGTTGAAACAATGACACGTGGCACTTTGTACAAGTTTTCTCTACTGAAAAAGTGTATAATTAGGTCATCTTGGAAGATTGAGCATAACTCTTTCTTGGAGAATCCAATTTCAATCATACTATAGGCATTGGAAAGAGGACTCAGAGGGATACTACAATTCACAATTTCAGACCTTGGAGATCTGAAATTTTAGAGATACATCAAATTCAATATCAAGCTCCTACAAAGTGAAAAAAGGTGTGTAGTTTTTTTTAATTTTGCATAAGTTTGGTTTGAAAAATTAGTTTGAAGGAATTCGAAGGGCATAATGAAGCATAATTACTATTAATTGATGCTCCGAAGAAAGAAAATGGAAACACCTAGTAAGAAAACTGAAATATCTAGCATGAATCATGAAGAAGAGGATGGAATGCAAGATGATATATCAAAATTACGAGACCAAGTGCAACAAAATTCACTCTCACAAAAAGTAATAGAAGCTAAGATGGATGGTTTAAAGAAAGGCGTGGAAGCTAAGATGGATGGCGTGGAAGATAAGATGGATGGTTTAAATAAAGGCATGGAAGCTAAGATGAATGACGTGGAAGCTAAGATGGATGGTTTAAAGAAAGGCGTGGAAGCTAAGATGGAAGGAAAAATGGAAGATTTGAAGACAAATTTGAAAAAGTTGCTACAATAAATGTTTACTAATGGTGAAAGGGTAGTAAAGGAAACTCATGATGAGAACAAAAGAAATGTTAATCATGATTTCATAGACTCTAACATTGGATTGAAGACCCACCATGTTCCAAAGATCGATATGAGGAAGTTTGATGGCAAGGATTCTGTAACATGGATACTACAGATGTAGAAATATTTCTATCTCCATAATGTGAAAAACACACAAAAGGTATGCATTGCAACTTTATATTTGGAACCAAATTAATTTGTATGGTATCGATGGCTTTTCTCTCGTAAACAAATTGTCACTTGGGCAATTTTTATGGAAGAAATGATAACACATTATGAGGATACAAAGAAACACTCTTTTTTAGCTAATTGATAAATCTCAAACAAAAGGGTTCAATGATGGAGCACATTGAGGACTTCCAAAAATTGAATATAAGGGTAAAAGATATTCCAGAGGATAATAGGATTGATGTGTTCATAGGGACCTTAAAGGATAACATCCAACATGAGGTTCACCTTTGGGAACCTGATTCATTGGAGAAGGCTTTTAGGTTGGAAAGAAAAATGGAAAGAAAAATTATGGCAACTAGGAAGCCTACCACTCACAACTATAAAGATGGAAGTGTTGTTGCCCCTAGCCTTCCACAACCCACTAGGTTGACACCACAACAATTGGAATAAAAAAGAGCAAAAGGGGTTTGTTGCAGTTGTGATAGGAAATGCACTAATGGTCATAAGTGTGCTGAGAAGAAATTATTTTACATAGATTGTGAAGAGGAGGAAGAAAAGGAACAAGAAACATCAAAAGAAGAGGATATACACCAGGAACAATCCCTAAAGAAATAAGAAATGAATATGACAATATCTTGTAATGCATTGGCTGGAATTACCACTCCTCAAACTATCAAGATACAAGGACATATCAACAAGAAAAAGTTAATAGTGTTCACTGATTCGGGCAATACCCATAATTTTATTCATTGTAAGATAGCCAAGGAATTGAATTTCTTCCTATATCTAGCACCAAAGTGTCAAATGATGGTTGCAAGTGGAGGAATCACAAATTTCTCTGAAAAGTGCCATAATATCAAGCTATCCATGGGAGAATATGTATTGAATAGCCCAATTCTTTCCATTCCAATGGGTGGTGCTGATGTTGTACTAGGAGTCCAATGGCTATAATCCTTGGGTACAATACCTTTTAATTTTCAAGAAATTTTCATGAAATCTTGTTCGGAAGGAAAGGAAGTTGAATTAAGGGGTATCGTAGGGAAACTAGGAAAGATAATCAGCTCTAGCGGAATGACAAAGCTTTTAAAGAAAGAACAACGATGCGTAATTGCACAATTATGATTGCTAGAGGTTCCCACATCGAAATTGTCTATTTCTCTAGATCTCCAAAAAGTCTTGGACAATCATTCCATGGTATTTGAGACTCCCAAAGGCCTCCCACCTATTCATGATCATGATCATGCTATTCATTTGATTCTGGGAAGTATTCCTCCAAACATCAGGCCTTACAGATATCCCTATGCCCAAAAGAGTGAAATTGAACGTATGGTTGTAGAAATGCTAGAGGCTAGTGTAATTCAACCTAATGAAAGTTCTTTTTCTGCTCTAGTAGTATTGGTGCACAAGAAGGATGGATCATGGCGCATGTGTCTGGATTATAGGGAGCTCAACAAGAGCACTATTAAAGATAAATTTCCCGTTCATGTCATTGATGAATTATTGCATGAATTGCATGGATCAATTTACTTCACCAAGTTGGATCTTCATTCAGGATATCATCAAATTAGAATGAAGACTGAAGACATTCTGAAAACAACATTTAGAACTCATGAGGGTCATTATGAATTTTTGGTCATGCCTTTTGGCCTTACCAATGCACCTTCTACATTTCAACGTTTGATGAATTCCATTTTTAAACCATTCCTTAGAAAATTAGTGTTAGTATTTTTTGATGGTATACTAATCTACGACAAGTCTTGGAAGGATCATGTTCAACATGCTAACAGGGTGCTCAAACTATTGGAGGAGAAACAATTATATGCAAAAATCTCCAAATGTTTATTTGGAGTACAAGAGGTGGAATATCTGGGTCATATTGTAACTCATGAAGGTGTTAAGGTAGACCCTAGAAAAATTAAAGCCATTAAGGAATGGAAAATCCCCACATCCATAAAGCATTTGTGAGGATTTCTCGGGTTGATAGGGTATTATCGCAAGTTTGTTAAGAATTATGGGAGAATAGCAGCACCTCTAACAACATTATTGAAGAAAGATGCATTTTCATGGACTCCAGAAGCAACAAAGGCCTTTGAACATCTTAAAGAGGAAATGTGCCAAGCACGGGTCTTAGCTATGCCAGACTTCACAAAAACCTTTGTTGTGGAATGTGATGCCTCAGGAAATGGAATTGGTGTTGTTTTAATGCAAGAATAAAGACCCATTGCTTTCAAAAATCGTCTAATCAAAGGAAAGTATTTACAAAAAGCTATTTATGAGAATGAAATGTTGGTAATACTATATACACTTAGGAAATGGAGACCCTACCTAATGGGAAGAAAATTCAAGGTAAAAATGGATCATGATAGTCTTAAATAATTTTTGGAACAAAGATTATCTTCAGAAGAGCAGCAAAAATGGGTCACAAAGATGTTGGGTTATGACTTTGAAATCATCTACAAAAAGGGAAGCAAAATGTTGTGGCAGATGCACTCTCAAGAAAGGATGTGGATGTGGAAGCATTGCTTTGCGCCCTTTCTATTATCCAACCAGATTTGATAAATGAAGCAAGGGATGAATGGAAGAATGACGAAGAAGTGTGGGCTCATTAAAAAGTTACAACAAGATCCCAGTACATCTGATACATTTAGCTGGAAAAATGATTCGTTATGGTACAAAGATCGCTTATACCTATGTAAGAATTCCCAACTCAAACAAAATATTCTTATGGAATTGCACCCTTCTCCCTTAGGAGGGCACTCAGGATTTTTAAAAACTTACCACAGGGTTAAGAAGGAATTTTTTTGGGATGGCCTTAAATTAGATATTCAAAAGTTTGTGGAAAATGTTTGGTTTTCCAACAAAATAAGGTTGAAATAATTAAGGCCCCGAGTCTATTACAACCTTTATCCATTTCAAGCCAGCATTGGGAGGAGGTTTCAATGGATTTTATCACAGGGTTACCCAAGTCCGAAGGAAAGAGTGTCATCATGGTGGTAGTTGACAGACTTACCAAGTATGCAAACTTTTGTGCATTATCTCATCCATTTAAATCCAGTACAATTTCTACTGCATTTATGGAAACAATTCAAAAGCTACATGGAAACCCAAAGATTATTGTAAGCGATAGAGATCCCATTTTCACTGGAAATTTTTGGACAAAATTATTTTCTTGTCTCGGTACTCAGTTATCTCATATTTCATCTTATCGTCCTCAATCTGATGGGCAAATTGAGATAGTAAATAAATGTTTGGAAGGATATCTTCATTGCTTTTTCTTTGATAAACAGACACAATGGGTCAAATGGTTGCCTCTAGCTGAATGGTGGTATAACACTTCCTTCCATACTGCAACAAAAATGACCCCATTTATGGCACTTTATGGATATCATCCACCATCCATCACATCATATTTAAGAGAAAATTCTAAGTTTCAAGCAAGTGGAAGATCACATTGAGCATCAACAACAAGTTCTCCAACTCTTAATGCATAACCTCACTTTGGCGCAAAATAGAATGAAACAATAGGTCGATCAACATCGCATCGAAAGAAGTTTTGATGTAGGTGAATGGGTATTCCTATGGCTACAACCATATAAAAAAATGTCGCTCAAGCAAGCTAAGAAGGATAATAAATTATTGCTATAGTATTATGGTCCATATAAGGTGTTGAAAAATATTGGTACTATGGCATACAAATTAGAGCTTCTGCAGCTTCCTGAGTGCACCCAGTTTTCCATGTTTCATGTTTAAAGAAGGTTATAGGTGACAAGTCCCAGTTCAAGCAATATTTCCAGAACTTGACGAGGAAGGAAAAATCATATTGGAAACTGAAGCAGTCACAGAAACAAGAACTTGACAGCTACGAAATCTATCAATTTTAGAGTATCTCATTAAGTGGAAGAACTTACCCACTGAAGATTCCACATGGAAGGATGAGAATTTTATACATAAGCATCCAGAACTACCCAAGCATTGAGGAAAACACTTGTTAGGTCCATATAATACTAGTGATTCCACCATTACTATTGTTATTGTAGCCCTTATTGTTATTATTGTGCCCCTATTGTCCCCATATTGTTATTAGTGTGCCCCATAGAAGCCCGTTAGTGTTATTGTTGTGCCCTTATATTATTATTGTTATGTCAACTTTGATTATATTGTGACCCCTCAGACTCCTATTTATAAAAAGGAGTTTTAGTCGTTTGTATCATCCAAGAATTGTTCATTTGTGTAATTTAAATGAGGTTTCCCCCTCGAAGAGGATGATTTTGAAGTCGGTGATCTATCTTTTCTATCTTTTTGTGAGCTGGTTCAAAATAGAAAACATATGGACAAAAATCAGTGAAGCCATCATAGAAATATGGTCTTCCATACATATTATTTTTTAGCAACAAGAATTGATATAGAGGTCCAAAGAGGTAGTAAGGAAAATCAAAATAGACTTAGGAAAGGAACCCGGAGAGCAACAACACTTATCAAATTCTTGAATTCCAAAAACAGAGAAGAATTAGAGCAGTTGGGAATTCAAGGCGGGACAAAGACTATTCTAGAAGTGATGAGGATGCACACCAAGAGGAACCTTATGCTACAACTTGACAATAAGTTTCAAAGTATAGAGACCAGCATATCGAGATTTCATAAGAAGATGCATGTATTGAACATGAAAGGTCTACCAAGACTAATTGGTAGGGAAGATAAACTTATGAGCTTGACAGAGTACCAGGAGAAAATATCCACTATTGCCTAAGATAAGTCAATATTGTAGGTATAAAGGGGCACATAACATGGAAAGCATTCCTGGAGGCCTTAGATTTCGACTTGTTCATTAGTCATGAGCTCAGACATTTGTTCATCATCAAACCAACTTTTCAGAAGTACATAGATGTCGATGAGGCCTATAGAAAATTAGTTGAATTTTCTATCCCTACTGAAGACAGATGGGACAAGCTATGTGAATTACTTGAGTAATTTTTATCTTCGACAGCAAGGCAAATAGCGTAGCAAATTTGGAGGCTCCATCAACAACAATCATCCTCAATAATAGGGCCAGCAATTCAAAAATTCTGACATTTTTGTACTACTTTTGTAATCAGCTATTAGATATTTTTACGATCCTATCTTGATCTTTAGAATCAAGATATTTTGTAATATTTTCTACAATTAATTCATAATTCAAATTATTAAGGGTTGGGACTTGTTTGAAGAAAATGACTTGTATTGTAAAGCAGCTCACAGAGCCATTATTGATCAATTTTTCAGTAATACAGTGCAATCATTACGAGATTCTTGTGTCATTTTTATTGAAGTGCATATCCCTTTGTCAATTTGTTTTATTTTTATTCTCATATGTGATTCTAAAATATGAATTATTCTAAGAAGATAAAGAACAAAATTTGTTTGAATATACACTCTATCTCTGGCTTAAGAATAATTTTTATGTTTTCCACTGAAGATTAAAATCAGAATTCTTAACTGCTCTATTTTTTAATTGCATCTCTAAATATTTTCCTCTAATTCACACCATAGATCTTAAAGGATCCAATGAATTTTCCTAACCTTCCCTGTAAGTTTAGCCTATAAACTCTGTATTTGATCATCTCAAACCCGTGACTCCATTTTCCCAATGGCCTTTTCTTCCTAGTTTCAACCCAAGAACACAAAAAACCAAAACCTGAACTTAATAGCTAGCCTAATACCTTCAGTCAAACAAATCTAAATAATAAAAAGATATCCCTCTCTAAAACTAGAAGGGCTAGATTCCCAACTTCCAAAGTGGTTATGTGGTTACCTACATGATTTTTTCCACAACCTCAAAAATTACGGAGTGATAACAGGAACAATGAGGGGTAATTTCATAATTATGTTCACTAGATGTTCAAACATCTAAGTCATCCATTTCTCCACATCTCCAAAGAGTCCTTGACAATCATTCCAAGGTTTTTGAGACTCCCAAAGGTCTCCCACCTATTCATGATCATGATCATCCTACTCACTTGATTTGAGGAAGTGTTCATCCAAACATCAGACCTCACAGATATCCCTATTCCTAGAAGAGTGAAATTGAATGTACGGTTTTAAAAATGGTAGAGGCAGGCATAATTCAACCTAGCAAAATTTATTTCTCTTCTCTAGTAGTATTGGTGCACAAGAAGAATGGATGATGGCATACATGTTCGGATTTTAGAGAGCTCAATAAGTTCACTATTAAAGATAAATATCCCATTCCTGTCTTTGATTAATTTTCAAATGAACGACATGGAGTAATTTAATTCACCAAATTGGATCTTCATTCAAGATATCATCAAATTAGAATGAAGATAGAAGACATTATGCAAACAACATTCAAAACTCACAAAGGTCATTATGATTGTTTGGTCATGCCTTTTGGCCTTACTAATGCACCTTCCACATTTCAAGGTTTGATGAATTCCACTTTCAAACTCACCCTTAGAAAATTTGTGTTAGTATTTTTTGATGATATACTAATCTAAAACAAGTCTTGGAAAATATCATGTTCAACATGTTGACAAGGTGCTCAAATTGTTGGAGGAGAAACATTTATATGCAAAACCCTCCAAATGTTTCTTTGGGGTATAAGAATTGGAATGTTTGGCTAATATTTTATCTCATGAGGGTGTTAAGGTAAACCTTAACAAAATTAAACCAATCAAGGGATGAAAAATCCCCAAATCCTCAAGGCATCTTCGAAGATTTCTTAAGTTGACTAGGTATTTTCGTAAGTTTGTTAATAATCATGGGAAAATAATAGCACCTATAACAACATTACTAAAGAAGGAATACATTATTGTGGACTCCAAAAGCAAATAAGGGCTTTGAACATCTTAAGTAGGCAATGTGTCGAGCTCTTGTCTTAGCTACACTGGAATTCACAAAAACCTTTATTGGGGAATGTGATGCCTCACGAAATGGAATTAGTGTTGTTTTGATGCAAGAAGGAAGACCCGTTGATTTTGAGGGCCCTCTAATCAAGGGAAAGTGTTTACATAAACCTATTTATGAGAAGGAAATGTTGGAAATACTACATGCCTTAAAGCAATGGCACCCTTACCTGGTGGGAAGGAAATTCAAGGTAAAAACAGATCATGATAGTATTAAATACTTCTTGAAACAAATATTACATTCAGAAGAGCAATAAAAATGGGTCACAAAGATGTTGTGATATGAATTTGAAATCTTCTACAAGAAAGGGAAGAAAAATGTTGTTGCAAATGCACTCTCAAGAAGGGATGAGGACGTGGAGGCATTTCTCTATGCCATTTCTATTATCCAACATGATTGGATAACTAAAACAAGGGATGAACTAAAGAATGACGAAGAGGTGTGGAAACTCATCCAAAAGTTGTAGCAAGATCTCAGTGCATTTGATACATTTATCTGGAAAACAATTCATTGTGGTATAAAGATCACTTATATCTATGTAAGAACGAACAACTCAAATAAAAGGTTCTTTTGGAATTGCACACCTCTCTATAGGAGGGCACTCAGTGTTTTTAAAATCTTACCATAGGTTCAAGAAGGATTTTTTTGGGATGGCCTTAAATATGATATTTAGAAGTTTGTGACAGAATGTTTGGTTTTCCAACAAAACAAAATTGAGACAATTAAGACCCCATGTCTTTTACAACCATTATCAATTCCAAATCAGCATTAGGAGGATATCTTAATGGATTTTATCATATGTTTGCCCAAGTCCAAAGGAAAGAGTGTCACCGTGGTGATAGTTGATAGACTTACCAATTATGCACACTTTTGTGCACTATCTCATCCATTCAAATCCAGTACAATCACTACTACATTTGTGGAAACAATTCAAAAGATACATGGAAACCCAAATATTATTATAAGTGATAAAGATCCCATTTTCACTAGAAATTTTTGGACATAATTATTTTCTTGTCCTAGTGCTCAATTAACTCATAAATCATCTTATCATCCTCAATATTATGGGTGATCTGAACAAATTTTTGGAAGGATATCTGTATTACTTTGTATCTAATAAACAAACACAATGGTTCAAGTGGTTACATCTAGAAAAATGGTGGTATAAAACTTACTTCCATATCCCAACAAAAATGACCCCATTGATGGTGTTTTATGGATATCATTCATCATCTATCACAACATCTTTAAGAGACAATTCTAAGGTTAAAGAAGTGGAAGATCACATCAAGCATCAACAACAAGTTCTCCAACTCTTAAAGGATAAATTGACTCTTGCACAAAATCAAATGAAATAATAGACAAATCAACATTGTAGTGAAAATAGTTTTGATGTGGGAAACTGGGTATTTTTACATCTACAACCATACAAACAATTTTTCCTCAAGCAAGCTAAGAAGGATAATAAATTATCACCCAAGTATTATGACCTTTACAAGGTGTTGCAAAATGTTGGTACTATGGAATACAAATTGGAGTTGACTAGATCTTCATTAGTACACCTAGTTTTCAATGTTTCATGGTTAAAGAAGGTTATAGGTGATAAGATCCTAGCTTAAAATATATTGCCAAAAATTTATGAGGAAGGAAAAATCATATTGGGGCCTAAAACAATCATGGAAATAAGAATATGACAACTCTGGAATCGATCAATTTCAGAGTATCTCATTAAGTGGAAAAACTTACCTTCTAAAGATTCCACATGGAGGATGAGTATTTTTATACATAAACATATAAAACTACTCAAACATTTAGGAATTTTCTTTTCTAAAGGACAAGGGCATGTTATGTCCCTATAATAATAGTGTAACCCCCATATTTTATTGTTATGCCCTTACATTATTATTTTTATGTAGGCCCTAATTATATTTCGACCCATTATACCAATGAGGTCATGTAATTTGAATCGCCCAAAAATTGTTCATTTATGTGGTGTAAAGGGATGTTTCCCCTCAAAGTAATTTATTATCAAGGATTTGATATATATTTTCTTATGTTTCTACATTAGTTTTATCTAGAAACATAACAAGCATTGGATCAGTTTTAGAGGTATGTTTGACCTGTGCTGACTGAGTTGCTATGTGGTCTATTTGACTTGTAGTTGATTTAGTTTGACCTCGCATGTGTGGGTCACGTTGCTTAACTTTTTGGTCAAGTATTTGTGGACAATTTGAATGAAATGATTTGCTATTACAAAAGGCTTAATTTTAGACTAATTGACCATGTTTGACCAATGTTGTATTTTAGTATGGGTTGACCAAGTTTGACCTGTAAATATCAAATTGTACTTTTGATAAACTAAACAATTTCTCCTAAAAAAAGGTTGTCGGCTTTTCTCCCGATTTTGGGTTTCCCAGAGAAAATTTTTGGTGTCAATTGTACATGGCTATTTGATCTTTTGCTATTTTTTTTGCATTTACAGTTGAATTTTTTGAGTGTAATTGATTAATGATGTTCTGGGTGTGCTAAAGTAATATCATATCTCATTAGAAATAATCATCAGTTGCAGAAAATTGTACTTGTATAATTAACATTGGAAATTAACATGGTATTAGAGATTTGGTGAAGAAAGGACATTGACATCACCCCTTGAAGACACCTATTCTGCAATATGATCTATGACTATATCTTTGACCAGATGGCTCCCTCGATCAAGCCTAAAAATAGGTTGTAAGGTGCAAAAAAATTTAGGGCACAAAGGACTAGAATCGATCTCATTCTTAAAGAGAATGATGTCATGGAATATGTGGAAGATGGGATTACTGAACCTTAGGATGATGAAGGAAAGTCCAAGCACAAAAATATGGAAAGTAAGGCCAAAAGGATTCTTGTGGAATCCATCAAAGACCATTTGATTCCATTTGTTATTAGGCTGAAGACTTCAAAGAAAATATATGATGCTCTAGTAGGGTTGTATGTAGTGAACGACATTGGTCAAAAGATGGCCTTGAGTAATCGACTATGTGATTTTCAGATGTCTAGATCAAATATTGTGGCTTCCTACTTCATGAGTATTTCTCATTTGAGAGATCATCTCAAGGACATTGGAGAAAATAATGTTGAATCAGAACTTGTGAGTGTGACCCTTAATGGGTTTTGAGATTCATTTTTATCAAGAATTTGTGGCTAAACACAAATTTCAAAGTTTGACTAGTTATGGGCTTCTATACTTAAGAGGTGTCTACACTAGTATCAAAGGGGAATATTCAAAGACATCAAGATGTTGAGTCCTAGGCATTTGCAACTCAAACAAAGAATGGTAAAGGATATGAAATTTTGGAAAATTTCATAAAAGGAATACTTGTAGAATACCTGCAACTATTCATGATAAGAAGAAGAAGGGTACGTCAAAGATTCAATGTTTTGATTATCACAAGTTTGGTCACTATAAAAACAAGTGTCAAAGTGAAGAATGATAAGAGTAGGAATAGAAAACAACATGCTTCAACAACAAACATTGATGATGATGAGCATCCACATCAAAAGAGGTCCAGGAATGACAATACAAATGATATAGATTACTTCTTCTTTTTGGCCCTTACAGGAAATGTTGTAGATCATAGTGATGTTTGGTTAGTTTGAAATGGTACCTCCATACATATCACAAGTGACTGTGATAGTCTCACAAAATTGGTAGAGAGGAAGTCAACACATCAAGTGGAACTTGGTGAGAATACCAAGTATGCATTCAAGGGTGTTGGGTCAACATATTTCAAGTTGGAGTCAGGAGAAAATATTCATATAAATGATGTGTTGTATGTACAAAGTTTGAAAAATAACTTGATCTCTACTTTGTGCTTTGAAGACAAAGGATATAGAGTTGTATGTGTTGATGGACACGTCCTTGTATGGAATAAGGGCTCAAGCATAGATTCTGCAAAGGAGATTGGTGTTTGAGAGGGATACTTGTACAAACTCCTCATATGATTAGCTCACATGTTAGTATATGATAACTCCAATCTATGTGAGTCATGGCATCAAATATTTGATCACATACACTACAAGGCTCTTCCATCATTGAGGAAGATAGGTACATGTCTTCTAGAGCTCTAGGTAGAGCATGAAGGAGTTTGCAAGGGTTGTGCATTTGTAAAGAATGTCAAGTGATATTTTCTTAGCAGTGACAATAGGTCCAATGGGATCTTAGACCTAATACATTCAAATGTGTGTGGACTAATGAAAATATAATCTTTGGGTGGTTTCTTATACTATGTGAGACTCATAGATGATTTTTCCCAAAAAACATGGATCTACTTGAAGAACACCAAGGATGAGGTCTTTCGCAAGTTCAAAGAGTTCAAGGCTAAAGTAGAGAACTTGACAAGGAACAAAATGAAGGTTCTAAGGTTAGATAATGGAGGAGAGTATATTTCCAAGGACCTCATTTTCTTCTACAAGGAAGCAAGGATCAAGAGGGAGTTGATAGTTCCTTACAACCCTTAGCCAAATGGGGTTGCCAAAAGGAAGAATAGGTCCATTAGGGAGGCTAATAAGGAATTGATTCATGATAAGGATTTACCCAAGTTTTTATGGGGAGAGGCATCTAAAATGGGAGTTTATGTTCAAAACAAAAGTCCTGAACAAATCTGAGGGAGTAAGACTCAAAGGCTTTCATAGTTGAGAAACTCGAGGTCAAGCACTTGAGGATCTTTGGTTGTCTATTCTACATTCATGTGACCAAAGGGAAGAGGACAAAACTAGAGCCTTTTTGGAAGTAGGGAACATTTTTTGGATATAGTGATACATCAAAGTCTTATAGGATTTATGTTCCAGGACAACAACAGGTTGAGGTCAGCTGGGATGTCACCTTTGATGAGAATGTAGCCTACTAGAGATCCAAAGGATGTCACATGGATATTGATGATGAGGAGAAAGAGGCTCCCAGGGATGTGGGTTTAGGTCCTTCTGTTATTATGGAACATTACTTAGATCATCAAGATGAGCCAGAAGTGCCCATTGAGCCAATGGACCCACTTTGGGTTGTTGTTCCAAAATCAAAGAAGAGGTATGCATGGCTTTGAAGTACATTGCAGGATGCAGAGGGGCATGCAGCTCCCCGTGGCACTTTCAGGGAAAGAAAAAATCCTAGGAAGTACTCAAGATATGCAACATTTATGAGTCACATCATTGATTCCAAGCCATCCAACTATGAAGAGGTAGTAGGCCAACAAGTTTGGCAGGATGCCATGATGGAAAAATATATGTCCATCATGAAGAATTATGTGTGGAGAATTATATTAAGATGTGAGGGGAAGTCAGTGATGACTTCCAAGTTGATCTGCAAGATCAAGCATGCGATATATGGTAATATAGAGAAGTACAAAGCAAAATTGTGCTAAGAGGGTTCTCCTAGAAAGAGGGAGAGGACCATGAAGAGACATTTTTTATGGTCGCTAGGTACACTTCTATTAGAACTATTATTTATATTACTTCTATTATAGGTTGGAAATTGCATCAAATGGATGTGAAAACTGATTTCCTCAATGGAGTGATTGAGGAAGACGTTTACATAGAGAAACCTCATGGCTTTGAGATAAATGAGAAGGAGTCTCATTTTTGCATACTAAAGAAGGATTTGTACAAACTGGAGCAGGCACCTCGGGCTTGGTATTCTTGAATTGATGGATAACTGATGATTCTTGGTTTCACCAAGAATGATGCCAATCCCAATATTTACAATAATGCTATTAAAAGTGAGCTTGTGATCTTGTTGATATATGTTGATGTCTTGTTTTTTTTGGAGCATAAAATTTCATTGATCAGTGTAAGAGGGAGTTGACCTCTAAGTTCAAGATGAAGGATCTAGGTTTGGTGCATTAATTCATGGGATTAGAAGTGTGACAAAAGTTGAGTGAGATATTCCTTCGTCAAGGGAAGTATTTTATTACAATCCTTTAAAGATTTGGGATGATGGACTGCAAGTGGACATCTGGAAATTTTCAGCAAAGTGGATATTTGAAAAAGTCAAGGTAAATACCACCCTAGCTAAGAGGAAGTGTTGATTTTTAGGTATCTTAGGTATGTATTACCTAGCTTCACAAGTTGGCTCATGAAAGAAAATTTAATTTAATTTGCTCAATTCATCCCCAAAAGTACAGATTGACCCAAAAAAGAGACGTGCCACTTGAGCACCCTATAATCACTATAAAAAGAGACTTTAACTTCTCATTTTATCAATCACTCGTCACTCACATGTTTCTCTATCTCTTACATGTGGAAAAAAGTTTGAGGAAGAGGTCGAAGTTTATAAGGAGCCAAATTTATGAGACAACAGAAGTATGACTAGCATTTGATGAACATTGACCAACATTAACCGAGACTTTCTAAGATTTGTTTTGACTAGTGTTGATCAAGTTTATGAGATTTATTTGACCTTCATTGATTGAATTTATCCATGATATGTTTTACCTATGATTTACCAAGTTTGACCTCGCACGTGTGGCCCACATTTCTTGACTGTTTGATTGAGTATTCTTTGGCAATTTAATCGAGTTAATTTGTTCTTGTAGATGGCTGAATTTTGGTATGTTTGACCATGTTTTACCAGTGTTGTATTTTTTTTATGGGTTGACCATGTTTGACTTGTAAATATCATATTTTACTTTTTCTCAATTGAACATTTTCTCATAGAAAAGATTGTTGGGTTTTCTTCGGGTTTAGGTTTCCCAGGGAAAAATCATAGTGTCCATTGTGCATGGATATTCTACTATGATATTTATTGTTTTCATTGCATTTACAATTGATTTTTGTGAGTGTGATTTCTATACGATGTTTTGGGGTGTGCTAAATTAATATCATATATCATTCGAAGTAATTATCAGTTGCAGAAAATTGTGGTTGTATAATTAGCACTATAAAATCAACACCCCTTACTAGTAGCAACACTTTTGGGGAATGTTGAACCATCAACTTTACCTACCTTTCAACCCATGATTTAACAAATTCAAAGTTGAAATATTTTCCCCTAGGGTGCCCAACCAGGGATTTCTCCACCATGTGTACAACATTATGCAAGGGGACATGATTTCCCACTACCAATGATAATTTAGCCTCATTAATTGTTTTAATAATATGATTTTCTTCCTTTTGAGTCCCTTCTGTTATCTATCTGCCAAGTTCTGGTGCCCCAATGAAAAAATTCAGGGGTTTCCTATGAATCAATACTCCCCTCCACTTCTATATATTATCCCCTTTCCTCCTCAAATACTAGTAGCTCGTTCATGAAATTGCTAGACAATAACATGGGCAAGGGTTCCTTTGAGAAAGCACTAACTATTGTGACACCAATGGTGATAAATCCTTCATCAAGCCCCGACTCAGTAAAAAATTTAGAAGTTGTTGGGTCTTCATTCTTAGGGTTGTAATTACGTAGAGGCCCTTTATTCCATAATGGAAAGAGATACTGCAGGAGCCCCCATGACACTTTATTGCGGGTTGGTTCCAACCCTCCTTGCCTAATCCATTTTCATCCTTCATGTCTTTCTATAAAGCATCCCCTCATGAAAAGTGTCCTTTAAGCCTCCAATTGGTTTCCCTTGAGTGTCTAGGGTTGATTCAAGGGTAGCTTTGGGGTCACGGTTTGAATGATCTTCCATTTAGTTTGCCATCGTTTTTGCCCTAAGTTCTAATGTGGTTGCCTAGATCGAGCCTTCACTATTATATTTTGGTTCACAATCCATTGATTCTAGTTCCTCCATGCAAGAGCCATCTACCAACTCAGCCTTTGAACTGACATATCAGTAGCTTTGTCAATGCTGAAGACAGTTTACCTAACAGCTAGGGCTAGGAAAGCTTATGCAACTATCACAACATGAGTATTTTATGTTTTACCTCTTCATGACAACTTATAAAACTTCCTTCCGGTACTTTGATAATGTCATTCTTTGTACTGTAATTTCCTTCACCACTTGATCCAGGCAGAAGATCGCTAACCTTGATGAAATCTATATAGGTCGCAAAGTAACCCTAGCCACAAAGACCCCATTTCAGCCACTTGCACACACACACTTCAAGCCCTCATGTCGATGTATGATATTTCCTTGAATTTGAAAAAAAACATATTTCATTAGTGATAATAGACAAAGGAGTACCATATCTTTAAAATAATATAGGGTTTTTTTCATTGGGTGTGGAGCCTGATTATCTTTTATATTCAAAGGTATGAAGTTATGTTTAATTTAGGGTTTTTTGCCCTAGAAGGCAACCCCTCACTATATATGAGGGAATTGTATTGCATCTATGTATATTTGTACACTGAGTGAGAAAGAGAGAGGAGATTGTGTGAGAGAGAAGAGGGAATTACAGCGGATCTAGTGTAGGTTATATCTCTTCAGTTTGCTGGATAATATAAAAGGAAGGACTAGTTCTTTCTCCATGAACGTAACCCAAAATGGGTGAACCACGTATATCTGTGTCTCTCTTGTTTTATGTGTTTTCTGTGTTTGTATTTCTGCAATATATTTTATGTGTTCCGTTTCTCTGTAATATATAATTTTATAACAACTGGTATTAGAGCCAAAAGTCTATTTGGCTGATAAACTCGCAGAAGAGAAGGGTTTCTGGTTCGAGTGGGAGAAATGGCAGAAGATGGTAGGTTTAGGGTCGAAAAATTTAATGGCCAAAATTACCAGCTGTGGAATATGCAGATGGAAGATTATTTGTACCAGAGAGATCTCTACCAACCATTGAGTGGAAAGGCAAAGAATTCGACGAGTATGACATACATAGAATGGGATATTCTCGAAAAAAAGCACTTGGAACAATACGATTGTGCCTAGCGGCGTCGGTAGCATTTAATATTTTAAAGGAAACGACAACAGAGGGTTTAATGTCGACATTGGCCAAACTATATGAAAAACCCTCGGCCTCAAATAAGGTATTTCTTATAAAGCGCTTATTTAATATGAAAATTTCAGAAGGTGGATCTATTGTTGATCATTTAAATGAATTTAATACAGTTACCAGTCAGTTAAGTTCTGTAGGGGTAACTTTTGATGATGAAGTTAGGGTTCTGTTATTTCTGCGCTCATTTCCAGAAAATTGGAATGGTTTAGTTATGGCCATTAGTAACTCTATCTCTAGATCTAGTACTTTAAAGTTTGATGATGTTGTCGGTGCAATCCTTAGTGACGAAATGCGACAAAAAATCTCCGGTGAGACATCAGGTAATGCTTTGACTACAAAGAGTAGGGGAAGAAAAATGGAAAGAGGAAAGAGCCCAGGATATCGCAGTAAGTCAAGGAAAGGCAGATCCAAGTTTAGATTAGGGATAGTGTGCTAGAAATGTGGGAAGAAAGGACACCTAAAGAAATACTGCAAGTCTTGGAAGGGAAAAGAAGGAGACGTGCAGTAAGAAAACAATCATGAAATGAATGTGACAGGTGATGTGTTGCAAGATGATTTGATTCTTTCTTTAGAAAATATTATTGATGCTTGGGTGGTAGATTCAGGGGCCTCATTCTATGCCACACCTGATAGGAAACATTTTCATGATTATGTTCAAGGAGATTTTGGACAGGTTCGATTGGGTGCTGATAAACCCTGTAAAATCAGTGGAATGGGTACAGTTTTCATAAAACAACAGAATGGAAATCAATGGTTATTGAAGGAGGTAAGGCATGTTCCAGAACTGAAGAAAAATCTAATTTCAACAGGGCAGTTGGGAGGTGAAGGTTGCGTAACTACTTTCACAGATAAAACCTGGAAGGTCACAAAAGGAGCCCTGGTAATAGCAAAAGGAGAAAAGGTTGGTACATTGTATTTATGCAATGGTATTTCTAATTTTGTTAATGCTTTAATCTCTACAGAAGCAAATATGACATTGTGGCATCATAGGCTTGGGCACATGAGTGAGAAGGGGATGCAGATCCTTCACTCAAGAAATTTGTTGCCGGGTTTGAAGAATGTTGATTTGGAATTTTGTGAAAATTGTGTTTATGGAAAATAGAAGAGAGTCTGATTTCTCAAAGTTGGGAAAGAAAAGAAGAGTGAAAAATTAGAGCTTGTGCATACAGGTGTATGGGGACCTACTTAGGTATCATCTCTCAGTGGCTCTCTCTATTATGTTACTTTTATTGATGATGCAACCAAAAAAACCT
The DNA here is from genome assembly GCA_031772625.1 of Pinus tabuliformis. Classification (NCBI taxonomy): domain Eukaryota; kingdom Viridiplantae; phylum Streptophyta; class Pinopsida; order Pinales; family Pinaceae; genus Pinus; species Pinus tabuliformis. Next base: position 717,596,499 of record CM062820.1, on the reverse strand, counting down.
GGATTTATTGTATTCGAAATAAATCTGATGTATTTGATACTTTCAAGAAATGGAAAGCTTTGGTTGAAAATGAGACAGGAAAAAGGGTGAAGTGTCTTAGATCAGACAATGGAGGTGAATATTGCAGCAAAGAGTTTGATAGGTACTATTTAGAAAATGGAATTCGCAGAGAGAAGACAGTTCCAGGAACACCACAACAAAATGGTGTGTCAAAAAGGATGAATGGGACAATCATGGAGTGTGCAAGGTGCATGAGATTGCATGCAGGATGCCTTTACAATTTTGGGCAGATGTTGTAGATACTATTGTTTATCTAATAAATAGAGAGTCTTCAAGTTCCTTGGATGGTGGTATTCCAGAGGAGGCATGGACAGGTAAAAAGGTAAACTACTCTTTTTTAAATACTTTTGGTTGTGAAGCCTTTGTCCACATTAATAAATAAAATAGAAAAAAGCTTGAGGCAAAATCAAAGAAATATACTTTTATTGGATATGGTGTTAATGATTTTGGTTATCACTTTTATGATTATGAAAAACACAAAATCATTAGGAGCAGAGATGTCATATTCAATGAAAAGGTTTTGTATAAGGATCAGTTGCAAGAAAATAAATAGGAAAAAGAAAAAAGAGAATACACAGTGTTTGAAGAGATCACAAAAAAAGTGATGGTGCCTGAAAATCATAATGATCAACAACCAGAACAACAACCACAACAACAACAAGCACCTCAAATGCATGAAAGTGGTGTTAGAAGATCTACTAGGATAAGTAGACCCCCTGAATGATACTCTCCTTCATTATATTATGTATTTTTAACTGATTATGGTGAACGAGGATGCTATGAAGAAGCAGTGCAGGTAGAAACCAGGAAGAAGTGGGAGCAAGTCATGAAAGAAGAGATGGACTCCTTAGCACATAACCAGACTTGGGACTTAGTCAAGTTGCTTGCAAGTAAAACAACATTGCAAAATAAATGGGTTTACAGGTTGAAGGAAGAAGATGGAGGTAGACAAAGGTATAAAGCTAGACTTGTGGTGAAGGAGTTTGCACAAAAAAAGGGTATAGACTTTGATTAGATATTTTCTCCTATTGTTAAAATGACTTCAATTAGAACTATTTTAAGTCTAGTAGTAGCTGAAGATTTGCATCTTGAGCAGTTAGATGTAAAGACAACTTTTCTCCTTGGGGATTTGGAGGAAGATATATATATGCAGCAGCCACAAGGATATGAGGTAAAAGGGAATGAGAAACTAGTGTCTAGGTTGAAGAAGAGCTTGTATGGCTTAAAACAGGCTCCAAGGCAGTGGTATCTAAAATTTGACAGGTTTATGTCTAAACAAGGTTATACTAGACGTCACTCTGATCATTGTGTTTAACTCAAAAGACAAAATGATGGCAGCTATATTATATTGTTATTGTATGTAGATGACATGCTTGTTGCAGGTTCTAACATGCAGGAAATAATGTGCTCAAAAGAAAATTGGCAAACTCGTTTGCAATGAAGGATTTGGGTGTTGCAAAACAAATCCTTGGTATGAGAATAACTAGAGACAGGAAGAATCACAAATTAACATTGTCTCAGAGTGAGTACATACAAAAGGTGTTGAAAAGGTTTAATATGCAGAATGCAAAACCAGTTAGTATACCTTTGGCTAGCCATTTCAAACTAAGTAATGAAATGTGTGCCAAGAATCAGGAAGAAATGGCTGATATGTCTAAAGTTCCATATGCATTAGAAATTGCAAGCTTAATGTATGCAATTGTCTACACAAGGCCTAATATTGCACATGCAGTGGGAGTTGTAAGCAGGTACATGAACAATTCAGGGAAATAAAATTGGATGGAAATAAAATCAATTCTTAGGTATTTGAGAGGTACCACAAATCAAGCATTATGATTTGGTGGTTCAAACATTACTTTACAAGGATATGTTGATGTAGATCTGGTGGGTGATAGAGATAACAGGAGGAGAACCACAGGGTATGTGTTTATTGTAGGTGGAACAACTGTAAGTTGGGTCTCAAAACTCCAAAGTGTTGTTGCACTCTCAACAACAGAACCAGAGTATGTTGCTGCTACAGAGGACAGTAAAGAAATGATTTGGTTACAAAGGTTTCTGGATGAATTGCATAAGCAGGAGTTGGGCAGGTTAAACAGTGACAGCCAGAGTGCCATACATCTTGCAAATAACTTTGCATTTCATTCCAAGACTAAACATATACAGGTCAAGTACCATTTCATACGGCTAGCATTGGAATATGGATAGTTGAAGATGGAAAAGATACACACTAGCCAGAATCCTATAGATATGTTAACAAAATTTGTAACCAATGAGAAACTAGGAGTCTGCTCAGTTTCAATTGATCTTCAAGTATGATGAGGAATATGAGAAACAACTAGGTCCAAAGTGGAGTCATTGTCCAGCAAATGAAGCACCAGTGTAGTTTCTATAATCAGTCTCCAAGTGGGAGATTGTTGGGTGTGGAGCATGATTATCTTCTGTATTCAAGAGTATCACTACATTGGACCCCAGTTCGTAATGGGACGGCAAAGCTGCCCGTAAAATACATGTTGCAGGGTAAAATTTCCTTGTAAAATGTTGTAATTTCGTAGTCAATCTGGGTCGCTCATTAGGCGGAGATCTAATGGTAGAAGTTATGTTTACTTCAGGGTTTTTTCCCTAGAAGGCAACCCCTCGCTCTATATGAGGGAATTGTATTGTGTCTATGTATATCTATATTTTGAGTGAGAAAGAGAGAGGAGATTGTGTGAGATTGAAGAGGTAATTATAGTGGATCTGTTGTAGGTTTAACCTCTTCAGTTTGCTGGATAATATAAAAGGACGGACTAGTTGTTTCTCCATGGATGTAGCCCAAATTGTGTCTCTCTTATTTTATTTGTTTTTCTGTGTTTGTATTTCTGCAATATATTTTATGTGTTCCATTGCTCTGTAATATATAATTTTCTAAAATTTTTCCTTATCATGTTGTCTCAAAGACCTTGAACAATTTTAGAGATCAACAACATGATAACCTTGTAGATGAGGGTTGGAAATATCTTCTTTTCGTGACTCAGTGTTATCTCATCACATCCAAGTTAGAGAACCATACATATATGGTTGATGTTCTTGGTCATTCTGAACATATTCATTTTAAGGATCTTTGTCAATTGATATAGACTTAAACTATTTAAAGCCTATAATGATCAGGCCTTACTCAAAAGTGTTGGGGCTAGGAGACAAAAATGAATTATTTTATAATCTTCATCTACCACTCATGGGTAATAATGGCCAATCTATATTATTATAGACACCTTTAAATACTAAGCACTTGATGTTATTGACCCATCTCATAGGGTACACAAGGCCAACAACATACTCTTCTTTTACATACTCTTAAGATAATTTAGTAACATAGTATTTATATTTATCATATTAATAAACAACTTTAGTTTCCAAATGGATTATATGAACTTTTTAGAAGAGGACTAGGTTCTAGTTCAATCATAATGGAAACTCGTGGAAAAAATCATTGCTAGTAGGATGTCTAGATAAAACTTGTCAAAATTTATTTTGTTGAAGCATCACAAGAAAGGTGTTCATATCTTGAGGCAAGGCATGCATTTACTAAGGCAGGGCATGCATGTTTTGAAGCCGGGTATGCATTTGTTGAGGCAAGGTATGCATTTTTTGAGGCAATGCATGGATTTGGTGAGGTGAGATGTGCTTTTGATGAGGAAGGGAATGCATTTACTGAGGCAGGGCATGTATTTGTTGAGGTGGATTTTTCTAAGATAGGGCATACATTTCCCAAGACAAAAAAAATAACAAATGGTAAGGTTAAACCAAATCACATTTCATAAGTATCTTGTGTACATATAGACAATTGATCAAGTTTACTTGATCAATGTCGTATGTGTTATAGTGTCCCACCTCCTCTGTTATTTTTTATAAATTTTGAACTCCCTAAATTTCATATTTTTGTCAAATGATATAGACTCAAACTATTTAGAGCTTGTAATGACTATAACATATCAAAAAGTGTTGGGCTTAGGAGATATAAAGGTGTCAGTTTGTCATCTCTAGCTACCACCCATGGGTAATAAGGGCCATGCTCTATTATTAGAGATACCTTTAAATATATTTTTTTTTATTGACCCAAATCGTAAGGTGCACAAGGCCAAGAGCATACTTTTCATTTACAAACTCTTAAGATAACTTGGTCTTTATCATTCCAATTTTCAAATATCACTATAAGGTGGAATAAGAGCATTCTCAATCAAACATATACAATACTTTCTACTTTCTCCCTTCTTGAATGACTAAGAAGATCAACCATGCATGCAAATTTCAAGAATATTTGAATGGTCTATAAAATGCATGTTCTAGGCATTAATACAAACATATTCATTTAGTATATTATTATTGTAGGGTAACCCATAAATGGATGTGGTAAGGAGGAAATCAAAATATTTAAAAAGTTTGAACATTCCACCTCAAAACCAGATAATGCGATATTTATTAATGTTCTCTCTGCATTTTTCCACATGGGCCTAAAGGATGAGGGTTGCAAATATTCTCACCATATAAGAAGAATTTATAACATTGCACTCATATTGGAATATTTTTATTGTATGGTTGACCTCCTTGGCGAGCCAAAATGCATAGATGATGTAGAGTAACAAGTGAAGAGGAGGGTGAGTGCCATAAGAGAAAATGGAATTGGAGTTAAAAAAAATTGTTAAATTTATACTCCTCCATTAGGACTTGACTAAAATGTTGTTTTATGAATGAAGTTCTTATATATGCATTTTGATTCAATCTATTATTGATTACCACATTGGTCAATATGGAATTATTTCACTAGTAAAGGTAGCTAGTGTTCTTATTTACAATAGAAATTATAAAGTCTTGTTATCTATTAATGTTGTTCCATTGAATGCCAATAGTATATCTATATTACCACATCAACCAATGTGAGTTTTTAATAAGAGTGTGAATTCAATATCAACGATGCCCTACCTACCAATGCCTATAGACATTGAAGTAATGATGGGAGAATTTATGACGCAGCGCAGAAGCGGGATTACAAAAACCCAAAAATCACCCCGCGGATCCCCTTTTAAGCTAAACCCGACTGTTTGTCTTTTAAACTGAAATACATTGAAAAACCCCGCAAAATATTGTTTTTTACCCTTTTGTATTGGCGCGCTTCTGTACACGAAAGTCATTGCACTGAGCGCTGATGGTTGTTGATTTGGAACCGCGAGATCTGAAAATTGTCAAAGATTTCAGGTGGTTCAATATATCGAGGTTTAACCGCACGATATATGGTTTAATTCTATTCTTCCTTACTACGTGGCAACTCCTCAATGGAATTGGGGCCGGACCACTTAAAACCACTTACAGTTTTCAACGTGCCCGATAACCATCCACTGTAGCAAAAACCGCTTATGATCCAATGGTTGTGATAGATCGCGATCCAATGGTTGTGATTAAATCGCACAATCGCAATCACAAAGTTCAATAGGCCAGACTCATTAGTCTTCAATACGCCGATGCAATCACCTTTCGCGGACCCGATAGGTTATCAACTATATTTTATAACTTTTCAGATTTGGTTGTATCGCAAGTCAGAGTTCGGCGATTCAACAGGCTGTTCCTCTCCACTTAAGCGATGAGATTGGGTTCTACATACCCGATAACCTTAAAAACCTACATCTATAAAATTTGAAGTCCGGATTCTAAATCCAAAGGCGTTTTGAGACGATTTCTAGTGTATTTTGGGTTTTCTGCTTGCGGAACCAAAACGATAATAAAAGACTCGCCGATTACTCTTTAACTCAGTATTATTTATTGTAGAGCGTAGAAAACAGAGAAAGCATCAATATTAACCAAATGCAGAGAAAAATATCATTCGAGGATCTCCACGAGCAGCATATATATAATTATGCGCACAAAATAAATTCATTCATAATAAAATTATAGAGTCTCAGCCTTCGGCCTGATTACACAAATGAAGACCTCTGTCTCAAATTACAATCCACACACTATCTTTCTTTCGCTTTACTAAATCCACTCTTCAATCCTCTCTCTATTTCATTACATTTTCCCTCCTTTTTATAAGTCGGATACCACTCTAACTATATCTAACAAATCAATCCCTATTTTTGATAAATCTAACAACAAATCTTCTCATTCCTAGCTCTATCTCACACCTATGCTAAAAACTCATATTTGAGCCTAAAATAAGACAATTTCTAACTTATTACAATAATGAAATACAACTCATTTCTTGAGAGATCAAACCCTCTCAGTAAAATTTATTTTTGACCCATTAGGTCAATGAAATTCACTTGTTTAGCCACAACATGTGAACAATCTTTCACATTGCTGACTAAGTCTGGATGCTCCTACATCAAACTCCAGGGGAAGAAAATAATCGTCCTTCAAAATTTCAGGACTTACTCCATACTTCTGTAATTCTGTTGTTGTCAACCAGCTAGCATCCTCCACTGGCTGTCCCTTCCATTTGACTAGATATTGGAAATAAGTCTGTCCTCTGGTTCTTTTGGATACTCTTTTCTCTAAAACAAATTCTACTTCCTTCTTAGCTGTCTTTGGCATCTATTCTTCCCAGTTAACTGTTTGAACTTCATCTCTTGTAGTTTCCTCCTATAGCTCTGTCTTTGCCTCTTTGTATGGATACAAATATGCAACATTAAAGATGGGTGATATTCCAATCCCTTCTGGCAAATCAATTTGTTGTGGGGAAAAATGCCTATGCAGAACGATCCTATCCACCTAAGGTGTGACAATGCCTTAGCAACAAACAGAGGCAGCTATTCTAGTATTCTTCCTTTATGAATTAAGAATGAAGAGAGAGATAGATGGACTAACCGATGTCTTCTGTTTGTCCCTCGATCTGGATTCTCTTCTCTTGGAGAGTTCCCAGCTACTTGCCTTCTCGCTCGCCCAGCTTCAAGAGGTTTCTGCAAGATCACAAGAAGAGAACACTACACAAGACATGGATTCATATTCATAACTAGTTCAGGATTAGAAACAAACTAAACATACTAATGCAATCATACATCAAAAATACATCAGTATATAGGAGAAACCAAGATAGCTTTATTGATGAATAACAAGGTTCAGGAAGAGATACAACCTAGAGGGCTCCAATCCAGCATCTCCTTCCCAGCAAATGGAATTCCTATCTTCACCCCCTTTCAAAGCATTAAGCACCCAATGATTCCAATCTCAAACCAACAAAAATTCTTTGCAATAACAAAATTCCAGCCCCCAGATCTCATGGAGGAGAGATCCATATATAGATGTTTGGAGGGAGGATGAGTCAGCTTGAGATCTGACTAGTGTCCTCTCCCTCTGTCAGTTCTTGATTCCACTTGGAGGTTCTTGCTTCCACTTGGAGATTTGGAACCTCTTACTCATCACCAGTCGAATTCCCTGAGGCAAGTGTCATTTTGGAAGCTTCCTGGGTTTTGACACCTTGAGAAATGAGCTTGCCACATGTCCACTCTCGCTCAGCGCAGGTAGCCAGTGTTCCCTTTGACATTCAACGCAGGTAGCCAGTGTTGGCTTTGACATTCAGCGCAAACAGCTAGTGTAGCCACTGAAATGATCTTGAATTGACTTGTTTTTGAGCAGTTTCTGGTGGAGAACTTCTGTGAATTGCTGTGGTTTGTTAGCCTTGTTCCTCTAGGGGTAGGAACAACATGTTTAGGGACTTTGGATCCCTTAGATTATGGACATTTCATGCTCAATGTTGTAAGGCACAAAAATGTATATAACAGTTGCCCCCTAAAGTATGAGGCTGTTTATCGGGTGAAATGCTTTATCAGGGGGATCCGAAGTTCATCCAATGCTGAGAGGAGACCTGTAATAAGATACAATACAATACATTATTTTTCATACTGCTTTCATGATCTAGCTGAGGTGGGCATTCCCATGCTCAGCTTTATAAATTCATTTTTCTGTACATAGAACAGACAATTGTCTGGTGGTAGACTGATAATTTTGATGAAATTATCATCCTTTGAGTAGGATGATTATCTGCTGCAATGATGTACATGTCAATGTCTTTATCTTTCCTGAATATATATCGCAGCCCAGATGGATGAAACTAGATCCGGGGTCTTCAAACTCATTCGATCTTCACTCTAAGTACAAGTCGATCCATGTGAGAAATGTTCTGAAGTCGAACATGGAAAGACATCGCTTGATTACCGGTCAATGATGTAAACCGTTAACAAACGCGAGAGGAATCACCGATAATGATAATGACCCTCAAGGTACTGCAGTACAATTTACGTGGTGTGAATAAAGGACTTGGCGTCGAACACCACACAAAATCTTTCGATCGAAGGTCATTGATGTATACCTGTCGCCGGAAGTGAGAAACTTGCCATTGAGGCATGCAAGCTTCAAAGTACTGAAGGGGTTGTTCCTAGATCAACTTCTTGGATAATGAGCTGATGTCGACAAGAAGCGATCCGTCAAAGGAGGGCCTTAATGAATCCCACATCAGTGACACGGAACGGAGCTAATGATTTTAATGGAGGTGAAAACGATCTGTGACATATGATTCAGGGTGACGGTCATGAAAGGATGAAGGATAATGTATGGCAGTGGATGGGACACGGTTGACTTTTCTGAACGACTTCTCTTGAACATATGGTGACATTGATGCGATGGATTGGTAGCATTACCCCAAATATGGATGGTATGGCGAGACCATGGATGTGACCGGTGAATGAAACAACCCAACCCGATTGTGGTACGGAGGAAAAGTGTCATGTTCAAGAGCGACTTGCTACCATCAAAGTTTTCTTGAGTTTCTCCCAATTTTTCCCCAGTCATTGCTGACCAGTACCTCTTTATTTTTGTCAAGCTTGAGGAGGATAACATATGCTTGTTCTATAACCGGCCCTTTGGGCAAGCCCATCGCTATGTTTTAACGAGCCTAGCGATAGTGAAACTCGTTCTCGTCTAAAGACAAGTTTGTCGCTGTTTAATGATTTTAACGAGTCTAACGACAAGGATAACTCGGTCCTTTTCATTTTTAGAGAGTCTGAAAAGGTACATAAAGTTAACTCCAAAAGTCCTTTTTCATCATCTAATCCCTTAAGTCCGAAAAAGTATAAAACAATACAGAAGGGATGAGTTTTCGATAGTTTTAACGAGTCGAATAAAACAAGCGCTCGATCTTTTTGTGCAATAATCCCTCAGGTCCAAAAATATTAAAATCTAGAGGAGGGATAGCTCTTCCTGTCCCTTTAACGATCTGGAAGGCCAAGGACTCGGCAATCTTTTCATATTTTACGAGTCAGTTGAAAAGAGCTTAAAGAAGACTCGTCTTTTGAGGAACGAGTGATAAACAGGGTTAGCAGCTGATTCCAGGTACAGGTTGGAATTTTCCAATCACGGCAGTGTCACAAGGATGGCTAGGTGAAATCACTCTTCGCAGTTGTTCCTCAAAATGGGTAAACAATCATATGGAGGTGAACGATCGGCCAATGGAAAAGTGGAGGTGACGGTGCAAACACGACCAAGGCTTTAATGGCTGATGATACTACATTCACGGTGGTTATTTACCGAGATAGTTCATTTTTTAACGAGCTTAAACGCGGGTGGAAACATTTGCTCGATCTTATGTTTATTTTTTAACGAGCATGAACTATGCGCTAAAACTGCTCGGATCTTGCGTTTATTTTTTAACGAGCATGAATTGTGTGCTAAAACTTCTCGATAAGTTTGCATGCCCCCAACATAACAACGCAAATCGAGGTGCATGCCCCCCAAGCTTCATTGCATTCAACTCGGTGGTTGGGATGAAGGTTTACCTTTGAGATTTGGAAATGGGATTGTTTCATTTTTTAATGAGGTTGACATAGTAAAAGAACTATCCTCATGACTCCTTGTTTCATTTTTTAACGAGGTTGACACGAGACAAGAACCGTCCTCAGAGTCCAAATCCATTAGATATAGAAGGTTTCATATTCCACTATGGCCACTTCCGCCAGATTACTCGGAGGCGGTAGGGCAAAAGTACCCATTAAGGCAGGGTCTTTTAGGAGACCTACTCCGATATTTTGGAGCGAATGATTGCTTCCATGGATCATTGGAATGCTTCCCGTAACTTGTGAACTGTTGGGGAGAAAAGTTTGTTGGTCGATGATTGTAATTCCTCCTTGGAAGGGAAATGCAATCTTCCTGAAGTAGGTCGACACAACTGCGGCCATGGCATAGATCCACAGTCTTCCTAGTAGGATGTTGTAATCAAGATTCCCATCGATGACTTCAACATCTATTTCTACTGTTTTCCCTCCTAGTTCAACTTTCAAGTTACTTAGGATACCATATGGGGTATATGTCCTTCCGTCGAATGATTTTAATGTCGTTGAAGATCGCGACAAGGTTGGAGATCCTAAAGTTTTCCAGCAACTCATCGACATAATGCATGTAGATGCCCCCTCATCAATAATTGTTCGATGAACAATTTTGTTGAGGGCTTTCACTTGAATAAGGAAAGCTAGTTGAGCTGGTAACTGAGGGTCATATCCTTTATGATCAAAGGCCACAAGATTGGAATCCATTGGGTCAATCCCACCTATTGTTGATAATAAAGCTTGCTCTTGGGAGAAGCAATTTTGTGGTACCTCAAGTGTCGACATAGCGGACGGCGATTGGGCCAGGTCCTCTATCTGTGCTATTTTCGCACAAGGATTAAATGTCGATTTGTGTACTGCTCCCTTTTGCGACTTTATCATTGGCTCAGGAACGATGGGTGGCACAACTTCGGTTAAAGTTGTTGTCGAACTACTAGGTTGTTCATTAGCCTTGTTGTTCGACAGCTTTGGATTCCTGTAATCTTTATTCGTCGTCAAAGCATCATTTTGCTGCTTTGATACAGACAACATAAGCACTTGGGATCGGGAATCATTTTGATTAGCAACCAGTTCAGTTCCTGGGCTTGGAAACGGATCAGTCAACACAACTGAGGTTTTCGAACTATTAAAGAATCTTTTAAGCTCAGCTTTGTATGGAGAATCTGCTGTCCAATGATCCTCATCGCATATATGACACCCCGCAGGGGGTTTCCTTTTTCTCCCTTTCTTTTTCTTCTTGCCCCCTGGTTGCTTCAGTTGTTTGCCCTTGTCGTCCGACACGAGACTTACTTCTGAGGCAAAAAGTTCCTCATTTGCATTTTGACCAGAAATCTTACGGGCCTTTTTGGATATAGCCTTTGTCGATTTCATGTCTGTTGCGCCAATCACGCCATCGCCGGCATGAGAGTCATTGTTTGATTTAGGAGGAGGAGGAATTGAGAATTCCGGTCTAGGGGCATCAGGTATTTTGTCGTAGAGCGTGCCAGACTGAGTGTAAACCAAGTCCAGATATTGCGCACGAGCGATGACTTGCTCTTCCGTTACGACTCCCCCCTTTGCCACATCTTCCGTGATGGCAGGAAGTAATGACTTGATAAACCATTCAGCTAATAGCTGATCGGGAATGTACATTTTTACCATCCTACGACGACGTCGCCACTCATGTATATGATCAGATATGTGAGTGGCCGTTGTCTGTTTGAAGTTGGTTAGGAGTTCTGTTCCCGTTTCATACCTTATGGGTAATTGAAAATGGGTTAAAAAGGTTGTGGCTAGGGTACTGAAGTTGTCGAATGAAGCTCTAAGCAATTCGATATACCATTTTGCTGCCGGACCAGTTAACGTCCTCTGAAAAAGGCGAAGCCTAATCGAATCATCATTTAGGGTGTTTGATGAACACCACAGATGAAACGTCATCACGTGATTCGATGGGTCTTCACCTGGATTTCCATTGAATTTAGGAATGTCAGATGGAAGTTTGTGAGGAATCGCTGGCCACCAAGGGGCGTAAGCAATCAGATCATTGGTTAACCGGTGTAAATCGGATAACTCTAAAGTTGCCACGAATGGTAACTGTTGATTCAGGTTAGGTGAAGCATACCCAGGGTACGATGGAATTGCCTGAGCAGTGGGCCTTTGCATACCAGCATAATGTAATTGATGTTGGTATGACTGATACGGTTGGTGGACTTGACCACTGTAAAGCGGTTGGTTTTGACCGTTTTGAATATACGGTTGTCCACTGTTCGCAAAGATCTGCTGCTCAGAACCTTGGTACACTTGCTGGAATTGTGGTTGTTGGTATTGCACCAGCCATGGTTGTGAAGCCATGTTCTGTTGTGCTATACTAACTGTTGGACCAAGGTGCGGGGTAATTGTACCCGTTTGGACCTGTTTAGTCCCACCAGTTGGAGATTGTGGTTGTGTCACAGGGTCAAGGGGCTGTTGCATTACAACCTGAGAAATCTGAGGTTGACATACAACAGGCAACGTTTGAACTTGCGACACTGTCACAATAGCCGGTGTGGTCGGGATGTTCGACATAGGTACACACTGTTGCATAGAATATACAACCCTTGGTTGTTGAGGTAGCATAGGTACCCAACCACTTGATGTAATTCCATTATAACCTGAATACTGTTGTGAACTCCCGTATGGATACCCTCCCGGAGGGGGTAGTGAAAGGGCATACTGCCCCCCATACGGTAGCAATCCGGAACTCAAGGGGATTGTTTGTCCTTGGGGACTGGATTGCCCAAATTGACCTCCAAATGGATCAATCTGGTGAGTCTCAACATAAGAGTTGCCGGATATTATTCCGGATGAACAAAATGGAACGGACCACACTGTCGAAATAGTCCCTTGGTGGACTCCTTCTAGCGGTTGTGAGCTAGTCGGGACAGATGGTATGCCGGCAAACATTATCGGAGTGATAGCAGGGGCTTCTGCTGTCGCTGTGTCATTCGACACAGTCCTAGATGTTGACGGTTGTTCAGACATTTTGAGTCTATCCAATAGATTGCCTAGCGATTCTACAGGAACTTCCACTTGTGGTAGACTAACTTCTGATGAAGGAAATAGAGTGACCCCGACTCCAAAATGAGTTGGAGTACTTGCTTGCAGATCCTCTACAATTTCCTCTATCGCAATCAAACCAGGTGGAAGAGGAAGACCGTCAGGTCCGTAAAATATTTCTCGTGCCGAAGAAGGGGTTGAATCGACAGCGATAGTTTTCTGAGGAGCAAGACTCTCTGAACCGGTTACAGATGGAACTAGTTCAGTAACACAAGTATTTTCCCCCAGACTAGGATCAGTGTTACTGTCCCTCTGTGGTTGTTGAACTTCTTCTATAGAGGTAGGGTTTCCAGAAACGTTTGGAGTAACCGGAATCTCAGATGTTGTCGGAACACTTGTTCTAACTTTGATAGGAGATTTCGAACCGGTTAAACGAGTTCGCTTTGTCCGTACTGTTTTCGATTCCGGAGACAAAGACGGTTGACTCGTAAGCCTCCGCGAATGACGGGGTTTCAATTGAATTTCTTCCACGATTGCGGATTAATCGATCAACCAAAATACAAAAGGGGAAAGTGTGTTTCCGAATTAAATGAATTTTTTAGACGCTTTTAGACACAACTTGCTTTTTCACTTTTAAAGAGTCGAGAAAAAGCTAAAGATGACTCTAGTCTCCTTCGATGTTTTAACGAGCCCGAAGTGACAAATGCTCGGATGGAATTTTTCCGTTATAGAGTCTGAAAAAGGCCAAAAGGAACTGCTCTGGAGTTCTAGGCAGAGGGTGTGCCAAACTTTTCGCAAAACCGCAGAATACTTTTTAGGGTACGGGCGGTCGATCTTCCTGAATGCTGTGTTCAGTGCATTGCGATCAGTAGGGCGGCCGACACGGCTTCCTAAGGATAAAGGTTTTATGCCTATAGGGGTCTCCCAATATATACGCGACGGTACGTGGGAGCACAATCCGTACTGGTGCTATCGTCCCTCAGGAGGAATCACCCACCATCCACGAGATCGACAGTCACCAGGCTTAACGACGCCGGAATACGTCTCTAGCCTAGACCTCTATGTTGTGCGTTATGTTGCAAAGCGTTGTTAAGTTCATTTAATTTATTTTAGGTTGATCTTTTTAGAATTTTGCCTTTCAAGGTTCACCACGAGATGTATGAAACAATTCCTAAATGCAGTCTAAAGATGATAAGCAAGCTTTATATCTTTTTACCTTTGAAAATCCTAGCTACTAAGGGAAAAGAAAGACACCATCTTTTCTCAAAGAGAAATCAGCACACTCTAATGCACTTTTCCTAAATCAAACATGCAAACTATAAAAATGCAAATGCACAATGCAGGTGTTTGTTTTCTGCTTTCTTAGTATTGATGCCTACAAAGAAAGCTTTTTGTACAACTTTGAATTTGCTTTTAAATGAGAAATACAAACAAGTTTACTTTTTCGAAATCAGAGAGGGTAGAAGAGATTACAACACTTAACGATTTTCGAAATGAATACTTGTTTTGACACTTAAAAGAGACAAACTCAAACCAATAAGCAAAAGTAAATGTATAATCAACTGCAAATAGCCAATGAACTCTCTTCTAAGATCACAATCAACAGATCTGAATCAAGGGCTACAGGATGATTATTTCACTCATGCAAAGGAAAACTGCAAATGACGCCAAAAACACATAAAAACACTCACAGTATTTTTGTACAAAAGGAGGCAAAATCTAAGCAGAGAAAAGGAGTTATCAGACTGGTACCTATGCTGGTTACAGGCTACAAAAATCAGAGATCAAAACAAGGCAAAACAGAGCAGAGAACCCCAGCTGCAAAAGGCCAAACTGGTTCAGCGCAACCTCAACACAGGGGTTTTGACATTCAGTGCAGGTAGCCTTCACGGGACCTGCGTTGAAATGCAAAATCCCTTCACTGGGTCTGCGCTGAAGGAGAAACTCTCGTTTCCCACAGGTTCTGGGTCACAGATTGCTATTTAATTCACTATTTCAGGCCAAATAAAAGCAACAAGCAAGGTACAATCAAAGGGATGCTTTGAGGGAGTACTAAGATCTATCACAAAGGATCATCAAATCATTTGTGAGTCCATTGTTCAGATCATAGACAAGTCCAGTGATTGGATCAAAGCAGCAACTGTCTACTTTGCATCCGGGAAAAGCAGATGCAGTTCGATTGTTGCTGTCGAGTCTATGAAACAAACAATGATAAAAACACAAATAAAATGACTAAACAAATCTCCCCAGTGGAGTCGCCAATTTGTTGTGGGGAAAAATGCCTATGCAGGACGATCCTATCCACCTAAGGTGTGACAGTGCCTTAGCAAGAAACAGAGGCAGCTATTCTAGTATTCTTCCTTTATGAATTAAGAATGAAGAGAGAGATAGATGGACTAACCGGTGTCTTCCGTTTGTCCCTCGATCCGGCTTCTCTTCTCTTAGAGAGTTCCCAGCTACTTGCCTTCTCGCTCGCCCAGCTTCAAGAGGTTTCTGCAAGATCACAAGAAGAGAACACTACACAAGACATGGATTCATATTCATAACTAGTTCAGGATTAGAAACAAACTAAACATACTAATGCAATCATACATCAAAAATACATCAGTATATAGGAGAAACCAAGATAGCTTTATTGATGAATAACAAGGTTCAGGAAGAGATACAACCCAGAGGGCTCCAATCCAGCATCTCCTTCCCAGCAAATGGAATTCCTATCTTCACCCCCTTTCAAAGCATTAAGCACCCAATGATTCCAATCTCAAACCAACAACAATTCTTTGCAATAACAAAATTCCAGCCCCCAGATCTCATGGAGGAGAGATCCATATATAGATGTTTGGAGGGAGGATGAGTCAGCTTGAGATCCGACTAGTGTCCTCTCCCTTTGTCAGTTCTTGATTCCACTTGGAGGTTCTTGCTTCCACTTGGAGATTTGGAACCTCTTACTCATCACCAGTCGAATTCCCTGAGGCAAGTGTCATTTTGGAAGCTTCCTGGGTTTTGACACCTTGAGAAATGAGCTTGCCACATGTCCACTCTCGCTCAGCGCAAGTAGCCAGTGTTCCCTTTGACATTCAACGCAGGTAGCCAGTGTTGGATTTGACATTCAGCGCAAACAGCTAGTGTAGCCACTGAAATGATCTTGAATTGACTTGTTTTTGAGCAGTTTCTGGTGGAGAACTTCTGTGAATTGCTGTGGTTTGTTAGCCTTGTTCCTCTAGGGGTAGGAACAACATGTTTAGGGACTTTGGATCCCTTAGATTATGGACATTTCATGCTCAATGCCGTAAGGCACAAAAATGTCTATAACAGTTGCCCCCTAAAGTATAAGGCTGTTTATCAGGTGAAATGCTTTATCAGGGGGATCCGAAGTTCATCCAATGCTGAGAGGATACCTGTAATAAGATACAATACAATACATTATTTTTCATGCTGCTTTCATGATCTAGTTGAGGCGGGCATTCCCATGCTCAGCTTTATAAATTCATTTTTCTGTACATAGAACAGACAATCGTCTGGTGGTAGACTGATAATTTTGATGAAATTATCATCCTTTGAGTAGGATGATTATCTGCTGCAATGATGTACATGTCAATGTCTTTATCTTTCTTGAATATATATCGCAGCCCAGATGGATGAAACTAGATTCGGGGTCTTCAAACTCATTCGATCTTCACTCTAAGTACAAGTCGATCCATGTGAGAAATGTTCTGAAGTCGAACATGGAAAGACATCGCTTGATTACCGGTCAATGATGTAAACCGTTAACAAGCGTGAGAGGAATCACCGATAATGATAATGACCCTCAAGGTACTGCAGTACAATTTACGTGGTGTGAATAAAGGACTTGGCGTCGAACACCACGCAAAATCTTTCGGTCGAAGGTCATTGATGTATACCTGTCGCCGGAAGTGAGAAACTTTCCATTGAGGCATGCAAGCTTCAAAGTACTGAAGGGGTTGTTCCTAGATCAACTTCTTGGATAATGAGCTGATGTCAACAAGAAGCGATCCGTCAAAGGAGGGCCTTAATGAATCCCACATCAGTGACACGGAACGGAGCTAATGATTTTAATGGAGGTGAAAACGATCTGTGACATATGATTCAGGGTGGCGGTCATGAAAGGATGAAGGATAATGTATGGCAGTGGATGGGACACGGTTGACTTTTCTGAACGACTTCTCTTGAACATGTGGCGACATTGATGCGATGGATTGGTAGAATTACCCCAAATATGGATGGTATGGCGAGACCATGGATGTGATTGGTGAATGAAACAACCCAACCCGATTGTGGTACGGAGGAAAAGTGTCATGTTCAAGAGCGACTTGCTACCATCAAAGTTTTCTTGAGTTTCTCCCAATTTTTCCCCAGTCATTGCTGACCAGTACCTCTTTATTTTTGTCAATCTTGAGGAGGATAACATATGCTTGTTCTATAACCTGCCCTTCGGGCAAGCCCATCGCTATGTTTTAACGAGCCTAGTGATAGTGAAACTCGTTCTCGTCTAAAGACAAGTTTGTCGCTATTTAATGATTTTAACGAGTCTAACGACAAGGATAATTCGGTCCTTTTCATTTTTAGAGAGTCCGAAAAGGTACATAAAGTTAACTCCAAAAGTCCTTTTTCGTCATCTAATCCCTTAAGTCTGAAAAAGTATAAAACAATACAGAAGGGATGAGTTTTCGATAGTTTTAATGAGCCGAATAAAACAAGCGCTCGATATTTTTGTGCAATAATCCCTCAGGTCCAAAAATATTAAAATCTAGAGGAGGGATAGCTCTTCCTGTCCCTTTAACGAGCTGGAAGGCCAAGGACTCTGAAATCTTTTCATATTTTACAAGTCAGTTGAAAAGAGCTTAAAGAAGACTCGTCTTTTGAGGAACGAGTGATAAACAGGGTTAGCAGCTGATTCCAGGTACAGTTTGGAATTTTCCAATCACGGCAGTGTCACAAGGATGGCTAGGTGAAATCACTCTTCGCAGTTGTTCCTCAAAATGGGTAAACAATCATATGGAGGTGAACGATCGGCCAATGGAAAAGTGGAGGTGACGGTGCAAACACGACCAAGGCTTTAATGGCTGATGATACTACATTCACGGTGGTTATTTACCGGGATAGTTCATTTTTTAACGAGCTTAAACGCGGGTGGAAACATTTGCTCGATCTTATGTTTATTTTTTAACGAGCATGAACTATGCGCTAAAATTGCTCGGATCTTGCGTTTATTTTTTAACGAGCATGAATTGTGTGCTAAAACTGCTCGATAAGTTTGCATGCCCCTAGCATAACAACGCAAATCGAGGTGCATGCCCCCCAAGCTTCATTGCATTCAACTCGGTGGTTGGGATGAAGGTTTACCTTTGAGATTTGGAAAGGGGATTGTTTCATTTTTTAATGAGGTTGACATAGTAAAAGAACTATCCTCATGGCTCCTTGTTTCATTTTTTAATGAGGTTGACACGAGACAAGAACCGTCCTCAGAGTCCAAATCCATTAGATATAGAAGGTTTCATATTCCACTGTGGCCACTTCCGCCAGATTACTCGGAGGCGGTAGGGCAAAAGTACCCATTAAGGCAGGGTCTTTTAGGAGACCTACTCTGATATTTTGGAGCGAATGATTGCTTCCATGGATCATTGGAATGCTTCCCGTAACTTGTGAACTGTTGGGGAGAAAAGTTTGTTGGTCGATGATTGTAATTCCTCCTTGGAAGGGAAATGCAATCTTCCTGAAGTAGGTCGACACAACTATGGCCATGGCATAGATCCACAGTCTTCCTAGTAGGATGTTGTAATCAAGATTCCCATCGATGACTTCAACATCTATTTCTACCGTTTTCCCTCCTAGTTCAACTTTCAAGTTACTTAGGATACCATATGGGGTATATGTCCTTCCGTCAAATGCTTTTAATGTCGTCGAAGATCGCGACAAGGTTGGAGATCCTAAAGTTTTCCAGCAACTCATCGACATAATGCATGTAGATGCCCCCTCATCAATAATTGTTTGATCAACAGTTTTGTTGAGGGCTTTCACTTGAATAAGGAAAGCTAGTTGAGCTGGTAACTGAGGGTCATATCCTTTATGATCAAAGGCCACAAGATTGGAATCCATTGGGTCAATCCCACCTATTGTTGATAATAAAGCTTGCTCTTGGGAGAAGCAATTTTGCGGTACCTCAAGTGTCGACATAGCGGACGGCGATTGGGCCAGGTCCTCTATCTGTGCTATTTTCGCACAAGGATTAAATGTCGATTTGTGTACTGCTCCCTTTTGCGACTTTATCATTGGCTTAGGAACGATGGGTGGCACAACTTCGGTTAAAGTTGTTGTCGAACTACTAGGTTGTTCATTAGCCTTGTTGTTCGACAGCTTTGGATTCCTGTAATCTTTATTCGTCGTCAAAGCATCATTTTGCTGCTTTGATACAGACAACATAACCACTTGGGATCGGGAATCATTTTGATTAGCAACCAGTTCGGTTCCCGGGCTTGGAAACGGATCAGTCAACACAGCTGAGGTTTTCGAACTCTTAAAGAATCTTTTAAGCTCAGCTTTGTATGGACAATTTGCTGTCCAATGATCCTCATCGCATATATGACACCCCGCAGGGGGTTTCCTTTTTCTCCCTTTCTTTTTCTTCTTGCCCCCTGGTTGCTTCAGTTGTTTTCCCTTGTCGTCCGACACGGCACTTACTTCTGAGGCAAGAAGTTCCTCATTTGCATTTTGACCAGAAATCTTACGGGCCTTTTTAGATATAGCCTTTGTCGATTTCATGTCTATTGCGCCAATCACGCCATCGCCGGCATGAGAGTCATTATTTGATTTAGGAGGAGGAGGAATTGAGAATTCCGGTCTAGGGGCATCAGGTATTTTGTCGTAGAGCGTGCCGGACTGAGTGTAAACCAAGTCTAGATATTGCGCACGAGCGATGACTTGCTCTTCCATTACGACTCCCCCCTTTGCCACATCTTCCGTGATGGCAGGAAGTAATGACTTGATAAACCATTCAGCTAATAGCTGATCGGGAACGTACGTTTTTACCATCCTACGAGGACGTCGCCACTCATGTATATGATCAGATATGTGAGTGGCCGTTGTCTGTTTGAAGTTGGTTAGGAGTTCCGTTCCCGTTTCATACCTTATGGGTAATTGAAAATGGGTTAAAAAGGTTGTGGCTAGGGTACTGAAGTTGTCGAATGAAGCTCTAGGCAATTCGATATACCATTTTGCTGCCGGACCAGTTAACGTCCTCTGAAAAAGGCGAAGCCTAATCGAATCATCATTTGGACATTTTTGTGCCTTACAGCATTGAGCATGAAATGTCCATAATCTAAGGGATCCAAAGTCCCTAAACATGTTGTTCCTACCCCTAGAGGAACAAGGCTAACAAACCACAGCAATTCACAGAAGTTCTCCACCAGAAACTGCTCAAAAACAAGTCAATTCAAGATCATTTCAGTGGCTACACTAGCTGTTTGCGCTGAATGTCAAAGCCAACACTGGCTACCTGCGTTGAATGTCAAAGGGAACACTGGCTACCTACGCTGAGTGAGAGTGGACATGTGGCAAGCTCATTTCTCAAGGTGTCAAAACCCAGGAAGCTTCCAAAATGACACTTGCCTCAGGGAATTCGACTGGTGATGAGTAAGAGGTTCCAAATCTCCAAGTGGAAGCAAGAACCTCCAAGTGGAATCAAGAACTGACAAAGGGAGAGGACACTAGTCAGATCTCAAGCTGACTCATCCTCCCTCCAAACATCTATATATGGATCTCTCCTCCGTGAGATCTGGGGGCTGGAATTTTGTTATTGCAAAGAATTGTTGTTGGTTTGAGATTGGAATCATTGGGTGCTTAATGCTTTGAAAGGGGGTGAAGATAGGAATTCCATTTGCTGGGAAGGAGATGTTGGATTGGAGCCCTCTGGGTTGTATCTCTTCCTGAACCTTGTTATTCATCAATAAAGCTATCTTGGTTTCTCCTATATACTGATGTATTTTTGATGTATGATTGCATTAGTATGTTTAGTTTGTTTCTAATCCTGAACTAGTTATGAATATGAATCCATGTCTTGTGTAGTGTTCTCTTCTTGTGATCTAACATTCCTAAATTCAATGGAAATCCAGGTGAAGACCCATCGAATCACGTGATGACTTTTCATCTGTGGTGTTCATCAAACACCCTAAATGATGATTTGATGAGGCTTCGCCTTTTTCAGAGGACATTAACTGGTCCGACAACAAAATGGTATATTGAATTTCCTAGAGCTTCATTCGACAACTTCAGTACCCTAGCCACAACCTTTTTAACCCATTTTCAATTACCCATAAGGTATGAAACGAGAACGAAACTCCTAGCCAACTTCAAACAGACAACGACCACTCACATATCTGATCATATACATGAGTGGCGACGTCGTCGTAGGATGGTAAAAACGTACGTTCCCGATCAGCTATTAGCTGAATGGTTTATCAAGTCATTACTTCCTGCCATCACGGAAGATGTGGCAAAGTGGGGAGTCGTAACGGAAGAGCAAGTCATCGCTCGTGCGCAATATCTGGACTTGGTTTACACTCAGTCCGACACACTCTACGACAAAATACCTGATGCCCCTAGACCGGAATTCTCAATTCCTCCTCCTCCTAAATCAAACAATGACTCTCATGCTGGCGATGGCGTGATTGGCGCAACAGACATGAAATCGACAAAGGCTATATCTAAAAAGGCCCGTAAGATTTCCGGTCAAAATGCAAATGAGGAACTTCTCGCCTCGGAAGTAAGTGACGGGTCGGACGACAAGGGCAAACAACTGAAGCAACCAGGGGGCAAGAAGAAAAAGAAAGGGAGAAAAAGGAAACCCCCTGCGGGGTGTCATATATGCGATGATGATCATTGGACAGCAGATTGTCCATACAAAGCTGAGCTTAAAAGATTCTTTAAGAGTTCGAAAACCTCAGCTGTGTTGACTAATCCGTTTCCAATCCCAGGAACCGAACTGGTTGCTAATCAAAATGCTTCTCGATCCCAAGTGCTTATGTTGTCTGTATCAAAGCAGCAAAATGATGCTTTGACGAGGAATAAAGATTACAGGAATCCAAATCTGTCGAACAACAAGGCTAATGAACAACCTAGTAGTTCGACAACAACTTTAACCGAAGTTGTTCCACCCATCGTTCCTGAGCCAATGATAAAGTCGTAAAAGGGAGCAGTACACAAATCGACATTTAATCCTTGTGCGAAAATAGCACAGATAGAGGACCTGGCCCAATCGCCGTCCGCAAGCTGACTCATCCTCTCTCCAAACATCTATATATGGATCTCTCCTCCATGAGATCCAGAGGCTGGAATTTTGTTATTGCAAAGAATTGGTGTTGGTTTGAGATTGGAATCATTGGGTGCTTAATGTTTTGAAAGGGGGTGAAGATAGGAATTCCATTTGCTGGGAAGGAGATGTTGGATTGGAGCCCTCTGGGTTGTATCTCTTCCTGAACCTTGTTATTCATCAATAAAGCTATCTTGGTTTCTCCTATATGCTGATGTATTTTTGATGTATGATTGCATTAGTATGTTTAGTTTATTTCTAATCCTGAACAAAAATGTCTATAACACAATTTCATATGCATTGGCTAAAAATTTTCTTACAATTTTACATGGTATTATCTTTTTCATTTTCAGTTTATTGTAAGTTTTAACAGGAAATATTTCTTTTCTTAGATATACCATCACTAAATCTCCCACTTGGAATTATTTCTCTCTTCTTTTCAGATCTACCCTCTGTTTGTATTTGTTGTTGCTTTCCTGTAATTTTCCTTTGACTTCTTCCTATAGTCTCTACATCTGTTCTGCAAACTCTTTAGCTTTTGCACTTCTGGTCTCCTATTTACTCAAATCCCTTAGCCCATACAAACCTCTTGGATTCATTCCAAAATCAATTTGAAATGGACTCATTCCAGTACTTTGGTTTGGAGTATCATTATAAGCAAACTCAGCTTGAGCTAGTGCTAAATCCCACTGCTTAGGATTTTGATACACTAAACTTCTCAATATATTCCCCAAGCTCTGGTTTACTACTTCGGTCTGTCCATCTGTCTGAGGATGGTATGTTGAACTAAAATTGAGGTTATCTCCTAGTTTCTTCCAAAGAGTTCTCCAAAAATGCCCTACAAACTTTGTATCTCTATCAGACACAATACTTACAGGAAATCCATGTAATCTTACAATTTCTGAAAAGAATAAGTTAGTTATATGTGTTGCATCACTAGTCTTCTTACAAGCAATGAAATGTGCCATTTTGGAAAATATATCTAATACAACATAAATAGAATCATTCCCTCTCTGGGTTTTTGGTAATCCTAGAACAAAATCCATGATAATTGCATCCCACAGTCAGTCTGGTATTGGCAATGGCTAATACAATCCTGTATTCTGACTCCTTCCTTTTGCATGCTGACATATCATGCATTTCTCAACAAAATTCTTAACATCAGTCTACATTTTTGGCCAATAATAAAAAGCATTCACCTGAGCAAAGGTTTTATCTTGTCCAAAGTGACCAAATAATCCTCCACTATGTTTCTCCTTTATTATGTTTTCCCTCGTGGAACATTTGGGAATACACAACTTGTTGCTTTTAAACAATAGGCCTCCTTGAATGAGATAGTCCAATCACTAACTTCTATTATGACTCATTGGATTCTAAACTGTTTTATAGATATCTTTGAAATCTGCATCATCCTTGTACATTTCAATCATTTCATCAAATCCTACAACACCCACTTTGAATTCTTGCACAATAAAACTTACCCTGCTCAATGCATCTGCTACTTTATTTGACTTACCACTCTTGTGCTTTATTACAAAAGTAAAGCTTTGCAGAAATTCTACCCACTTGGCATGTTTCTAATTCAACTTCGGTTGGTTATTGATGAACTATAAGGCATGATTGTCTGAATATAATATGAATTCTTTTGGCAGCAAATAATGTCTCCATTTCTTTAAGGCCTACACAATAGCATAAAACTCTTTATCATAAGAATAATATTTCTTCTTTGCATCATTCAATTTCTCACTGAAGTATGCTATCGGTCTTTGCTCCTAACTCAGAACTGCTCCAATTGCAACTCCACTAGCATATGTTTCTACTTGAAAGACTTTCTCAAAATTAGGTAAAGCCAAAATTGGTTCCTCTGTGATCTTCTTCTTTAGCCAATTAAAATTTCTATCTGTTGCTTCTATCCACTTGAATGGCTGATTGATCTCCTTGATTGTTTCAAGAATAGGTACACAAATATGACTAGAGACTTTGATAAACTTTCTGTAAAAAAATTGCAAGTCCATGGAAGCTTCTTACCTCAAATATGCTTCTGGGAGTAGGCCAGTTCCAAATTTCTTGGACTTTCTCTAGATCCATATTCAAGCCTTCTTTAGAAACTACAAATCCCAAGTAAACCAGTTCTTCCTTCATGAAACTACATTTCTTCAGATTTATTAGTATTTTCTCTTTCTGTAGAGTTCTTAGAACCAACTTAAGATGCTCTAAATGTTCTTCTTTACTTTTACTAAAAACTAGAATATCATTAAGATAAACAGTAACAAACTTGACAGCATATTCCTTCAAGACTTCATTCATTAATCTCATGAATGTGCTAGGTGCATTAGTGAGTCCAAAAGGCATCACTAACCACTCATATAACCCAATATTTGTTTTAAATGCAGTCTTCCACTCATCGCCTTCTTGGATTTGTTGGAAATAATACTGAGAGTGGGTTGGGGGCGGTGGGTGAATCAATATTAGCAAATCACTAACTTTTTCATTTCCATAATCATATTCATATACGCTACTTTAGTTAAGGGAACCCGCATGTACACACAACTGTGTTTAATGCAACTAGCATATATCCAGTAAACTTATGATTTAGTTAACCCATTATATGTTGATCTTTAATTAGTGCATCAGAATTTCATTAACCATATAAATAGTAAACAGGTGCAGTAAAATAGAACAGATCATCACACATACGAAACACACATGAACACCATGATATAAGGTGGAAACCCAATGCGGGACAAACCACCTGCTGTTGTCTTCCTTTAATATAAGAAAAACCTGTTTACAATCTTGTACTAGTGCAGAGTCATACCAGTACGTAGGCACCCACCTGCAGAAGGCTACAATATTCTCTCATTCTCCAGCTACTACTGGAAGGGAGCTACAACCCCCTAGCTCTTGTAATAGCTGATATGTTTACTAGTACGTAGTCGCTAGCCTACTGAAGGCTCCAACCCTCACTCGTTTTCCAGCTGCTACTGGAAGGGAGCTCCAACCCCATGGATCTTGTATTGGGAAATATGTTTACCAGTATGTAGGTGTCAGCCTATAGAAGGCTACGACCTTCTCTCTTCCTCCAAGGACCATGTTTCATAAATTTTCATACTGGATACTCCTAAAGCACAACACCATAATCTGAAGGCCATGTTTCATCCAATTTTCATACTGGACCCATCAATAACATTGAAGCACAAAATTAATCACCACTGCAATACACCCATCAACTACACCTGCATAATCAATCTCTGAATCACCCAACACTAAAACACTGAAACCCTGTCAAAAAAACACAGTCACCAGAACACAGAGTAGACCACGGAATTCTGCAACAACAACCAGATCCAACTGCAACTTCAAATATCATACTTCATAATGTATATGCTACTCTAATGAGCTGAACCAACGTGTATATGCACTTTGACCAAAGTGAACCCGCATACAGATCTGCAAATATTTACTCATAACTTTGCAACTATTCCAGACATCAGTCATACCCAGATCATAATATTTATACAATAAGACATGCGTCAATAATTCAAATCTAGTCTATCCATGATCAAACCACATAATGATAACACATTCCAAGCCTTATGATCCCAATCTATCATCCATCATCAACCACATATGTGCTTCCTTGGTTCAAATCAAGCAAAGCATCACAAACCCATAACCAACATACTAGATCTCACACTTCATCAGATATTCATCACTTGCACACTTTCCCTTTGGCCTAATGATCTTCTTCTCCTTATATAGTTTTAGGCCTTTCTCAATACCATTGTCCAAAACCACGTAGGACCAATACCTTGGAATCAATACCTGGGGTCAATACCTCGGATCAAATATCATGGACCAATACCAAAATACCATGGACCAAATACCACGGACCAAAACTTAGTTTTCCAACATGTACGTGCCTTTCCTTCTGTGAAAGTGCGTGTGTACGATATACGCACCTTTGTATATAGTGAACCTGCATGTATACACGGCTTGGTATATAGTGAACCTGCGTATACCTTTCTTTCTTCATTCTTGTTGTTTACCTGCTATACTGTGATCTTTCATCTAAGAGAGTTGCCATCAAGGACAACACTTCTGTCATACATGTATCATAATGCCAATTGGATTCTTATTTGATGATATCCACTCTTCAAATATATTTTAGTAAAGTATTTTGATCCACTCAAATAGTCCATTAAATCATCCATGCATGGCAAAGGAAATCTGTACTTGATAGTAATCTTGTTGATGGATCTGGAATCTGTGCACATACGCCATTCTCCTCCTTTCTTTGGACTCAGTACTGTTGGTATAGCACATGGACTAAGACTTTCTCTAATTATCCCCTTATCCATCAGCTCTTGCACTTGTCTTCGAACTTTTGCATTCTCTTGTGGAGTTAATCTATATGGTGATTTATTTAGCAAACTTGCTCCTGGTATTAGGTCAATATGATGACTAATACTCCTGATCGGTGGCAATGCATTTGGCAACTCATCCACAATAATATCAGCAAAATCATCTAACAACATTTTAACTTCTTCAGGAAAATCATCCAAGTTTGTGGAAGTCAAAATTACCTTTGGTCTTCCCACAATAGCAAAATGCAACTCCTCATTCTTCACTACTTCCTACAACAGCTCTTTTCCACTTATCAGCATAATACTACTTCTAGGTGTTCCTTTGTTAGCATCATCCTTCAATGGAAGAAATGTGTGTTTAGTTCCATCCTTCTCCAGAGTATAAGTGTTTCTTCTTCCATCATGTATAGCTTTTCGATCAAATTGCCATGGTCTTCCCAGCAATACATGGAATACATCCATGGGAATTACATCACATAATATCACATTTTTATATGTACCAATTTGTATCTCCTCCTTGCATTGTTCAGTCACAATAATCTGATGTCCCTTCTGCAACCATGATACCTTGTAAGGAGTAGGGTGCATGGTCTTTGCCAGTCTGAGCTTGTCCACCCTCTCTGTAGAAACAAGATTGTCAGTGCTTCCACTATCAATTATTACTTTGCAACACTTACCTTTGGATTTACAGGTAGTTCTAAACAAATTCTTCCTCTGTGCTAGTTCTCCAATCACTGGCTCTACCCTAAGAAAAGTCCTTCTCAATAACATTGATTCACCTTCTTCAATGGGTTCTTCCTTTTCCCCATGTCGAGGTGGTTCTGGCTTTGCCTTAGCCACATTTTCATTCCTCTGACGTGCCGGTTTATTATGAGGACAATCCCATGACATATGTCCTCATTCTCCACATGTATAACACTGAACATCTCTTCCTCATCATCTTCCTCTGGGTACAAATCTTCCTCTGTTAGAGTCTCCCCTCTATGGTGGTCTGCTACTTGAGCTTCCTGCTTCATGCTGATGTTGTTGTCCCCTTGGTCTGGTAGTTCCTCTACCTCTTGCTAAGCTTTTTCCTCTATTCCTTTGACTTTGTTTCCTCAATATCTTCTCTTTTGCCTTCAAACTTGCTTGATAGGAATCCTCAACAGTTTTCAGACTTAACAAGCTAATTTCATCTTGTATGTCATACCTTAAACCATTGATATATCTAGCTACCTTTTCCACATCATCCTCTACATGCCCTGCTCTAATATTCAATCTATAAAATTCTTTTGTATATTCTTTAATAGACATTCCTTTTTTCCTTAAATTTTGCAATTTCTTAAAAAGATTCAAATGATAGTCTTTAGGAAAAAACTTGGCTTTCATTTTACTTACTATTTTGTCCCATAGCTTGATCTTGGACTTCCCTTTCCTCGTTCTTGATGTCTGTAACTCGTCCCACCAGATGGCTGCGTGACCCTTCAATCTGGTAACTGCAAACTTCACTCTCTTCCCCTCATCAATCTCTTCATAGTCAAAGTACTGGTCTAAGGATCTGATCCAATCTATTAGTTCTTCTGTGTTTAGACTCCCTTCATACATAGGGATTTCCACGTTAGGTTTTCCCCTACTTTTGCCAACATCTTAAGGACTTTGGCAGTTTCATCGTTTTCATCTAAAATCTCCTCTGCAGGAGATTCTTCTGAAGAACTTTCATCACCTTCATCAGGTGCTCTTCTTTGGGTAGTCTCAATTGTCTCCATTCTTGTATGGAGACTCTATACCTCTTCTAGTAGAATTTCATTTGGCTCAGGTCTTCCTTGACCAATGCCTCTCCTTGGCGGCATTTTCGATGCAAACACCCTTCCTTCTGCTCTGAAAACACAAATGATGCAGTGCAAAAGCGGGATTACAAAAACCCCAAAATCACCCCGTGGATCCCCTTTTAAGCTAAACCCGACTGTTTGTCTTTTAAACTGAAATACATTGAAAAACCTCGCAAAACATTGATTTTTACCTTCTTTGTAATGGCGTGCTTACCGTACATGAAAGTCAATGCATTGAGCACTGATGGTCGTCTATCTGGAACCACGAGATCTGACGATTGTCAAAGATTTCAGGTGGTTCAATATATCGGGGTTTAATTGCCTGATATATGGTTTCGTTCTATTCCACCTTGCTATGTGGCACCTCCTCAATGGAATTGGGGCCGGACCACTTAAAACTGCTTACGGTTTTCAACGCGCCCGATAACCATCCACTGTAGCAAAAACCGCTTACGATCCAATGGCTGTGATAGATCGCGATCCAACGGTTGTGATTAAATCGCACAATCGTCATCGCAAAGTTCAATAGGCCAGACTCATTATTCTTCAATACGCCGATGTGATAACCTTTCGCAAACCCAATAGACTATCAACTCTGTTTTATAACTTTTCAGATCTGGTTGTATCACAAGTCGGAGTTCGGCAATTCAACATGCTATTCCTCTCCACTTAAGTGATTCAATTGGGTTCCACAGACCCGATAACCTTCAAAACCCCTGTCTATAAAATTTGAAGTTCGGATTCTAAATCCAAAGGAATTTTGTGACGATTTATAATGTGTTTTGGGTTTTCCTCTTGCAGAACCAAAACGATAATAAAAGACTCATTGATTACTCTTTAACTCAATATTATTTATTGTAGAGTGTAGAAAACAGAGCAAGCATCAATATTAACCAAATGCAGAGAAAACTATCGTTTGAGGATCTCCACGGGTTGCATATATATAATTATGTGCACAACATCAATTCATTCATAATAAAATTATAGAGTCTCGGCCTTGGGCCTGATTACACAAATGAAGACCTCTGTCTCAAATTACAATCCACACACTATCTTGCTTTCACTCTACTAAATCCACTCCTCAATCCTCTCTCTATTTCATTACATTTTTCCTCCTTTTTATAAGTCGGATACCACTCTAACTGTATCTAACAAATCAATCCCTATTTTTGATAAATCTAACAACAAATCTTCTAATTCCTAGCTCTATCTCACACCTATGCTAACAACTCATCTTTAAGCCTAAAATAAGATAATTTCTAACTTATTACAATAATGAAATACAACTCATTTCTTGAGAGATCAAACCCTCTCAGTAAAACTAATTTTTGACCCATCAAGTCAATGAAATTCACTTGTTTAGCCACAACATGTGAACAATCTTTCACATTGCTGACTAAGTCCGGATGCTTCTACATCAATTTACATGTGGTTCATTACTAATAATATTTTACAAGAAAAAAATAATTAATATATAAATAAAAAGGAGGTACCTCCATATAGTTTTCCTAATCAGTTTGAATTTACAGAAGTATATTTGTGGGTGTCAGATGTTTTCCATATTGCACTTGCAAGTTGAGTTTGTTAATACTGACAAACTCAAAGTAAATTGTTGGTTGCATCAGTTTCTTTCATGACTTGAAAATTACCATAGTAGAGGTGTCTTGCGTCATGATATTTAAGGGTTCAAGTCTATTTCAAGACAACAAATGCATCGTGATAATTTGTTGATTTTAGATTACATTTTGAAATTGGAAGCAACCTATTACTAGGCGACCCTTAGAAATTTTGGGCTATAAAGTATAATATATAATGTGTTGATATTTGAATTGTTGATTTCCTCCTAATATAAGTATCAGTAGGAAAATCAATGTTTCATGGGAACATAAGGTAGAGGAATGTCCCTACTTCATGAGCATAGTAGGGACAACATGATGGAATTGAAGTCCCTATTTGTGGAGCACTCTCACCTTGGCAGGTAGGGAAATTTAAACATATGTGCATTTGGTGATGCTTCTAGTGATAGAAATTATGGTGGAACATCATGCAAAGAATGCAACAACAATAATATTTATGATGTAATATTTAGGGGACTTGTATTCATTATTTGTGATACAAAACTGTGATTATAACCATAATTAGTGTGGAAGCATGCCCTCATGATCCTATAACATGGTGGGAGAAGTGAAAAGTCCCTGAAAATATATATAGATAATGTATAGGGATCTGTGTAAAGTTTAATCATTTTTACAGGGCTACAAACTTATCCACACCATCCAAATAATCATGAAATCTTGAGGAAACACTACCTTATGTGTATCACTATAAGTAAGCATTATGACATCTTGGATGCTTAACCTAAAAATATTTTGAAAATGTTGTAGGCAAGCTAAGATCCTAAGGAAACTATAGAGGACCACTCAATAATTGTATTCTAATATAAGAAGATAAGTATGTATGTATGATGTTGGAGTATTATTTAAAAGGCAGGGTCGATGCATATATTCAAATGAAAATATAATCAAGGTTTGGAGACCACAAGTTTGTGTTCTCCATTCCTCCTTGAAGTAAATACATTAGTTTTCTTCCACATATTTACTCTTGTAACTCAATATGCCTAGAAATTCATTGATAGGCTAAGGCATTGATCCTTCATTATCCTTCACTTTATACCATTTGTAAATCACTCTAACAATTTTTATAAGGTTCCACTCTCCTAGGAAATCTTGTAGTTATGATATTTTGGGACATTCCATTTGAACTCTAACCCTCATTACTTTAAGAAACCTAGTAGTCATATTTTTCACCTAAACCCTAATTGTTCATACCATTTGGTTGGTTGAGTGTGAAGTAGAAGCTTTGGAGAGCTTTTTAATTCATGTGGTTGAGCCATTAGATCTATAGGATCTACAAAGAGAACCACACTTGAGTTAGAGAAGAGCTAGCTAGAAGCAAGAGGAGGTTTGGTGAGATGAAAATAGCCCCCTCTAAGGTGCAGTGGATCTCACACTTGAGATTTGGAATTTTATCTCTATAATTGCGAGGTATGATTGTAACATGGATATAATTGGAAATATTTCTTAGGCATGTTCAAACCATCATGTTAACCAAATCCAAATAGGGATATAAACACCAAATTTAGATGTCTTGGTGAATTATAGGTCTCTTATCATTTGATATAAGTTAAATCAATCAACACTTGTTGGTGTTACTTCCATACCTGTGACACATCCTATTAGTTCATAATAATTGGTTGTCGTAATGAATTACAAGAACATAATATATGGCAAATCCCTAATTAGAGAAAGAGTAGTTTTGAAGGGTTAGAAAACATTGAACCTCCTCATAACTATGATTCTAGTCATCACAAAGCTATTGTGAAGCAAAAGGATGTAGTAGATAAGCCATAGGTGCAATAAAAGAAATACTTTTACTAGGAAATTCAACTACAACAACTATTTCAATAGCTAGATATCTATTTTAGACATTAGAATAGCTCGAACAACTCATTCCAAGTAGAAAACAATGTTTAAGCAATCAATTTCCCCCTCGGTTGTATCAATCTTCATTGCATGAATTTTCTAACTTTATGTCTACAAGTATCCTGATATAGAAAATGAAAGTGGTGAACTATATTCATCCCTTTTACCAAGTATGGGGAAACATTTTATTTCCAACATTTTGGATTATGTCACTAGTGGTTCACTTGCTATATGTTTGATTCCCTTATATCCAAGTTTGATGTTTGATGACGAAGACGTTAGATCTCCACGTAGTATTATGATGAATAAAAATTGAAACGTAAGGAATTTTCAAGGAACATGACCATATTCAACTGATGTTAAAAACGAATGTTGTTAATATTTTCTCATAAAATAAAACCACTAAGAAATGGCATCAACAATATCAACATGAATCTTCAACAACTATGCCCACACTAACTAAAATGTAAAAATGAGTACTCCCAACTTATGTTCATGAGCTCGATGAGGCAGGAGCTTGTACAACCACATCACACATAAAGTAGTCATTAGTTGTATTTTGATTGTAAAGGCCTATAGAAATTAGTAAATAATAGAAGGTTTTATGACTGAATACTAATTAAATAAATAAATAGACATATCAATGTGCACGAGACTCTAAAAATACTAAACTAGAATATTTGAATGATATTTTCTTGGTTTTAAGAATAATTTGTTTTCTAGTGAACAAGGCCAACCATGTGAATGTGGAAACTCATTTGACCTCGTCACCCCGCTCCTCCCCCCCCTCACATCACTCTTAATTATCGATACCCAAACTATCTATTGGAAAATAATTGAAAGTGACATAATATGATTCATACATAGAAAGTGCCTGCAAATATGTGGTTTTGTACATACAATACATATAAAATTTTGGCATAAGGTAGCAAAACAGAAAATTAAGTTGCAACAAATAGATTATATTAATAAATTTAATCATCAAAATGTGTTTCCATTATACATGTGTCCCATATCATATATACTCACTTCCTTATTAGTTTATTAATTTGTATAAATGTCGTGATTATATCATTCATTTCTCAATCCCTCTCTTGGTATCAATTTAATATGCATGTTTTAATGCATTCTACATCTAGTGGTGTGCTCTTCATGGCATAGTGCACTAGGTTGCCACAAAGGGGTATCAAATACAATAAAAAAAGTAATTTAGATTAATGTAGTTAATTCATATCTATAGAAGTATTTCATTAATACAAATATATTACAATGTTCTTTACCAAGTTGACTAGTTGAGACCATTGGGTCAGTTTCTATCTATTCCTCCTCTCAAAGACCATCCACATCTACATGCTCTGTCATTGAAACAATACAATTTATAAGTACACCATCTGTAACAAATATTAATAATTGTAATCCATAATTATGATTGTGTAGCCATGATACTATCATGGCCAGACTACACATCACCACCATTAGGCTGCACTCCACTATCACGAGGTTGATATTGTTAATTGTTGGCCTCATTATTGTTGTTTCTCTCTTGCTTAGAACAAATAGACACATTAATATGGGCCAAATAAAATTGTGAATAGATTTTAGAAGTAATTAACAACTAAAGTCCATATATTTTTTACCATGGTGTTCAAAGAGGTAGATTTTGTTTGCCATGTGTTTTTTCAACATCCTACCAGGCTTGAAATCCAAACATAAAATTGAGCCAAAGCTCTTCTTCATCTATCATAGTTTTCTGTAGAAATTTTGAATAATATGACACTTATTCACAGAGATTATCCTGATTATACACTATTTGTGGAATGTATGCATAATACATAACCTCCTCTACTATTGATAATCAATTTGTAGTATTCAGAAACAATCGCATGCGCACATTGAAGGATCAATCACACATATCAACATAGTATATCATGGGGAAAGCATACAACTGAAAACCCCACACTATCTGTATATTATAATGATTGAGAACATGTAACAATACATAGTACAATACTCTTCACAAGTACTCAGTACTATCTCCACCTGTTACACACAAACTAGCTCAGATCTGAATCAATCACAGGTTCAAATCTCCTCCGTTGCTTGCCTGCCTCCACTGCGCAATCCTGCATGAGAATGGATGAGAATGGCTGATCCAAACTCGTATTTCCCTTGGCTGAACCACACAATCCTCATTGGCAATACTCAATCCATTGATTGTGCAAATCTCATGTACAACTATAGTCACAACTGACAGTTGTCTTGCCCTTTCACTCACCTATAACACTTGTCTCCACTGAACTGTCCATGCACTAAGTTAACTGATGTATTCTTTAGTTGATTTATGAGTTAATAATTAGTGAATTAATTAATAATTAATTCACATCACTCATCACTAGTGTATTCTGCAGTTAGACTAAATACAACTAGTTCAACTAAGTCAAGTTGAACACAACTCCATCAACTCCTCAATCAACTCCACCAAACTCAACCACTTGAGTTCTAACTGAAGTCCATCATGCAATAGCTCAACTGACTCATAAGAAAAGCGTATTTCCTTCTGACAGCTGCATGTGCCACATCCGTAGCTCGAACTAAAGTGCTCCAAGAGGATAAGATAATGTTTATGGTCCAAATATTAGTAAGAGCTAATAATATTCGACTGTTCTATTTTTAGCCTGGCAGTCTACAAATAGACTCCGTCCATATGTATAAAAATAGAAGTCCATATATTTTTACCAACATGACCAATCATCCACAAATAGCATCCTGCAACTCATAGACCATGATCCATATGTCTAAAAATAGACATAGTCTAAAAATAGACTTTGCGCCAAAAATAGCCTGCGGGCCCACTTAGTGAAGGTGACTCCTTTCCACTAAGCTCCATCTCTTGTTGAATTTTCAACACTCCCTCTCAACAAGATATGGATTATCTTCAACCCCTATCCTACAACTCTGGAATGTTCTGCATGCAACACATTTGCCCGGTCCACTTGCTCCAACAACACTTGGAACAAAAAACACTCCCAACTGACCACTCTGTTGGGCTAGGAACATACTCTGATGTTGAAGCTCTACCTGCTGTTGACAAGTGCTCCCTCTCTGACATCTGCGCTACTGCAACATCTCCATGCATCTCACACCATTGCACACTTCTCTGTGCCACCTAGCACTGTGCAAAACACTTGTGCCTCTCGCATTGCTGCAGCCTGCTAGCTATGCGATGTCCTGGGATTCCCTACACTTTCGCTCTCTCTGATGCTCCATTTGCATCTGTCTCTACCCAATCAGTCAGTTCCTGCTACTCCACATCGGGGCTCCTGTAGCAAGGTCTCATCCAAGAGGTTGGGTACCTCAAGGATCCTGCCCCTCCTCCTTGGGACGATCAATCAGCATCACCCCACCTCCTACTTGGAGGTATGGCTACATGCGATACCTCAGCCCACCTGGCTTGAAGTTTCCCCCTACTGGAGGTCTCTGCATGAGTATATGTCTCTACTCGATCTCCTCTCAGCTTCCCTTGTTGTGGCTGCTCCACAACCTCCTGAAGCTGCTGCACCAATCGTGGCTCCTCCATAATCGTCTGAGACTTCTTCTGGCTCTGCATGTTGAGAGGTAATATAAGCTCCCTCTCAACCACCAAGTCTCCATCAGTTGCCTCACTGCTCAAGGCTTTGCATGCATCTTGAACCTCAAGAGCATGCAAGTTCTTGACCCGTGAACCAATTTGCTTCACCTTTCTAGTGATGATGTGTCTAAGGAAAACCTTCCCTTACTGAAGACTACATCATAGCCTCTACCTTCCAGCATCGTGATCGACACCAAGTTTCTCTTCAGTCTTGGTACATACTTGACATTGGTGAAGGTAACGCGAGCTCCATGCTCCCTCTGAAAAATAACCGTGCCTACACCTGAGACACTATACTTCTAATCATTACCCATCGTTATGAGTATCTGGAGAACTTTCTCCTCCAAAGTACTGAACAAACTCTTGTCACCGGTCATGTGGAAAGAAGCTCCACTGTCAAGAAACCAACCACTTCCCACCATGGATGAAACCATGCATGCGAAGAGTGTGAAATCCAACTCAAACTGTGAAGCAAGTACCTCACCTTCATATCCTTCCCCAGATCCCTTCTTGGATTTCCTCCATGGACAATTTGTAGCATAATGGCCCACCTCATGACAATGAAAGCATCACACTTTCGATTTGTCAACCTTCTTCCCATCATTGGAAGAACTGGATTCGGAAAGAGAACCCTTCTCCTTCCCCTTCTTTGCTTTGGCAGCCAAAGCCCAATTTTCTTCATCAGATGCCTTTGATGAAGATCCGTCCCTGGTATTCCGCCTGATCTCCTCTTGCACAAGATCTGACCAAAGTCTCTCCCATCCTGGCAATTTCCCCCGACCATTGACAGAGTCTTGATAGGAATGCCAACTCTTCGGAAGACCAAGGAGAGCCAAGCTCACCAAGTCCTCTTCATCGACAGTCACCCCCACACTTCCCAGCTCATCCTAGCATTGGGTGAACTTCGTGAGATACTTGGGCATACTGTCTCCATTCTCACAATTAATGTTTCCCGAGTTTATCCTTGAGTGCCAACTTCCTCTTGTCGCTCTTGCTTTGGAATAAATCTGTCAATGCTTTCCACATCAAGTATGGAGAAGCCTTTCCATGCAGGCTGGATACAATGTGATCCTTCATGCCCTCCAATAGAATCCTTCGACACTTTGTTGTCTTCTTTTGCCAAGCCACAACTTCAGCAGCATCAGTAGGCTTTGGGACCTCAGCCTCTATGAATTCCTTCAGCCCATTGTCATCTAACACCGCCTCCATCCTGTCTTTCCATGCAATATAATTCGAGTTGCCTTCAAGAGCATACTCCAATCGCAATCCGTTGAAAGACATTTCAACTTTGACACCAAGAAAACACTGCTGCAAATTCGAATTCCACCAGCTCAAAACTCAACCGCTTTTGATCTGAAATTCGTGAGAACAAAGTATTTCTTGTACAGATATTGACTGTATGGGCTTTTACCGGATATCTCACCTTCCAAAAGAAGGATGAATCCAGAGGCTACCTGGCCCGATTACAGACTCTGCCTAAAGAAATAAAATGTAAACAATTTCTGAATAATAGATCTGATGATCAACTCTGCTCTGATACCATGTAGAAATTTTGAATAATATGACAGTTATTCACAAAGATTATCCTGATTATACACTATTTGCAGAATGCATGCATAATACATAACCTCCTCTACTATTGATCATCAATTTGCAGTATTCAGAAACAATCGCATGCGCACATTGAAGCATCAATCACACATATCAACATAGTATATCACAGGGAAAGCATACAGCTGAAAACCCCACACTATCTGTATATTATAATGATTGATAACATGTAACAATACATAATACAATACTCCTCACAAGTACTCAGTACTATCTCCACCTGTTACACACAAAATAGCTCAGATTTGAATCAATCACAGGTTCAAATCCTCCACTGCTTGCCTGCCTCCACTGCGCAATCCTGCATGAGAATGGATGAGAATGGCTGATCCAAACTTGTATTTCCCTTGGATGAACCACGCAATCCTCATTGGCAATACTCAATCCATTGATTGTGAAAATCTCATTCACAACTATAGTCACAACTGACAGTTGTCTTGCCCTTTCACTCACCTCTAACACTTGTCTCCACTGAACTGTCCATGCACTGAGTTAACTGATGTATTCTTTAGTTGATTTATGAGTTAATAATTAGTGAATTAATTAATAATTAATTCACATCACTCATCACTAGTGTATTATGTAGTTAGACTAAATACAACTAGTTCAACTAAGTCAAGTTGAACACAACTCCATCAACTCCTCAATCAACTCCACCAAACCCAACCACTTGAGTTCTAACTGAAGTCCATCATGCAATAGCTCAACTGACTCATAAGAAAAGCGTATTTCCTTCTGACAGCTGCATGTGCCACATCCATAGCTTGAACTGAAGTGCTCCAAGATGATAAGATAATGTTTATAGTCCAAATATTATTAAGAGCTCATAATATTCGACTGTTCTATTTTTAGCCTGGCAGTCTAAAAATAGACTCCACCCATATGTATAAAAATAGAAGTCCATCTATTTTTACCAACATGACCAATCATCCACAAATAGCATCCTGCAACTCATAGACCATGATCCATATGTCTAAAAATAGACTTTGCGCCAAAAATAGCCTGCGGGCCCACTTAGTGAAGGTGACTCCTTTCCACTAAGCTCCATCATCTTGTTGCATTTTCAACATTTTCAAATGAGCTCCCTGCATTATATAAGATCACAAATTTGGCTTATTGGATGAAATTAAGTAAAAGTTGGATGATGATAAAAATCATATGGTTTTGTTATTGATTACTTATAATTCATGCTTTTAGTTTCATGTACCCACCCTAGCCAAGTTTCTTCTACCCATACTTTTCTAGCCTTTCCTTGGTTACTTTTGACATGTATATGAGCGTACAAAAACATTCATATATGTTAGATATTGCAATTTTTATGTAAAACTACAAAAAAATAACATTAATTTCACAACATCATATACTTTCCTATACTAGGTGGAATCATTCCTTATTTTCTCATATTCTTCCCATTTTCCCTCCATTACATTCTTCCTTTTTCTCTTAAAATCATTGGAGGATGCTCATACCTAGAGTTTTTTTTTTTAACAAATGCACCTTGTATTGATCCTTGACATATTTCAACTATGTACCCAACAATGAGGTGACTCCACTTTTGTTGAAGGAATCACCAAACAAGTTGACCATGTAGTCCATAAGATCCTTTCTTAAATCGGAATTATGAGAATTCCATCATGTGCATATGGTGGGCCCAAAAATATGCAATGTCTTTTCATTTATATGCTTAAAAAGACATTGTTTCCTATGAAACAATATTATCATTGAATTAAAATAATTGGAGAAATGTACATTTCAAGGAGCTAATCGGAAATAATTAAGACATTCATATATACTTAGGATTTTTCAGTATCTTAATTGGAACAATGTTCTCTTTCACCAAATAGGTAACTAACATAGTTCCCTTGCTGGTAACGAATATTGATTAAGGAAAGCAATTTTTTTGAATCAATTGTTGGTTCATCTTCACAATCATGTGCATTGTCTAGTGTGCATTGGGAGGGTTTATCATGGGCTCCAAAGGGTGTAGTTATCTAAATATCGAGGTTGTTAGACATAGGTGGAGAATAAAATAACCTTGTGCGTATGTGGCTCTTGCTAGGATATTCTGGTGCTGGTGCATCCCTGCTACCAACACTGACTTCATGATCAAGTTGATGCAAAACTCCTAAAATTTCTGATATAAAGAAAGCATTTTTTTTGTTTAGGCCATATAAAACTAGTAAACCAAAATTCATAAATGAATATATGCAAAAAAATAATCTTTTTAAAATATAACATTTGCCCCATAGTGTTGTATATCTTCCATCAAAACTCTGCACCTTTATTTGTTCTCCTCTATTTGTTCACGCGTAGCCATTGCAATAAGTTCAACTTTGTCCTTTATCATAACCTTTATAATTCTATCCATTAGGTCAATGCATCCAAACAATTCATAATTGTCACCCACATTATTAAAATTAGTTGTAGACACCTACATATACCAACAAAAAATAAGTTAATTCAAATTAAAAATAATAATAAATTTCACATTAAATGGTTATGGATATTGTTAATTGTTTACCTACTCTGATACTGATACCTTCCCTTGATAAACCTGCCACAATATAAGAAGCATGAAATATTAAAATGTTACCTTATAATATAAGGAGCATGACATATTAATATCAATGTTAAAGATTAAAAAATAAGAGCCTTTAAATAGAGGTTGGGTGAAGTTATGGTGTCAACATCCATCTTTTTTTATATACTAGAGGAATTGACAATAATGTCGGGCTCATACTAATGTGACATGGGGTTGATTCTCATCACTACCACTATAACCCCTCGATGAACCACACACATCCCCACACATGAATTATGGTAAAATCAAGGGAGATTTGAACCTTGGATCTCATACTTTACATAATACTTCATATCATGGCCATCGCCTATTGGAGAACATGATAATACTGAGAGGGGGGTGAACCAATATTATGGCCAACTTTTAGAATTATTACCAATTTGTAATTTCAATCCATTTAGAAATCAATCATGTAAGCAACATCATAAATCAACACATGCACCACACAACAACATCATAAACATCATACAAAAATGTAACACATAGAGACATCAAATGTACGTGGAAACTCATAAAAGGAGAAAATCACAAATTTTGTTTTGTTGAGATGCAAATCTTAAGCCACCACTTACGATCACGTCAAGATTTTGTGAGCACCCACTCATAGGAGGTACCGACCCCCAATTTTTTTGGTTGGCACCAACCAACAGGAAGCATCAAATCCCTTTTTCAGTTTTGTTGGAACCAACATGATGGAAGGACCAACTCTTTATTTTCAAGCACCCCCTTATAGGAGGCACAAATACCCCAATTGTTTCTTAGGAAACCACCTGAAGGAAGTGCCAACTCCTTGGTTTTTTTGCTAGCACCAACTAGGAGGAAACAAAAACTCCTTTATTTTCAAGCCCCTACTTGTAGGATGCACCAACCCCCGAGTTGTTTCTCAGGCACCCACTTGAAGGAAGCACCATCTCCCTGATGTGAAAACACCAACCTGCTAAACCATCCATACATATATTTCATCTCATTTTCAAACTCATATCACAAGTGATCTATTCATATCATCTTGTTTCTCTCTCTAATTCGGCTCTCCCTTGACCTGATATATCACAATACAACTAGCATCCTCATCATCTGTCTCTATTGTTCATCTCTCCTCACACTTAGATTTGATCATCACTTTTCATATATGCAATAAAAACTATCTTCTCTACTAAAACATCCAATCATTCCACTACAAAATTCCACTCCTAACTTAGCCCACTCACACTCTAAGCCTCTGACATTTTCGGCCCATATGTAGACTTAGATTCTATAGATCTCAACCTTCTCAATAAATTCTTTAGGCAAACATAGCCTTAATTAGTATTGGCTCGAACAATCCAATGGGATAGAAAACATCTTACTATCAATACAACAAATTTTTTTTCAACTCTATTACACATGGCTCGAAATTGAACTTCATTTATCCTCACATGGATCGATGATGAGTTTCACTACATAATACAAAACTTGAGGAGGTAATTCACATATACAATGCACTTGGCTATAATTATGCCTTTAATTTCTTAGAACTAATTTTTTCACTTTGTCTCATCCTCTAAAAATCAACTAGGATCACCTAATTTCCATAAACCGTGCTACCCTTTATAGCTTATGTACCTCAATTATTGCTTAAATGAATTTGGTGCTTGGAACACCAAATTTAAAACGGTGTCGCGCCCTTAACTTCATCTCTCTTTCACATGAGACCACAACCATGGAACTGAGCTCTAATCCTCAAAGGGTAGTTGATCTACTTTCCCATTATATCTCTCCCCATATTACCTTGAGTCAGGACCAACAACTTAAGCACAAAGGGGGCTTAGCTCCATAATATGTTGAATTAGGTGTCGTGCCTTTATCCTATAACACTTAATCACATGAGGTTATGTTCTAGGACTGTGAATTAATTATGGGAGGTTCTTATTAGCTCCATCATGGTTTAATACCTCTACTCCCTTAACCTTTAGCCCCCATAACCTTTATGTTTCTAAAGGCTAGAACCACAATCTTGCCACCTAAGGTGCAAACGCTCACAAGCAGACCCCTTGGCGTGAATCCTGATGATATGACACATCATCAACTAATCTCATCTTTTCTAGCAGTCTCTAAGTGGTGCCAGTGTCACTTAGATTTAGCCCACTTGGCCATCCAAAAGGGTCATTTCCACCTGTCACATGTCACGCTACCGAGGCATCACATCATCATGCATGCCTTGTCATCAAAACTTGTTTTCCACCTATCCCGTTGTCATTGGGCCATGTCAACTCCACTTATCTACCACATGTCACTTTCTTGTTGGGCCACATTGTATTTTTGTCGAATTATCACTAGTTGTAAGCCACTTTTCATAAGCATGGAGGGGAAGCCTGGGGACTGTGCTTTTCAGCGTTTCTTGTGTTAATCAAAAAGTATCTAGGGTGTATAGTTCATGTTAAATACAATGATATGAAGAATTTTTTTCTAGCACATTCTATTATTCGTGCCTCCATCAACCACGTCTTCCCAGTGATCCTCGGCCTAAACCTCCATGGTGATATGTGAAGTTATCTATCAAGTAATGAACTTATCTCTATTTGGTGCATTTTGTCTTCGTGTTGCTCTCATTATACCACCTTCCATGCCTCCATTAGTTTAAAATTTCCATGACACGTTGTTTGACAACTAACAACAACATTCCAATAAAATGACTTCCCGTCTCTCGGTTTCTATTAACCATGTTGATGCACCCATTTTTATGCCTTCTTCAACTTAAACTTGGTGTGAAGTGCTGATGTGTCATGCCAATTGTCATTATGTGTCGTCACACTACCACATGTCACAATATGAGTGATTACATGTCTCACTTGGCAAAGGGCTACTTGGGCACCTGAAAATTCCAAATATGCACGCCATATGTCACCTCCCTCGGCATGCCATGTTTCATCTATCATGGCATGCCATGTGTCCCCTATCAAGATGTCATCACACTAACTTGTCCTACCAACTAGCTGCCACATTATCCTCATCATCCTATCATATTCCTCCACCTATCACTATTCCACCACATCAAATATAAAGGATAGCCCAAGTTCCTATGTTGTTTAGACAAAATCCTTTGTTAAATTTTCACAACCCGAACATTGGATTCCATCATTTACTAGTCTCGTGGAGTTTTTCTAGTGCCTGAAACTTCACAAGAGATCAAATCAAACTTTGTACAACATGCCATACTTCAATTAACAGGATATTTCTTTTCTTGAGATTTTGTTGATTGCAACTCTCATCTTTACATGTAAAACCCTTCTATGGTGCAAACGATGATTTGTGACACAAGTGGTAGGGAATTTCCCATCTGTGGACTCTGCTAACCATGACTCTTTTCCATGTGTTCATGACTTATCCAAACAAAAAAATTGTGTTGTGACATGAATTTGACAATTATATAATGACAAAAACTCATCTTGCACCTTCTTTTAACATGTGGAACCAAGATGCTTTGGAACCCTGCCAAACTTTGAACCTTCATAACTCTTGATCTTTTAGGAGTTTTCAAAAGTGGAAAATACCATTGGAAAGGTCTCTGAGAGGGCTATCCAACTATTATATTTTCATGATCAATTGAGTTGATATATTGCAACCAAATTGCCTTTAAATATAGGCCATTAGATCCATCATCCAACAACCTGCAATCGCTACAAGACTCTATAGACACTCAACAACACATGATCAATGATTACTTTGACATCAATGATAGTCATGACACTCTCCAACAAGATCATCCTGAACTTGGCATTGTTTGTCATCAATTACTACTCCTTTGACATCAAGGATAATGCTTTTCCCAACATTTCCAATTGAGTTGACCCCCTAGGGACATGTCAACATTTATTTTATTCAATGGATAAACATTCATTTTCATTCATCTTCCTATATATGAAGACCATTCGTATGTGCATAATAAATATAAAGGCATTCCTTTTCCATAACGTTATGTTTTTAGGAAGTTATCATGCAAATCCTATCACATGACTTCCATTTTCCACTCTAGGGAACATTTTACAGCATGCCCTATTTTCATGAAGAAAACATATAATTCTAAACTTGAGCTTGTATTTTCTCCTTAAGGCATATATATCTCATCTAAAGAAATGCATCATTCAATGCCATACATATCTATCATTTGATACATTGCAACCATTCATGAATTATAGTAGTCGGACCTTTATGTTTACATGTTTTAAACTTTCTGTAAAACTCTAATTCAAAGTTACATGTTACCAGATGATAACATAGTTTTGTATGTGTCATCTATAGTTTTGGTGCATAAAATTCATCATTTTTGAATTTTGAATGCACTCCTAATTGTTTTAAACCATAATCTAGGTATAGTGTTTTAAACCATAATCAATCTTATTATTGGATAAACAAATGAATTCTCCCATAAAGTTACTAATTACCTTCAACATCTCCTTGCTCCATAGATGAACAAACAATTCAAAAGTCTAACCCCAATTGGGGTTCTTGATATTGAGATCATCTACCATGTTCTCGAAGAAAAAAACAAATAACCTCTTCAATTATAAAGTTACTACAAAAACTTTTTCCCATTTATGAGGTCACAATGATTAAATGACCTTATTTATATTTTAATAAACCATGCCCTCAAATGAAAGACCAGAAATAACTGACTCTAAATTGGTCTCTTGGCCTTTTTAGCACCCTATAATTGAATATCTAAGCTGAGAAAATGTTTACAGAGGTAACCACAAACCTCTTTGGGATAGAAACTGGCCTTTTCTAACTGGAAAGGGCTCCCTCACTTGAAAATGGTCCAAATGTAAGAAATATTAAAGCTTAAGGGCATCATATAGAGGCGAGATATGTAAAGATAAATGGAATTTAATGATGGTGGTTAATAGACTTGAGAGGGAGGGCCACTGGGCATGAAACCATAATTCAGATTTTACACAAAAATATCAGTGCTTGCATGAGACACTTATAAAAACAGAGGCAAGGCAGGTATATATTTCAAGTCATAACATCAGTTGTATCATAGTGAGTGATTTTTAAAGGTAACTTGAAAATACACAATGATATCCAATCACATGTAACAGAGCATCTAATGAATTTTGCA
Organism: Pinus tabuliformis; assembly: GCA_031772625.1. Taxonomy (NCBI): domain Eukaryota; kingdom Viridiplantae; phylum Streptophyta; class Pinopsida; order Pinales; family Pinaceae; genus Pinus; species Pinus tabuliformis. The sequence goes on along the minus strand of CM062820.1, from coordinate 717,551,679 downwards.
ACATATATTTTTGACCAAAGATCGAGAAGAATACAATAATGGAGCACATAGCTGAGGGTGAATTCCATCATAATTCAGAAAGAAAACAATCATCCATAGCATCAACATAGATGAATTCTAAAAATTGTTTTAGCACCAATTAGAAATGAAAATTTAACAAAGACATGGATACTAACATTACACATAAGAAGGGGCACAAAAATTGAAATCCATACCACATGAATCTCTAGTCAAGTGGAAAAACTCTGTACTGATATTTTATTTCAACAAAACAAAATACATACACAGGCCTTCTCTGAAACCCTTTCCATGTTATGTTAGATTTAAATACATTTTGGCAAAGTGAAAAACATACTAGATACAATGTACCTGCTATCCACTAAGTGGATCAAAACCAACTGAAATTAGAAACATCAAGTTTTAAAAGCTAAAACTAAGATAAAGTTAAGAATAAAATTGCAACATCATTTTTTTATCAAATCAACCTTATCTTATATACTTATTTCATCCCTATCCATTCATTCTTATCCTAATCGTTGGCATAACAATAGAAATGTCCAAAACTGACTGAAAAAACAAAACAATTGAATGATGAGTTGTGTAGCGATTGCGGAGTAGGCTTCAACTCAACATATTCACAGACTGCGCCGAATGAAACCAAGTTGATGGGTATGATAATGATATTGTTGAGTTAGAGTAGGACCCACCATATGCTCCTTTCCACTTGTGCAAACCTCAGAACTACCAAGTTAGCAATTGCACGACAAAATTCAAATTTCTGAGTTTCATTGTCATTTCCCGCTCCAAAAAAAATTCAAAGTCCAATAATTCATCACCTATACCTTATGACTCCTAGCAAGCATCAAAACTCAAAAAATCTTCACATTTACAAATTGAATTTTAAAAAATTCATAATTCTATCAATATGGAATTGTGAAAATGGGTCTCCAAGTGACACTTGTGATTCCCAAACTATGCCACTTGTGTAAAAACTGAGATATTTTTTGTATATTAACTTGTTTTTGAGAGAAATTTCTCTCAATTTCCTCAAATTCTTCCCCAGATCCTCATAATCCATTCCCCAAAATCATGGCTAAAACAGTAAATTGTACAATCTGAAATATAGGCTTTAAAGATGCATTTGGATATCCCAATATAGGACACTTGTGTAGAAATTGAAGGAGGTTTTTGTTCTGTGATCCGTTCTTGAGAAAAAAGTCTTTCATTTTTTTTAAATTCGGCTCCATTTCATCAGAAGAATCTTTTGAAAATGATGACTAAAACAGTCACTTTGCGCAACAAATTCGTAGCAGAGTGTGGCATGCCTCCATGGTTGATATGGTTGTAGAAATTTCCTGGAAAAACAAGAAAATGGATATTTTTGGAATGATAGTGTGATGGTGTAGAACCCTTAAAGTAGTTTTTCCAATGCCTACAGACCTTGAAGATAGTTGACTCCAACTTGCACAGTAGATGCGCAACGACTGTGTAGCTCAGAACTTTGTGCAGTTGTTGCATCACAATTTTCCCATAATTGAAAAAAAACTTGTCCTCACACCCCTGTCAGCCTACTCTCAGCCTTGTGTTGTGTGACTATCAATTTTCCTTAGAGAAGAGCACTAATTGCAGAGTGGAGAGAGAAATGAGGGTGGTATGAAAAGAGATTTGAAAGTGCGCCTTTTGTTTTGCTTTGGTCATGAGTATGAACTTAGGATAAGGGTTATTATGGTTATTATGGTCATGAAAGATAAATGATAGTTATGAGTTGTGGGGGTGTAATATCAATAATGATGAAATGAGTTAAGGAATATAGGTGATAATGATGAGAGGTGAGTTTAGGAGGGGGTGTGTATATGCATATGATGTTAGATGTAAATGTAAATGTAGGGGGTAGTGTATGGAAGGGATTTTATGAAATAGGGTATATGAAAGGAGTATAGGAATGGAAAATGTATATGGTAGGGATATATGAAAGGGGATCATGAGTTATAAATGGTGGAATGGGCATGATGAACCATACTCAACAGAACCTTAAAAATGAACCAAACTTGTTTTTTCATGGTTCTAACTAGTGACCAATGATACATAACCCTTCAAACCATAAATGAATTTATATGAGAAGATGACCTCATGACCTTCTCCTTTACTTAGACTCTCTCAAGTTTTGTCTTATCTTTATGGACCCTCTATGAAAAACTTGTAGTGATGTCAGACAGTGACTCTTTAGACTATGACAACAACAATTCATAGGCTAAACTGCTACACAAAATCTCAAAATGAATGAAAGAGACAAAGACATTTGATCCCTAAACCCTAGGACCCTAACAGGCCTCATAATTTAAATTGTTCTCTTTATCTCTTTGGTCTAAATAGTTGAAGAAACAAGTAGATGAGAAAATTTCATGGCAGTTAAACAATATAGCATGGATGTAAAAAAACCTTAGAGACACACCAAAGGCATTATGGGGTCAATCCCTCCTTGGACATAGATGTGGGGTCTCTATCTCCTTGGATGGTTCTACTCCTCTATGCACTATTATTACTAATAAGTAGGGCCAATCCAATGAAATTGTGAGTAGGTTTCTCCTTTACGAACTCTCCTTATTTAGTTGGGATCCATCCAATTAAAATTTTAGTAGATTACCCATTATGCCCTATCCTTATTGGCAGGTAGATTCGATCAGTTTGGAGGTAAGTAGGTTTGGGAATGGGTTTATTTAGATGGGGGGTTTGGCGTTAGAATGTTTTCTATGTTTATATTTTGTTTTTTTATAACTGCTTATTTTTTGTTTTTGTTTTATTTTTTATACTTATATAAAAACCCCTAAACCCACCTAATCCCATAACCACTCATGAACATGCTCAATATGGGTTAGGAGGTTATAGTTTGGTGGTTTAAGATATAAGTCAAGGTAAATGACTTCTAAGTAACCAATGATACTTATAAATTAGCATACAACTTAACAACACATAACTAACCTATATAAAAATATACTTTCAAGGGAATAAAAGGCTTAGAAAATATGCAATCACATAGATCCTACATTTCAACAAATCAATATCATTAATCTTCTATTTTGTCCAACTCCAAATTTTTATCATCTATCTCAAAATTCACAATGAAAGGATTAAACGTAACAACTTCATCATCAGTGTCATTTTCAATAATTTCATTGTTGATATCATTATAGAGAACATTGTCATCTAAATCTAGCTCAAATTCTTCTACTTCCTCATCCAACACATCGAAATTCTGTACCTCTTCATAATTTTTTTATTCATTATCATCTTCTTCACTACATTATACTTTACACGCCTTCCTCTTGGATCATATATGAAAATGTATGACCTGACCACTTTACTTGGAACCTCTAAGTAAAAACCCTACTCACATCAGCATTGAAGAAGATAAGGCTCTGCACCCAACTAAATTGTCCTCGTATTATCCATGGTAAATCCATTAGCATGCTCAATAACAACTCTCTCAAGATCACATTGAATCATCTATAACATGTGCCACTAGACCTCAAATGGGACTAATTTAAACGATTCAATGTCACACTCAAGTACATATTCCAAATACACATCGTATCTACTTTTAGATACCTTTGGTGTCTGTCGCTTCTATATGAAACATTGGTGACCTTAAATATTGCATATATCCCACATTGAGAGGTTTTTCTTCTTGTATCCAACTTGGTGATGTGAAATTTATGGCCATTTCACCACATAGACTTGTGGTGTTTTAACTACAATATGTCCAACACATGAAAATATATTGTCAATTAATAACAATAATTAGAATTAGTGATTATTTTAAAAGAAAATATAACACACGGTAATTTAGTGGAAAATAACTAAAAATTATGGGTGAAAATGCTTTTGTGTATATCTTCTAAACCATATGCTAAATCAATTTCCCTTTGCATAATATTAGTATCTTGAATATGATGAGTCTCTTTAACCAATGTAGCCACACCTTGCCATGATAACCTACCACAAAATTGTATACATATTTCTATCCATACTTTCATCCAATCAAGAGTGTTTGAAATGTATAAATATAGTGGATCCCACTCTATACCAACTATATGATAAAAAAGAAAAAGAAAAAATTCATCAATAATAAGGTACAGTGGCAAAGCTTCATAATTGATGGAAGGCTAAAAATTAAATAGGTGTGATATAGATAAAAATATATAAATAAATAAATAAAAGGATTACAAATCTCTACCATCTAATAACCTTTCACTTTCCTCATTCTACTTTTCCCTAACAAGACATCCCCTTCACATTTCTTGATGGAGTGCACATACTATATCAAAGGAACATTCATATCTGCTACTAGTTTAGGAACATATTGACTAATATACACTAAGGATCAATATACCATATATTCCTCCACTATAGAACCATAGGATGTGATATTTGTCTAACAAAATCCTTCAATGATTTCAAATGCCTCTCCACCATCCATATTGAGCTTGTGTATGCATGTCCACACATTTCAATCTCCTGGGCATAGTCTATGAGGTAGTGTTCTTGTGCATTGAAAAATGTTGGACATAGGTATTTTGCATCACACATTAACCTATGAGTTTCACTCCTTCGGTATTTTATATCATCTTTATGGATTTCTTTAGGTGACAACGACCTACACATTGTGAAAGAAATCACATGTTTCAATAAAAATGTATATAGATTGCAAGTAGAACGCATCAAAAAGTTTTGCAAGTAACATTTTGCATAGAAATGTTTACTTACCTCATGTATTTGCCAAGATCATATATAACTTATTTTATGTTGTTGTCAAAGTTGTATGGAAGAGATAAAGGCAAAACACATTCTAACAAAAAAAGAATCATTATAAACATTAAAGGTAGAATATACTATAACAAAACAGGCAAACAAAAAAAAAAGAACAAAAAACTAAAAATATGTATAGCAATATAGAATATAAAAAAATAATTACCTTAATTAAGGTATGCTAGTTGTGATCTTTTACCCCACCTAATTCACCATTCGTCATTACGACATTATATATGTTTGAAGAAAATCACATAGGAAATTTTATTTTTTTGAATAACCTCTTCTACAACATTTCTTTGTTGATCTATAAATAGCCATGGAAGACTATCTTGATGTCTATTGATATTTGAATGGGTCACATTTTGCATTGCATGGTTGGCTTCCTCAATGTCACTAAAATTTTGACAACTTTTTCCTTGTCACCCCTTCAATCTAAGATTCTCCATAATGTTTATGTTACATTCTTCCAAATATGCATTGAATTAAATAAATGAGATATTTATAGGTTCTCATAGTAAGGCAACATACTGAATTGTATAGGGTAACTTTTCATTCCTCATGGAACTCCATTAATGCCTTGATGACCTTTATGAAACATAAATGAAATTACAACAACAATTGTTCGGATAAAGTAAACATAATTCAATTCAGACAAAAATTGTAAAGCATTATATATGCTACATATACTATTTGCTTATCTTTATTATTTCTATTATATTCTGACTTCCATAGGCGAGGTGTCATTCTTTGTGTTTTCATTATAGACTCTTATTTCCCATTAAAAATATGTTTTTCAGTAGTTCAATACCTATGGTTCTTAGGGAGGAAATGTGTATACTCATTAAGCACCTATTTTCCTAAAATTCTCGAACGAAGAGATTTCATCCTAGGACCATAAATTGGACATGGAGATTTACCCTTTATTCCAAGACCTAAAATATATGTATTAATGTTAGTATTAATTATATACAAAGAAATTATTTAAAAAAAAATGCATTATATTTCCACAATATTATATACTTTTAAAGTAAATGTGTACATTACATACCACAAAAATGTGGTAGCCCTAGGTCGTCATGTATTTTCCATGTAAGTGCTATATGGAATTGAAATTGTTTTAATCTATTGGTCTAGAGATGTCATATAGTGATTCCAACCCATAATTTTAGTAACTAGTCGATAAGAGGCTCAATATATACATTCATATGTTTAACTTTGTACTTACCTAACTTATTAGAAATAAACATAATTACTACATTTTCTTTTCTTTTCTTGTGTGTGTGTGTGTGGACACAGAGAGAGAGAAAATTATTCAATGAACAATAAAAATGAAATGTTACATTCAAAACTAATTGTAAATAAATATCTTGAACAATCATGCCAACATTGTGCGCTCCCTCTTTATTGACATCCAAGGAGGAAGGTTATAGTTTATAACAAAAATGGGCCATAGAGAGAAATAAAATTGATCTCTCTAAATGGATTGACACTGTCAGCCACCAACGAAAGCCTAACATTACGAGGTTCTTCTTTAAAAATTCATTATATTTCTTCAATGTTCCAAAATGTATAACCATCTCAAGGAATTCAAAGAACACATCGTCACCTAAATAATTGATGCTATGTTGGCTTCCATTTCTAATACATATTGATCATTATACATAATATGATCATTAGTATGTGCATCAATAATTTAATAATCCATTCCAACATCTTTCATAATGTAGATTATTCTCGGTATGCGCAAGGTAAATTATTTGGTGATGGTAAGAAAATTTCACCTAACAATCTACAACATAAAAAACAACTTATGATGTAAAGAATATTAATCATAAATATGCATCCTTAATTAACACTAAAAGTAGAGGAAAAAAAATATAGCTTTATATATAAATGATGAATTATATTACATACCTTAAGGAATGGGTGAGATAAATGTTTTGCAAACCATGCAATACATTCAAGTTCACCAACAAAATTATAGCACCGAGAAGATTTGTCTTCTAGCATTCATTTGGGGTTTTCATGACTTATCAATTATAGGTGTTGGGTGCAGGGATTGCGCTTAAGCAAACTCCTCAACACTTAATTGTCAACCCGGGAGTTTCGTAAACTTAGAGACGAAGCACAGGTAATGCTAGGAGTGGTATGAACTTTTCCTATTCCTAACCCTACTTATTAAAGGGAATGCTTGCAGAATCAGACAGAAAATAATCATAAAGGCAATTAACACCAAGGCAACTCTAGTGTTGGAATGTAAAAGACAATTTGCAAGTAAATCAAGTAAAGGAATTTTCACACAACTGAAAAAATCTTAAATGCTGAAATGAAATGCTATGTTCATCTTCCTATGGATGGCTAACAGTCTGACAAGTGGGCCCTTGCAGAGTTTTTTCTTCCTCCTGATCTTCCTTCCACACAAACAACTTGTTCTTACACTATTGTAATCTACTTGCACTAGTGCAGGTACAATGTCTCTGTGTAAAAGTATATTTGACCTTCCTTACTGAAGACTTAGTATTAGTGAAGGTGCTCTAAGCCTTAGGACTCAGAGCACTCTGTTTCTATGACAAGAGACCAGCTCTTGCACCGAGGCAGAGTTTCATTCACCCAGTTTCCAAACTACTTTTGAAAGGACTAAAAGATGTGATGAAACAGAATTGCAATTGTAAATGAAATCCTGAAGTAAATTATTTGTGGAAAATAAAATGCTTTAATTCATTAAACCTTGCAAAGGAAATAAACTTCATGAAATAAAAGCAATTCAAAGGAATAAAATAGTAGTCTAAGTGTTTTGCATGTGTTAATTAACTTTGGTAATCCACTCAAAATGCTTATGTTCTTTGCAAGTATAACATGATCATGATAAGTTTATGCAACTGATTTCAGATCCTCTAAAGATGTAATTTTAATGCTAAAGAATGTTACTAAGTTAACGATTCATTCACTTGCAAAATAATTGGAAATAATATGTAGGTAAGTAATTCAATGTTCGCTGCAAAATGAATGATTGAACCAAAGTGCAGGGAACCGCATGCACTAGTGCAGGAAAGAGTTCCTTGCATGATCCGATCAAAAATGAATTAAGACAAGGATTGAGAGTAAAGAAAATGCACTAAAGGGATTTCATAAACGAAATAGACTCATCTAGCTCTCAAGCCATGGCTACATTTCACACTTTAACTACAAATGAAATTTAAATCAGAATCTCAGAAATAAATATTAAAACTGTAACATCACACAGCTACAAAGGAAATAGTCACACTATATTTCTTAGTAACGAAAGTACAACGGGTAAACGAGTTAGGTTGGCTAGGCCCTAGCCAACCAGCTCATTCCCCTTCTAAGGAACAAAAAATCTCAGCACTTCAAATATACATCAAAGATAAATTAGACGATGTGTATGAAAATCATGGCAGTTCTCTTGTATTAGTTGATTTCGTAAATGTACATAACAGAGCAAGTCCAGACCCAGAGTTGAGGCGAGAACCAAATTACATAGAACAAAATTATAGTCGATGGTTTGCTTGCTAATCCTACCTATGATCTGTATCTTAGACATCCTTTCGGCCCTTGCCATTTTCATTAATTACAAACATTTTCTTATTCAGGCCTTTCGGCCGAACAGACTAGAAACCGAAATTACAAAATCGGCCAGTAGTTATAATGCACATGTATCTCACTTGGTCATAACCTAACTTTGGAAAAAATTCCCTAATTTCATGGCACCTGTTATCCTTCTTCAACTCATCAACAACTAATCTTGGAGTCAAGGATCGAGACCCGTCCTCGTGGAAGATTTGGCTCTCCGAAATCTCGGACATTCTTCGTGGTGGTGCAGGAATCTACCTGCACTAGTCATACTCATTCATAATTAATACTAAGTTCCACAATTACTCTAGGAAATTAACATGAGTTACAAGAGGTATGTAAATAGGCATGAAATCCATATAAAAATTATTAATAAAGTGTTGTAATAAATCTTAATGTAAAATATGAGCATGTGCAAGAATGGGTAGCTATCTTGGACTAGTGCAGGAAAGAGGGGTCTTTATTGAGATAAAACAGAGGCTAATATTTATGGAAATGGGGTAGAAATAGGAAAATTTGGGACACCAACATCCTCCCATCCCTAAGTTGTTGTGTGTCCTCACACAACGTTTACCTTCTGCCAAAAATCCTCAAAAATGAATGGCCATCTCCTCAGTTCCGAACTTCAATGTTTATTCCTACTTTCACTATCTTCAACTTCTTGTCTCAAGCTTTTCACAACTACTTAGTCACCTTCTTGAGGTATTTATAGCATTTGGAAGCCCGATACTTCCATACTTTTACTTGCTACTTCTGCCTTTTTACCTCTACGAGTAACTCTATCTCGCTCTGCTTCTGCGAACTCTGCTCCTTCATGACCTAGTTCAAAGCCTCTAGGTCATGAACTTGTTGCTCCAGATCTACTATTATGTTTTTGAGGTAGAGAGTGGAGGGTGTTGTGCTAAGATCTTTGGGTGTGAATTTCTTCTTTACCACGGACTCGAAACAGGTCCCATCATCATCAAGGTCAAGGCTGTCAAATGTGTACCTTATCATGTCGTTGAGGGTTTCTACACTCGGGGTTTTCTTGTCACTGAGGGTTTTGATGCCCTCCACAATATTTGTGCTAAGGGTTTCAGTACCTTGTGCGCTCAAATTCCTCAGGGCTCTTGATACCCTGTTCTTCTAGTTTCTCAGTGGATTCAACACCCTGTCTTTCTAAATCAGCAGGGGTTTCAGTTCCCCATTATTCTACAACCAGAGGGGCTTATGTACCCTATCCTTCTAAAACCGTAGGGTCTTTAGTACCCTGACCTTCTAAATTTGCAGGGCCTTCAGTACCCCACTCCTCGAAATCATTGAGGGTTCCATGTCTAGTTCACTGAAATTATCAAGGGTCTCTACATGTTGTTCCTATTCATCCTCACGACCCTCTAATTGGACTTCACCAGTATTCAGTGTCGTCTTCCTGCTCCTAAACCTGCTGAAAAATGTTGACAACAAGACTTCGTCTTCTGCATTCTCCTCATCTTCCACAGTGTGTGCCACTGCATCTGCAAGCACTTAGAGGTTATGAACTGTAGGGGAAACTTGGGGTGATTCGTCGATTACAATCGGAGAATTCGATTGGTTCACCCCTTGGGAAACAATCTTCCTTCTCATCGAGGTTCTAGTCTTCCTCTTATTTGCTACGGGTTGAGTCTTTTCAGTAACATTCTTCTCTTCTTGCACTGGTGTACTTTCACTTTGCTGCTTGGCAAGAGACAATGTCTCTGCCTTCCTCTTCTTACTTGTACTCGTGCTAGCAAACTTCTCTGCACCCCTTGTTCGAAATTCTTCCAAAAATGCTCCCCATGTTACTCCCTTTTCTTCCAACCTCTTCTTGACCAGAATCCTGATAAGCCCGTGATGGTAGAGCTTGGTTTCGACTTGGCTTGCATTTCCACTCTGCACACCCTTCACCATCTTTTCAAGACTCCTGAGCAAGTAGTAGGGGAGACTAATCAGTTTTCCTAACTCGAAATGCAGCAGTAATCGAAGGTGGTATACAAACACCAATGTATATCGCCCTTCCCCAATTACGAATTTCTGTAGTATAAACAATAGGTCTCGCCGCTTCCCGACCATCGCAGTCTATGGAAGTCCCTTCCTCCAGTCTACCTTAATTTTCTTGTCAAGATGCCAATGTTTCTTCATGATCCTCTCCTTTTTAAACCAGTGCTCTCCTCTAAGTGGCAGGCCTATGTCTTGTGTAATAAACTCCTCTGTAATTTGGAACTTCAATGACCCGACCCTGGCTCGGCCTCCCTTGAATGTCCTTGTGAACTCCAGTACCACAGCCATTTCAAACTCGTCAAACTTATGTAGGAATGGCAGGAAACTAGATTCTTGCAATAGTGCAAGACTGTTCCTGTGCTCTGTGGTTTCCTCAATCTCCTGCAAAGACAGCAGCTCACTCCTCACAAGTGCCATTTCGAACTACACTTCACCCTCTCTGATCACACCCTCGAAGGAATTTCTGAGTGACTCCAACATTCGTCGAGAGTTTTATGCCAGAGGTTCGTCGGCCTCCGTCTTTTCATACCCACTCACCCGGTTATGATGGAACAACCCCCCCATATCAAGTGTTTATTTTTGTCAACCCGCTACGGTTCAATCATAATGATTGGATGCAATGGTGGTATAGGAGGCGACGGTGCAACAATTATAATGATCAGATTACAGGTAAGATAATAATGGTTAGGTAATGTGGAATTATTTCAAGGAGGGTGAATGTAGGTTATCGGACAATAGTACCATCCCATAGTCAGCATCATAATTTAATCAAGACATATTTCATCACCTATTAAAAATATTATATTTCAAACCCTATACAACGTGCACTTTAAATATTTTTCCTAGGTTAGTAAATAATGAAACAGAGCATCAATTAAAACATGGAATGATATAACATATCAATACACATATACAGGAAAGTATAGGTCCATAAATATCCTTGATAAACCACTCCAGGACTATGTACATTTTACATGCTTTCACAGCCAGTTGTGTTTCTGTACTAAACTTGCCTGCACTGTTGTGCTTGCACTACGTTGTGCTTGCACCAGAGATTTTTACCAAAACAAAGAACCTGATAGGACATACTTTTGTAGCTGGACTTAAAAAAATTGCCTCATTATTCAAGAAAAATTTATTCGCCATCCTTTGGTGTTTCTCAAACATGCCTTCTGGATTGACTGCATCAAATTTTGTAATCAATTTATGAGGGAATAAAGAAGTGGGAAAGGGGTAAAAAATTTAGAATGGGAAGGAATATTATAGTAGGGATTTCATAAACAATATCACCAAGAGGGATAAACGAAATGGGATGTGGGAAAAAATTCAAGGGAAAAGAGGGATTTTACGAAATCGGGCAATGGTCGTTTCTTAGAAGAAAGAGGAAGGTAATTTGTTGGGGATTTCAGAAAAGAAACTAGTGGGAAATTTCGAAATGGGAAATAGAAGAAAGACAACATTTTTACCTTGAAATCTGCCTACACTGGTGCAGGAAAAAAATAACTACATCAGGAAGTAAGCGTTTACTTGGATAAAAATGTCCATGTAAGTTACCCAAAACTTGGGTACGTGCTCGGTTTCGTGAACCTACTTCTTCTTGGTGGCAGCTAGCATATCTAAAAATCAAGTAACATTCCCTTTTTCTTAAAATTTTGATCTTCCTACCATCATGCTGGTTTTCAGGTTGATCCTTCTGCGGTCATGTCAGTCAATTGATTTTCATAATTACAGGAAATTTTTTTCCTCTTTTTATACTTTTTATTTTTGTCAATTTTTTCTTTTTATTTTTATTTTATTATTTTTCAATAAGGATAAGAAGGAATCAATTCTTCAACAGGTTGGTGTTACCACCTACCAACTCCTTTTCAAATGGATGTTGGACTTGCTGCATAAAATCTCCTTTATTAAGCGGCTGAAAATATACCTTCAATATATACCCATTTACCAGGAACATAGAATTCCATCCATCAATAGTTTTGATTTCTACTGCTCCATTTTCAAACACTTTGACCACCTCATAGGGTCCCATCTAGCATGTATGGAATTTTCCTTTAAAATGTTTGAATCTCAAATTGTAAAGGACTACCTAATCACCTGGTTGGAATTGCTTCTTCTGAATGGTCTTGTCATGCCACTTCTTGCGTTGTTGTTGAACCAAGATGTTATGTTGAACAACATCCCTTCGGAATTCATTTAACTCATTTAATTGTAGAAGATGTTGTTGTTGTGCTTCAGAGAGATCTAGTCCTAATTGGACTGCAGTCCTGAAAGTCTTGATCTGCAATTCTATCGGCAAAAGGACTTGTTTTCTGTACACCAGCTCATATGGTGTGTGTCCTATGTTATTTCTCCATGTGGTTCGATAGGCCCATAATGCTTCCAGTAATTTGTCAGCCCAATCCTTTCTGTGCATGTTTACCATATTTGTGAGGATGGACTCAATCACCTTATTTGTGGACTCCACCTGACCATTTTCTTGCGGGTTATACGGTATAGATTTTCTATGTCATATTTTGTACTACTCCATCACACCCTGTACCAGATTAGAAATACACTGCGGTCCATTTTTAGAAACAACTTCTCTAGGCACACCAAATCTAATAAAGATTTCAATAAAAAGAAAATCAACGACAACTCTTTTAATAGCAAAAGAAACAGATTTAGCTTCTACCCATTTTGTAACAAAATCTGTACAAACCAAAATATGTTTTTTATTTGAGGATGTTGGATTTATTGGTCCTACGAAATGAACGGACCATTTTTCAAAAGGCTCAATCATAACCTGAGGACATAAAGGCATTTCATTGGTTTGATTAGGTTGGCCAATTCGTTGACATCTATCACACCAGTTGACATATTGTTTGGCATCCTTGAACAAGGAAGGCCAAAAATAGTCAACGCGTAACACTTTGTATGCAATCCGCTTATCGACGAAGTGACCCCCACAAGGTTCATCATGGGAAGATTTTAAGATATCAAACACTTATTCCTCTCTTACACATCTACGGATAATGAGATCTGTTCCGGTGTAAAAGAGGTCTCCTTGGATCCAGGAATATGCAACACTTTTCTGAATGATATTCTGCTTTTCACAAGCGGATAAGTGAGGTTGTAATTTTCCCGTGACTAAATAGTTAGCTATGTCAGCAAACCATGGAGATTTTGTTGACACAGAAAAATATTTTCATCAGGAAAATCATCATCAACAAGAATTGCTTCACCAGGATTATTTAATCTTGAAAGATAATATGCTACTACATTTGGTTTTCCTGGTCTATCAACAATAATAATATTAAATTCCTGTAATAATAGCAACCACCTAGTCACTCTATCGCTAGTTAATGGTTTATTCATCAAATATCTTATTGTGGAATGGTTAGTATCTACAAAGACTTCATATCCTGTAATATAATGTCTGAATTTATTGATAGAAAAAATCACAGCTAAAAACTCTTTCTCAGTAACCGTATAATTGAGTTCAGTGAGTGACAAGTTTTTACTAATGAAATAAATAACATAAGACTGTTTGTCTTCTTCCTGTCCTAAAGTTGCGCTAATAGCAATATCTGAGGCATCAGAGGAAATATGGGATGGTAGGGACCAATTTGGTCCTCTCAAAACTGGTGCTTGGACTAATTTTTCCTTCAATGCCTCAAAGGACTATTGGCAAGCTGTGGACCAAGAAAACTCACTATCTTTAGCCAAAAGTCAGAAAAGGGTGGTAGATATCCTTGATAAATTCTCAATGAATCTCCTATAGTAGCCCACATGACCTAGGAAACTTCTCACTTCCCTTTGAGTTTTGGGTATAGGAAGACTCAAAATGACTTTTATTTTTGTAGGGTCAACTTGGATACCTTTTTCAGAAATAAGATGGCCAAGGACCACTCCCGCCTTGCACATTAATCTACATTTCTTATCACTCAAGGCGAGATGAGATTCTTGGCAGTGAAGAAGCACGTTTTCTAAATTCTTGAGGGCTTCCTGAAATGAATCACCAAACACAGAGAAGTCATCCATATAGATTTCTACACACTGAAGGTCAGCGAAAGTAGCCAAGACTACCCTTTGAAAGGTAGTCAGGGAATGACATAGTCCAAAGGGAAGCACTCAATAAGAAAATGTACCCCATGGACATGTAAAAGTGGTTTTGTCTTGATCCTTGAGTGCTATCTGTATTTGGTTATATCTGCTAAAGCCATCTAGAAAATAAAATTACTTCTTACCAGCAAGGATATCGCGTACCTAATCAATGAAAGGAAGGGAGAAGTAATCTTTGAGAGTGGCTTTATTCAATTCTCTGTAGTCAATACAAATGCGCCATCTCCCATATTTCTTTGGGACCAATAGTAATGGAGAGACCCACTGGCTATCAAAAATGGGATAGATAAAATCAACATCTAAGAGTTTTTGCAATTCTTCCTTTACAACGTCTCTTAGAACTGGGTTCATTCGCCTTTGGGGTTGTTGGACAGGTCAGGCTCCATCCTGAATATAGATATGGTGTGTACAATTTTTAGGAGGGATGCCTTTCATATCTTCATAACCCCATGCAAAGGCATCGAGATGGTTTCACAACAAATTCACAAGTTGCTCTTGCTGGGAAGGATCCAAGTCTGAACTGATATACAAGGATTTACCTCAACTAATCTCAACAAGATTAGTATCAGGTTCAAGAGTACACAAAGGTGTAACTAGAGATGGTGATGATGGAGGTAGAGAGTCATATATTCCTGAAAATCTAGACTAAAAATCTGACTTAATGACTAGTAAATAGGCATGGTGTCTAGATTGTTCATGAAGTCTTGAATCTCACCCTCCTGTGAGGACTCACATTCTGATGTATCAAGGAAACAAGTTGAGTCTCCTCATCACTACTGTAGTCTAGCCATAGAGTGTCTCGGAGCTCCTGGATGGATCTAGCAGGTGGATATGAGGTGATCTTCTTTCTAGAATCTCCATGGGAAATGTACATATCACCATAATAACATCCAATATAAGCAACGGTCGTAGCAAGCCATGGTCGTCCCAAGATCAAGGGATGCCCTCCCACAGGGTTCTTTGGCTGAAGCACAATGAAATATGTGGGATATTCCCAAGAATCTAGGGAAACGACCACATCATCCAACAAACCTTCCGGCTTGATTTTATATCTATCTGCCAATTCAAGCACAGTGGGAGTAGGACGAATATGGACCAATCCAAGTTGATCCATGGTTTGCTTGGTCATAACATTAATGGCTACCCCTAGGTCTATAAGTACATTGGAGACAAGAACATCACCTATCTGAACAGAGACAACAGGGTTTCCGGGGTCGATATATTTTTCCATGTGCATACACCCCGTCATTAACTCTGCTGCTCTACCAACAAATTGAATGGTTTGGGGTTCCAATCTTCTCCTTCCTGGCTTCTTGAGACAGATTTCCCTAATGATTTTTGTACATATGGGGATCTCTTTGATAGCTTGGAGCAAAGGTACCCTTATGAAAAGGTTCCTAAGCTCAGAAGCCAGGCTAGACTCAGGAATGGGGTCTTTCTTCTCCACAACTAACCTCTCTGGATAGGGAGGTCGGTTGGAAGAAGATGACAAGGGCTCAAAATGTATAGGGATAGGTTGAATGGTGTCATCTTTTTTAGAATGGTCAGGAGTTTCCTCCTCTCCTTTCTCATCGATAATCACCATGGGTTGCTTTTGATTTTCTGAGGTTACTACCTTCCCTGATCTCAATTGGAGATCATTGACTCCAACTAACATAGTCTGAAATATGGAAGAAAGTGGGGTCATAGAATGGATCATTTTTATCACTTTATTATTGGGGTTGGGTAAAGGTTGAGTAGGTAGCTGAGAAGGTCGAAACGATGGAGGTAAAGGTAATGGTGGCATAGGTTGACTCAGCTGAGGTAATGATGGTTGAGGCATTGGGTAAGGTGCATATGTAGGAGGGTATGATTGCATAGGTGTAGGATAGGAATGATGTGAATGATGTGAATGGTGTTGGAAATAATACTTAGAGGGGGGGTGAATCAGTATTAGTCAAATAATCTTTTTCTTTTCATACTCAAATTTGTATGCGATACTTCCATGTGGTTAACCCACGTGTACACACAACTGTGCTTAAGGAAACAAGCGTATATCTAGCAAACTAATCATTCAGTTAATTCATCATATGTTGATATTTAATATGTGCATCGATACTTTATTAAACATTAAATGGTAACCATATGCAGTTAATAACAGAGTGAACCATCACACATAAGCAACACACATGAACACCAAGATTTAAGGTGGAAACCCAATGTGGGTGAAAACCACCTACTACTGTCATCTTTGTCTTCTTTTAATAATAAGAAAATATATTTACAACATTGTACTGGTGCAGACTCATACCAGTACGTAGGCTTCTACCTACAGAAGGCTACAACCTTCTCTCATTTTCCAGCTTCCACTGGAAGGGAGCTACAACCCGCTAGCTCTTGTACTAGCCAATATGTTTACTAGTACGTAGGCACTGACCTACAGAAGGCTACAACCTTCTCTCTTCCTCCAGGGACCTCATTTTATAAATTTTCAAACTGGATGCTCCTGGAACACAACACCATTATCTGAAGGCCATGTTTCATCCAATTTTCATACTAGACCCATCAACAACATTGAAGCACAAAATCAATCACCACTGCAATACAACCATCAACTATATCTGCATCAACCAATCACTAAAACTCAATCATTACTTTATGAATCAACCAAACTCAATCAATCACTGACAACCTCTGAACCTATGACACAACTGAATCAACCATTCATTCATACTTTAATCAACTTCAAAAATTCAATTGGAACAAAGAGATCACTATAACCAGTACACAGATTTGTACCCAAAACACTGCATCATCATTCAAAACCAGCTGTAACCTCAAAACCATGCATCAGAGTGTATACGCAACTTGGAAGAGCCAAACCAACGTGTATATGCAACTTCATCAAAGTGAACCAGCGTATAGATCTAAAAATACTTACTTATAACTTTGCTGCACTTCCCGACTTCAGATATACCCATATCATCACATATAAAGGATAATACATGTGTTAGCAACCAGATCTAGCCCATCAGATCACATAATGATAAGTCATTATGATCCTGATCCATTATTAGATCTCATCCATCATCACTGAAGCAAATTAAAATCAATCAATCTGAACATTGTTATCAGAATGCAGTCACCAGAACATAAAGCAAAATCCAGAACTCTGCATCAACAACCAAAACCAATTGTAACTTCAAACATCATAGTTCACAAGGTATACGCTACTTTGATGTGTTGAACCTATGTGTATACATGCATTCACCAAAGTCAACCAACGTATACATTTGTAAATATTCATTCATAATTTTTCAGCTATTCCAGACTTTAGTTATACCCAGTTCATAATATTTACAGAACAACACATGCATCTGTATACAGAGCTAGAATAAACATGATCAAACCATATAAAGATAATTCATTCCAAGCCTTAAGATCCTGATCCATCATTAGATCTTGTCCTCCATCAACTGCTAAGGTTCCTCCTTGGCTCAGATCAAGCAGAGCGTCATAGACCCATAACCTGCATACTGGATCTCACACTTTATCAAATATTTGATCCTTGTCTACCATGGCCTAATGATCTTCTCCTCCTTATATAGCTTTAGGCCTTTCTCAATACCATGGACCAAAACCACTTAGGACCAATACCTTGGACCAAATACCTAGGGTCAATACCTCAGACCAGATACCTTGGACCAATACCATGGATCAAAATACCATGGACTAAATACTTCGGACCAAAAACTTAGTTTTCCAAGGTATACACACGTTTCCTTCTATGAAAGTGCTTGTGTATGCTATACGCTCCTTTTGTTCTGTTAACCTACATGTCTACGCAGCTTGGTCAAGGTGAACCTGTGTATACCCCTCTTTCTTCATTCTGTGAAGATTGATATGTAATTCTTTGTTGTTTACCTACTATACTGTGATCTTTCATCTGAGTGAGTTGCCTTCTGAATTGATTCCTTGAAGTTGCCCTGCATTTCATCACATCTATAAATACTACTGCCATGCATTCTGTCACATCTGATATCTCTTCTGTAGATTCATCTAGTTACCATGTACAAGTGAGTTGTTCTGCTACAAGTGGGTTGCCATCAAGTACAACACATGCATCATAATGCCAAAAAATGGTTTGGCCCTCTCCATCCTTGTTGCAAGATTGGGAGGGTTGTCCATATTGATATTTATTCCCATGTTGCCAATGTTGAGAGTGACCAGTGTTAGGATAGGAATATGAGTGTTCATTATAACCAAAAAAATGTGGCGGAGGTTCAGCAAACATACTTGCACTTACTTGAGGCCAATTTCTTCGTGATCCCATAGCATGCAATGATTTAGCTTCAGGTTGTCCCCCTTCAAGTACAAATTTCAGCCCAGGTATGGAGGGACATTTGTCTGTAGTATGGTTATCTGCACAAATTGCACATTTATTAGTTTCTTTAATAGCTAGAGGACATTCTCTTAAAGGATGCTTTCCTCTACATCTAAGACAGAAAATAGACAATATCTCTTGCTCTTCTACAAGATTTTGTTGAAACTTCAAAGAGTCTATTTGTTTACTAACAGTATTCATTATTTCAATTTTCATATTGTCCATTTTTTTCTAATCCAATAATCATAGAATCAGTAGATTCGATTTTCCTATTTTTATTTTGAATTCCTTTACCGAATCTATATTGGTTCCTAGAGAATTTCCTACACAAGTCACAGATCTGATCAAAAGTTTTTTGAGCAATATCCCCTTGTCCTAATAGATTTAAATTATTCCTAGCATCATCAGTAAGCCCACGTAAGAACAAGGTTCTAATGGTACTTAGATCAAATTTGTGCTTTGACCTTTGGAGGATGTACATGAATTTCTCCAAGTAGTCCTCTAGCATCTCATCATCATTTTGCACAATAGTAAAGATTTCATCTTGAATATCTCTAGTTTTACAACATTCTTGATATTTCGATAAAAACGCTCTCTTCATTTTCTCCCAAGAATTTATATTGTTTCCTCCTAGTCCCATGAACCAACAGAGTGTTGCGTCCTTGAGAGTTGCAGGAAACAACTTTAACTTCTGGGCATCAGATGAGTAATCATAACTTCTACACAAAATATCAAACTCAAATAAGAAAGATTATGGATCTTCATGTACCTTACCATAGAAATGAGGAAGAGTTGATGGTGAAATATTTTTCATTTGTACTTGTATATTAGGATTCACAATCGGGAATCCGAAAGTGGATTGTTCCTCATTTACCTGATTTTCACCACTTCCTTCTGCATGGTCTTCCATATCTTCCATTGTTGTTCTTCCACATGAACCGCTCTCAACAAGTTGAGAAGGCTAACTATGGATTCCAACGGTCCCCTTCTTCCCCTTTATGGGTTGTGTCACACTTGAACCACTGCTACCAGAGCCTAGGTGGATTGTTCTTGCGTGATGAGTCTGAGTTTGTTTGGATTTTATACCTGTAAAAGAAGGCACAATATGAGTTTTGGTTTCAAATTTGTCAGTATTTCTTTGGCCCCTCGTGGGCTTCGGACCCCTACCTCTTTTAGGTATTCATTTCAAAAAATGACAAAACGAAAATCAAATAAAAACTGTAATTCTCAAACAAACAAAAATCGGCACCTATAAATTCCTTCAAACAATAGAAGCACACTATAGGGAAAAATAATAGCAGACTTTCCCCTATTGCAAAAAAAATGGAAAATTCTTACCAATTCAAATCGCCTCCCCAGCAACAATGCCAAAATCTTGGGTGCGGGAATTACGGTTAAGAAACCTCCTCAACACTTAATTGTCAACCCGGGGGTTTCGTAAACTTAGAGATGAAGCACAGGTAATGCCAGAAGTGGTATGAAATTTTCCTATTCCTAACCCTACTTCTTAAAGGGAATGCTTGCAGAATTAGACAGAAAATAATCGTAAAGGCAATTAACACCAAGGCAACTCTAGTGCTGGAATGTAAAAGACAATTTGCAAGTAAATCAAGTAAAGGAATTTTCACACGACTGAAACAATATTAAATGTTGAAATGAAATGCTATGTTCATCTTCAGATGGATGGCTAATAGTCTGACAAGTGGGCCCTTGCAAAGTTCTGTCTTCCTCCTAATCTTCCTTCCACACAAACAACCTGTTCTTGCACTGTTGCAATCTGCTTGCACTAGTGCAGGTATAGTGTCTCTGTGTAAAAGTATATTTGACCTTCCTTACTAAAGACTTAGTCTTAGTGAAGGTGCTCTAAGCCTCAGGGCTTAGAGCACTCTGATTCTGTGACAAGGGACCACCTCTTGCACCGAGGCAGAGTTTCCTTGACCCAGCTTCCAAATTAATTTCGAAAGGAGTGAAAGATGTGCTGAAAAAGAATTTCAACTGTAAATGAAATCCTGAAGTAAATTATCTGTGGAAAAGAAAATGCTTTAATTCATTGAACCTTGCAAGGAAATAAACTTCATGAAATAAAAGCAATTCAAAGGAATCAAACAGTATTCAATGTGTTTTGCATGTGTTAATTAACTTTGGTAATCCACTCAAAATGCTTATGTTCTTTGCAAGTATAACATGGTCATGATAAGTTTATGCAACTGCTTTCAGATCCTCTAAAGATGTACTTTTAATGCTGAAGACAGTTACTAAGTTAACGATTCATTCACTTGCAAAATAACTGGAAATAATATGCAGGTAAGTAATTCAATGTTCGTTGCAAAATGAATGACTGAACCAAAGTGTAGGCAACCGCATTGCAGGAAAGAGTTCCTTGCACAATTCGATAAAAAATGAATTAAGACAAGGATTGAGAGTAAATAAAATGCAAGAAAGGAATTTCATAAACGAAATAGACTCAGCTAACTCTCAAACCACAGATCTGTTTCACACTTTAACTACAAAATAAATTTAAATTAGAATCTCAGAAATAAATATTAAAAATGTAACATCACACAACGGTAAAGTAAATAGTCACACTGTCTTTTTAAGTAATGAAAGTATGAGGGGTAAACAAGCTAGGTTGGTTGGGCCCTAGCCAACCATCTCATTCCCCTTCTAAGGAATGAAAAAGCTCAGCACTTCAAATATACATCAAAGATAAATTAGACGTTGTGTATGAAAATCATGGTAGTTCTCTTGTATTACTCGATTCGGAAAATGTACATAACAGAGCAAGTCCAACCCCAGAGCTGAGGCGATAACCAGATTACATAGAACAAAATTACAGTCAATGGTTCGCTAGCTAATCCTACCTATGATCTATATCTTATACATCCTTTCGGCCCTAGCCGTTTTCACTAATTATAGACATTTTCTTATTCAGGCCTTTTGGCCAAACAGACTAGAAACCAAAATTACAAAATCGGCCAGCAGTTATAATGCACATGTATCTCGCTTGGTCGTAACTTAACTTTGGAAAACATTCCCTGATTGTGCGCCACATGTTATCCTTCTTCAGTTCATCAGCAACTAAACTCGAAGCTAAGGATCGAGACCCGTCCTCGTGGAAGATTTAGCTCTCGGAAATCTCGGACAGTCTTCGTGGTGGTGCAGGAATCTACCTGCACTAGTCATACTCATTCATAATTAATACTAAGTTCCATGATTAATCTAGGAAATTAACATGAGTTACAATAGGTATGTAAATAGGCATGAAATCCATATAAAAATGATTAATAAAGTGTTGTAATAAATCTTAATGTAAAATATGAGCATGTGCAGGAATGGGTATCTATCTTGGACTAGTGCAAGAAAGAGAGGTATTTATTGAGATAAAACAAAGGCTAATATTTATGGAAATGGGGCAGAAATAGGAAAATTTGGGACACCAACAACAGGTATATTGTGAATATCATCAAATTTGTCATCCACAAGAACAAATGTGTCCTAAATCAATCTATTTATACTATCATTCTCAATTGTATTATGAGTGTTATCTTCTTCAATAGGAGTAACTTTATTTGCAATATTCGCTCAATCTTCTTCATTGTACACAGTAGGATTTGTAATACCACTTGGCACATTACGAAAAAACACTCTAGATGCCCTTTCTTTATAGTTAGGAACAATAAATATAATTTAATGTATGTAACATATATTAAAAGGATAGAAACTTTTACAAATACAATCGATACAAAAACATGTAATGAATAACTTACCAAGGGATGTTTTTCATACCCTCCTTCATTGTGCTCATACTGTCTACAATGTCTTTCAATGGTTTGTTATTAATAGTATTCTTTTATTAAAGCCCTAGCATTGTATGCAAGGGAAATAACATTTCTTATCACCCTTTGCATTCAACAATGTAAATAAATTTTAAAGTGTCCTTTCATTTTCCTTTGGAGTAAAGATATATGGCATTATATTTAACTATTACAAGAACATCCAATGAAGAAATATAAGTAAAATGTAGTATATTTAACCAATATCACACACGTAAATGCACTTCTATAGGCCTAAAATCATAACACACATAATAGAGAGGAAGGGGAGCTATGAATTTAAGAGAGAAGAAGAGGAAAGGGGAACAATTATATGGTTGTCATTTTGTCAAACAGTTGGGGAACATGTTTCCAACATTTCATGTAAACATTTTGTTAAATGGTTGCATACATGCATCAACTCTGCACCTTCCTCACTATGTCAAAATGAAATATTCTAAAAAAAAAAACCTTGATAAATGAGAAATCACAAGTGACTTTAATGTTTGTTTTATGTTCTTGAACTTCTCACTTAGTTATGATATCTTTGGGACATCCCTGTAGGCATCAAAGTGGATTTGCAAATGATTAAACACCTTAAGAAGATAGTTAAATTGTAGGTTAGTAATCATAGTAAGTCCACCATCTTCCAAAGGAAGCATTACAATCAGAAGAATATTTTCAAACAAACCCAACAAAAATATATGGCAACAAAATCATAAGTAGATCCCTTGTTGTGGCTTGGATAATAACTACCCAAATATTTCATAATATATTATGTATCCATGATCAAAGTTGTGATTATGCTAGATATCTCAATATTTGTTTGCAAATGAAAATATAAATATGTAGACATGTGTAAAATGATCTAATACACCCTCAAAATTTTAAATCACTCAAATTACAAGTGTTTGAAGACTTGAGCGTGCTTTTTGGTGAATCCTGGCATGCATTTTGCACAAGGTCAAAAATCATAGTTAAAAATAAAAACATGTATTTCTTATGTGTTACCATGCCTTTTTGGATGTGGAGCCTCTAAAATGATTGAACTAGAGTTTTATGCAACAATAAAAACTCTAGTCTTATTGTTTTATGTAATAATAGAAACTAGCTTAATAGAGCGCATGGTTTGCATTTTCAAACCAAAAACCTTATGCTATGCAAAAAGACTAAAAAAGTTCCTTCTAAATGAAGAGATCAAATTGTTAAAATTGGCCTTGTTAAAATGCACAATGGCTTGAGGGAAATGAACACCCAATGGTGAAATTCATATAATGGTATAAGGGATATTAGGGAAATGCACACCCTAGGAAGAAAATCGCATGCCTTTTGTTGGTAATTGCATGTTAAACATGTATTGAGGAAAATGCATGGCTTTGTTTGGGACAAAAGTACACGTCAATTTGAGAATGCATGGTAAGTACATGGGATTGCATATTTACATAGTAAGGAGGAATATCCGCAATTTGTTGTGCTGAGAGGCACATTATACATGAAAATATGATAGCGATGTGTGATTTCATTTGTGCTCAATGTGGAGTTGACACGTGTCCTTGTAAAATTTTAAAAAACATAAAAATTTACCTAAAAAAATAAATAAATAAAAAATAAAAATTAATTAATTAAT
Organism: Pinus tabuliformis; assembly: GCA_031772625.1. Lineage (NCBI taxonomy): Eukaryota > Viridiplantae > Streptophyta > Pinopsida > Pinales > Pinaceae > Pinus > Pinus tabuliformis. Next base: position 717,527,381 of record CM062820.1, on the reverse strand, counting down.
TAAAAGAAAAAAAAATAAAAAATAAAAATTTAAAAACAAAGAAAGTAAATAATAAAAAAAAAAAAGTAAAAACATATAAGAAAGGCATACATAGTCTTGACTGATAGAGATATTTATATTTCTAACTGTTACACCAACCTAATATATGTTAAAATTAAATATAGAAAAAAATTCCCAAGGCAAATTGTTAGGACATTCAATTATTCTTACAAAATTTTGAACTATGTGAAAAAAATAGACTGGACAAAACATCAAATCACTTCTGTTAATGATGTTCTTTAACTTCTCAACTTGTTTTTCATAAAGATTTACATCTTCACTCTAGAATAAATATTCAAGTACTAAGTCGTGTTTAATAATTATTCTATTTCTTGCTAGAACAATGATCATGAGTCAAAGAGAAATAATTACTATTTTGTAGTCTACGATATCAACCATTTAATTAGAGACTTATGATGTAAAAATATTATGTTAAATGCTAGATGGCTAACCTAACAGAGGAAAAGAGCATGAAAATTGATTTGTGAGGTAAGAATACTACATTTTCAGTTAGGAGGCTAATGAAGACGAGAAGGGTAGATATTTAGGGTAGCTAGTGAGAGCTTTACCAAATAATATAATTAGATTTATATATGTTCCATCCTATATCCATCTAACTATGGATCTATCATGTGTTGAGAGGGATCAAATCCCTTGAGGTGCAAACTTTTCCTCAAGTTCTACACTCCAAAAAGAAGGTTTGCACTTCTTGAGTGTAGAACTTGAGGAAAGGTTTGCACCTCGAGGAATTTTATCCCTCTCAATGCATGATAGATCTAGAGTTAGATGGATCTAGGTTGTTTAATGACAAATTCACACTTTCATAATCAAAATACACATTTTTGACATGTTTTGCAACCCTGTGATCAACTAGACCCTAAATGTTTATTTCTTATCCTATATCAATGGGTTTCATAGGAATGTGAATGAAAATGTATGTTGATCGATTATGTAAGATTGATGCTATTATGGAATATCTTATAACAACCTTGAACCCACGTTTGACATTATGTTAGAAAACATATTGTTGGCTTGATGGGGCCTGACCCAGGTTCAATGTTAGTTGCGCCAACCAACAAAACCCTAACTTCTAGCCCTTTAAGCAACAACCCACATAGCGCAGGCTGCAGTCTCACCCGAAGCAATATTGTGGGATGACAGAACCAATTTTCTACATCCAAAGGTCAATGTGATAGGTTCCTGTGGTTCCCAGGGCTTACTAGGGCTTACTTCTATCTTTGTGAACCCTAATCCTTCTTAAACAGATAATTACAGTAAATTCTCTTAAATAGTATCTAGATATTTGCGAAGGCCTTTAATCATCCATAACATGCATAAATAGTACTGACCTATTACTTTCGTGCACCAGATAAGAATTAATTCATATAAATCTCAACCCAGAGTGAAAATACAAAAACTTGCAGAAATATGAAATAATACACAGATACACAGGAAATGCCTCAAAATTGTCTTTATTAAGTATAATCATTCAAGTACAGACTCCCTTTCCCTACGCACTCAGCTGCAGGGGCCCAGACACTCAACGTGCGAACTTACCAAGGTCTCTGTGCAATCAGCTACAGGAGCCTTCCCCTTCACCTAAGTATAGGAAACATACCTTTCCTATCTTAGCTTACTTGCCCTTTCAAATATCTTTAACAATTAGATTATCTCTTAGACTCATTATGACTCTTCTATTTATAGCTTTTCTTTTATAATACCATGGTCCACAGACCATGGGCAGGTCTCAAAACCTTCCTATCACCTACCCACCTAAGGGACTAAGGCCTCTTTGACTCTGACTCTACATTTTTAGTTAGGAGGCTAATGAAGACGAGAAGGGTAGATATTTAGGGTTGATAGTGAGAGCTTTACCAAATAATATAATCATAGTTATATATATACCATCCTAGATCCATCTAACAATGGATCTATCATGTGTCAAGAGGGATCAAATCCCTTCAGGTGAAAACATTTCCTCAAGTTCTGGACTCCAAAAAGAAGGTTTTCACTTCTTGAGTGTAGAACTTGAGGAAAGGTTTGCACCTCGAGGGATTTTGTCCCTCTCAACACATGATAGATCCAGAGTTAAATGGATCTAGGTTGGTTAATGACAAATTCATGCCTTCATAATCAAATTACACATTGTTGACATATTTTGCAACCCTGTGATCAATTATACCCTAAATGTTTCTTTCTTAGCCCATATGAATGGTTTTCCTAGGAATGTGAATGAAAATGTATGTCGATCCATTATGTATTATTGATTCTATTATGGAATATCTTATAGAAACATTGAACCCATGTTTGACATTATGTTCGAAAACATATTGTTGGCTTGATGGGGCCTGACCCAAGTTCAACATTAGTTGCGCCAACCAACAAAACCCTAATTATTGGCCCTTCGGCAACAACCCGCATAGCGCAAGCTGTAGTCTCACCTGAAGCAATATTAGGGGATGACAAAACCAGGTTTCTGCATCCAAAGGTCAATGTGATAGGTTCTTGTGGTTCTCAGGGCTTACTTCTATCTTCACGAACCCTAATCCTTCTGAAACAGATAATTACAGTAAATTCTCTTAAACAATATCTAGATCTTCGTGAAGGCCTTTAATCATTCATAACATGCATAAATAGTATTGATCTATTACTTTTGCGCACCAGATAAGCATTAATTCATATAAATCTCAACCCAGAGCGAAAATACAAAAACTTGCAGAAGTAAGAAATAATACACAGATACACAGGAAATGTCTCAAAATTGTCTTTATTAGGTATAATCATTCAAGTATAGACTCCCTTTCCCTGCGCACTCAGCGGCGGGGGCCCGTGCACTCAGCCTACGAACTTACCAAGGTCTCTGCACACTTAGCTGCAGGAGCCTTCCCCTTCCCCTAAGTTCAAGAAACAAACCTTTCTTGTCTTAGCTTACTTTCCCTTTCAAATATCTTTAACAATTAGATTATCTCCTAGACTCGCTACGACTCTTCTATTTATAGCTTTTCTTTTACAATACCATGGTCTGTGGACCATGGGCGGGTCTCAAAACCTTCCTATCACCTACCCACCTAAGGGACTAAAGCCCCTTTGACTCTGACTATATTCATGCTCCGCTTCCAAATTTCGCAAAGACTTTACATCTTTACAAAAAGAAATTACAAGATTTATCAAAATTTACCTCAGGGACCCCTTCCCAACACATACTTAGGTTTTTAAACTTGTATATTAAGTTGTTGCAAAATTTCCAAATGACATTTCTTAAAACCATAATTTATGCATTATGGCTATGCTAGCTAGTTTTTTTAGTATTAATCCTTTGTTATTTTGCTTTCAAAATTACATTTAGGGCACAAGATCGATCAACAACAAAGCTTGAAGCATGACAACAATATATGCATTATGAACTCAAGCGTGTCACTTGTGAGAATTGAAGCCAAACGTGGAGGATAACAAAATTCCTCCCAACTACCAGAGCAACACCTAATTGGCACATTCACGTTATCATTGTTAAAACTATTTTTCAAATTCAAATTACAACCCTTTATATTCCAACAAAAAAATTTGTTGGAAACCTTTGAGCACTACTGAGTGGCGAGCGAGGGGGTGAATCAGTAGTGTGATCTTCTTACAATTTTTACCAATTATTACTTCAATTATTGAATCACACATACATGCACCAACAACTCATTAGATTATCCATGCATATAACCATATAAGCAGCTAAATCATAAACCATGTGAGAAACATAAACAATAACAATCCACACAATAACATCATCACACAATAAGACACATGATTTCTTGTGGAAACCCTTCCGAGAGAAAAACCACCCTTGTTACTGCTTCTATGCTCTGAATTTCTATTAGTCAAGAAAATTGGTACTTTACATAGCTTGCTGACTCCCATCAGCATGGAGAATCGACCTCATATACATATTACCGACACTAATCAGCTAGGAGACTTGATACTAATGATCAGCTCAGAAGACTTTGTTCTCTACGGATCTCTATAGACTACCATCCGTTGAAGGCCACCACGATCAGTCAATCCTTGCCCAACTACCATTGGACTATCCAACCACCATTAGATTGAGAAACTTCCTCCTTTCGTTGAAGATTTCCTCCACTTCTCCTCTCTCATGAAGTCATTTCTCCTCTCCATTATGTGGACCTCCTTTCAAGTATTTTCAAACTAGATCCCAAGACAATATTCTCAACAAGAATTCAACTCTGCATACATGCTCTCAGCAACAAGATATCATCATCAAATCAATATAAAGAAAATGCACAAAAAATGTGTTATCCAAAGCAAAATTATGGCCACACAAATTTGAATACAATCAGATCCTCACAACAGAATAATGTTGCATAATACAATTAACAACATGAGACACTATGGCTATGTACCAAAAGAATTAGCAGCTCCTGCAAAACAAGTGTGAATATCACCAACATATACTCTAGCAACATACAAAAACTCTTCCTTAAACAATCTCTACTCCAACAACATCAAATCTGATCTATATTGAATCATGCTTCATATATGCTCACTTTTCAGTCAATAACACTTATAAAATAAAGAATCTATGCTCTCCACTAGGTCTAAAGCATACACTACCTCTCTACAACCTTCTCACTCACATCCATCCATCATCAATCTATCCTCAGCTACAATATCAAGTATATAAAACATGTAGGGCGAAATTGAGCTTGGGGATAGGATCAAAGGTGCACAAATTGGACCAAATCAATCCACTAAGGTCACTACTAGTGCACTAAATGCATTCACATCATGAGAGGACCTTTTCAAACCATTTCTGGCATTTTTCACTTTTTCTAGAAGCCTCTTAGAATTTTCAATCTAATTTGCTTCTGAACAGCGTGAGGAATGCGGAGGAAATCTCATGAAATCCCATAATCACTCCCTTGACATTGGAACTTGAATGGGGTTATAACCACTCCCTTGAGTTGGCCTCCATGTGGTTGGAGCATTCCAAACACCTCCATAGGCCTTTGTGCATGCGACTGGGGCTTAGGCTCAATAAAAACCTCAATTCTTTAGTCCAAAAACTCTGCCACCTGATGAATCACCTTCCCATGCATTTGTACTAGCCTCCATACCTCTAACATGGCCTCTGACACATCTGTAAGTGGATAAAACATGCCTCCCAAGTGTCATTGCCAAGTTGACCTAGAAGGGCCAACAAACAAGGTTGGGAAGTGTGTCAACAAGTCCTCCACTCTCCATTAGATCTCTGAACAAGATGCAACACACTGAACATACCTGCAAACCTCTGTAGAACCTCTACAACATCAACATCATCATAAGAATCCATCACACTGCAACAAGTAATCTTCATGAAGCATAAGCATGAATACCTAAATGAAGGCCTAGTTGCAACTCAACTAATGTGCCATGGACCATCTCTATCATATGTAGATTTCATCATCGCCTGTAGCAGCATGATAAAACCATCATGATATGTCCATCAATGCACATGCCAAGTCCTCCAAGACCATCATGCTACCATCAAGCTCCATAAATTCCAACACATACCGACATACACCATGAGGTTGACATAAGTGCACGATCTCTAGAGTTGACATCAATGCCAACACAACCATATCATTGTCAATACATCATGCCAACCAATAGGACCACCAAGTCAACATCCATCACACAACATATGACAAGTATGAACATGACCATTACCTTGTTGACATCAATGGTAACACAACAATGCCAAAAAACTTCCCCTTTGGCATTGATGTCAACCTCAATACAACATGTGAGGTTGACTCAACAATCCAAAATCTCTCCCCCTTTGACATCAATGGCAAAGGGCCATGCAAGCATTGAAGTACAATTCCAATAATGTAGTAGATGAGAGAAGGACTCCCCCTATCATACACAACATCATGTTGATGTAACCCATAGAAGAGTCTTCTGGAAGATAAGCATGAAGACAAGGAAATCGGCTGCCAAACATATCTCTACCAATGCCATGCCATCTCTAAACTAAACATGCTCCCCCTAAGCACGAAATGGAGTTGAAATCGTATGCTCTACCTATTGTAGCAACTCATATGTCTACTACAATAATCCTCGTTATGTGAAAGAGACTAATACCCAAGGACCATGACTTCAACTGAATTTGGACATTATATACAACACATTACAACATAATGCTTCAAGGTGCATAAACATAGTTGTGACAAGTACATGCAACTTACATATGACTCCTCTATTACCTATCACCAACCATGACTCTATGGACCCAAGTTTACATCATGCACCCAATGAAGTGGGGCTAGATCAAAGATATACATCATAATACATGACTTGGACTCCATTGACCCATACATTGTAAATGACAATACGCGCTAGACACCATGGGTCACTCGATATGAATAAGCAGCAAGAACTGAAGCACAAGCACTAGAGTAATACATCTACATGGTTGAAATATAATGCATCAAAAATCATCCATGTCTCCATATAAACAACAAGCAGCATATATATCCAATCAACATCAAGAGCAACATATCAACCAACACCTCTAGTAGCAAGCAACATATCAACCAACACCTCTAGTAACAAGTAACATTACGCCAACATAAGGCAACCATCATCAACATATGCAACATCATATAATACAATAATGAGTAGCATCATGTATATGCATCATACAACACTCCTCTCCATATAACGTCATATGAGGCAACCACACATAATCTCCCCCATGACTACATAGCAGAAACTACCATAACATCTCATCACATGAGGCCAAAAACCCCATTGTCATAACATAGTATGAGGCATAGCATGAACACCTCCAAGTGGATCATAATTCCAACAATGTATGGTTGAAGTAACAGGAACAAATAATGCTCCCCATGAACACATGCCATCTCCAAACTGTAGAGATACCAATTGTTGGGCTGAAATAATCACTTTCGCTGCAAATAATGCTTCCTTTGACAAACAGAAGCACCATATGGACTCATACTCACATGGCCATGACTCAAGTGACATATACATGATAAATACATGGTTGTAGCAACGACATAAGACCTCATACATGACTATTACATGACCATAACATGACCTCATGACTCATGGTTATATGACCCAAAAGATAGTACATCATAAGTACATGGCTCCATGAGTATTTACATGAATACATCAATGAAATACATAGCTAGAATGATCATATCCTATGGATTAATGACTCAGATACATAATACATCATGACAATTACATCATCATTAGCCCATACATATGGCTGCGAAATGATTCCATATGACTCCTCCAAAACAAGCCTATCATCATGATGACTCAATAACTATTGATTGGACTCTCAACCAATACATAATGATAAAACAATAGAAATTACATGGTTGTATTAATCATCATTTGACAACCAACACATGGCTGGTACATGTCACATATCATCATAGTACATCTTGGAGTCATGATCTCAATCTATGCATGGTTGCACATCTTTTCAACCAGTTGTTAGTGGAGACCAAAAGAATATACATTGCTGAAAAGTGTGCTCTTATTTCTACTCATGAAAGACATATAAAGTTGCTACAAACACATCAGCATAAAGGAATGAAAGAGACAAGATAAATCATGAAACCCAATGCCATGCATAGCTCCCCCTAAACTCATTATACCTCCAATAATACAGGTTGATCATGTGGACCTGAAAGTGCATGAGGTTGAAATTAACTCATCAAGTGTTGCTGCAAACTCCATCATACGCTCCCCCTGAGGTTATAAGTATGCATGAATAATCATGGACTGCAAGAGGGAATTCCCTTCACTAGATGAAGAGTTGTTTCTCCTTCTTTCTCCACACAATTCTTGGTTGCTTCTTATCCTCCTTGATCTACCTCTTATCTTCCTTCTCTTGCTTCCTTTCTTGCTTCACTTGATTTGAGCTAGATCCTCTTTGTTTTTACTGCCTTTGACGATTTTGTCTTAAGTAACAAGGCAACAAACAATCTCTTGCCACATGGCCAAATCTATGGAAAATATAGCACTCCACATGGCTAAGAGGATCAACTCTTCTTCTGCTCATGCTAGATCTAAACCTTGACTGAAATGTATCTCTCCTCTAATGGTTGGACTTGCAATACAATAACCATAAAAATTACAAGTATACCTACTGGCCATTCTTCTTGGCTACTAGAATTGCTAGAATCTTTGTTGATAAGGTTTATACATTCTGCTCCAACAATTTGTTGCAACATGCCCAAAATTGTGTCAGTTGTAACACTATACATTATGAACAAAAGCAACAAAAGGACTTTGATTCCTTTGAAATTTTACAAGTATGTCACGATCATCTCTAGGAGCAAAGGATATTCTAAATGTAGAAGCTCCTTGATATTTCCTTCTTTGTTGTTGGCTTTGTGATGCAGCAAAACTGCATCTTTTCAAAGTTCCGCGTGGACCTATGGGTTATGGGCCCACGTATACATCGGAAGCATTATTAGTCAGCGAAATTATCAGCAAAAATAAAAATCGAAACCGCAATATAACTTTACCAAGTCCGTTGGTCCTACTTTGATGAAGCAAAGTTGCGCCGATTACATAAATCCAGAATTAAACTATTAAACCCCTATTTAATTAAACAATTAGACCTGACCTCTTGCGCGGATCCCAAATGAATTAAACTCCAGTTCCAACCTTGTCACATCCAGAAATTAAATTAACTCGTGATCATTTTCCGGAGCGATATCTGTTGGATCTCGTACCTTCACAATGAACAACTACAATCGATCCGGAATCCAACCGGATTAAACCACAATTCATAGCTCATCACGTCTAAAATTTGGATTAAACTTCGTGCATTTTCTGACGCGACTACCGTTAGATCTACCCCTTTCAAACCGACAGTCATGATTAATTGAGCTATTAACTCAGTTTTTTATAAAATATCGCGTTCATTTTTGGAATTAAACTCCGCAATTGTTGGCACGCGATTACTGTCAGATCTAATGGATCTGATCAATCGAGCGATTAAGATCTTCTTCTAGTTTCTTCGCGAATTTGTCAAGTTTCTTCGTTTCGCCAAGTTTATTTAGTCTTTGTTCGCTAAGTTTATTCTATCTCTAAACTATATTTCTGTGACCTTGAAACATATCCAGACTAATAATGGTTCTCAATAGACTTGCGGTCAAATTCTGAGGAAAAATATGGTGCAGGAAGGTTTTAGTCTTCCATAGTTAATTGCCTAGAGTATTCCAATACCTCAAGCCCATTATACCAAAGAAAACTGAGCTTTCAACATGTCACTAATAGAAAATGGTGAAATTATTAACTAGGTGACTAAAAAATTTAGTCACCACAACTTTTCGAGGTGAAATACTACCAAAAATTAGCAATATTAAGAGACCCAACTAAAAACAACTAACATAAATGACTATTTTAGTCACCAGTTAAAATATATGACTATCGAATAAGTAATACTACTAAAAATGACTAACATAAATGACTAATTTAGTCTAGGGAAAAAAATATGACTACCTAAGAAAAACTACAATAATACGAATTAGTCGTTTATGTTAGTCATTTTAATTGTGCCACTTCAACAATCTAATATTACAAGTCATAGGGGATTCAAAGGTTGTTTTAGATTGGATGAAAGGTTATACTTCCTTGTACACTTCTTTATTGTATCAAAGGATGATTAAAATTATGGATCTTATTAGAATATTTAGGGTCATATCATTTGATCACATTCACAAGGAATAAAATTTAAAGGTTGACAAATTATCAAAAAGGGGAGTGGGCCAACACCTCCTTTTGCAACACGACATGACCACCTATATATGTTTCAACAACCTTTCCAACTTATTTAGTTGGTTGCACCTATATTTCACATTTCTTCTTCGTCTTGCAAAGTGGTAGTGCTAAAGAGAGGGTATGAACTTTGATCAAAGAATGTTCACTTAGTACCACTACCAAATTTCCGTCATGCAACTTGCATGATGATAAATTGATGACATTTGAATGTTACAAACGTGTAAGTAGTCCACATTCAACTTTTTTGTCTTGATTGTCCTTATTAACAACGACAGGTTTGAATATTTCATTTATTTATCATCACAAACACATAACTCTTTGTTGTCCCAAACATAGTTAATATTGTTGGTGTATGATCTCTTATTTTTGGAATGGTCTCTTGATGATGATAATGAACTATCAATCTCCAATGCTCATGAATACGATGAATTAATGATCTAATGCCTTGTATAGACAATTTATGATTCATTTTGTATTTTTATTGTGCCATTGTATATATGCTTCACTAGCATCTCATGCTATATGGTTAATTGAGAAAGCTTTATCTTTCATTTTTCAAGTATAATTTGGTTGCATTAATAAGCATAGTTATGTAATTAAAATCATTCAAAATTTGTTAATAATTCATGGTTTGTTTGACTATTCGCACACTTCTCCCCGACCTTTTACTTTGAGAGTGAGTAGTGTCAAGTCACTAGTCTTCGTTAAGGAACTTCCTTTCATTACTCAATTACCTAGCTTAGCTCGATATTTAAGGATTCTCCCTAGATAAGGATATTCTTCTTGTAGTCTAAAGAATGAGAGAAGGCCACCAAGGTGACATTGGGTGGCTTGCTTGATGGGTGGGCTCAAGACTTTTTTTTTCTATGAGAGTATTTGGGTGGAGATACAATTTATAAAATGCTTACAAGAAAATTAGTTTCCTTTATTTCCATCAGCTAAACTACTTCCAATAAAATCATGTGCCTTTAATAAAAAATCTAATTTTGATAAATAATTAATTCAATAAAATATATATATATATATATATATTATTATTATTATTATTATTGTTGTTGTTGTTGTTGTTGTTGTTGTTGTTGTTGTTATTTTTTTGTATATGATATAACAGACAACTATAGCATGTTTGTACTTAAGGATCGATTCTATCCACTACCACAATCACCTCCAAGTGTACCCACATTGCCTCACACGTGGCACACTGAGCTAATCGAAGTTTAAACCAATAACATCATAAGAAATGCCTTAACAACCCATTCTATCATCAACTAATCTACACCATGGGGCAAATTAAAAATAACTTTTAATATTAAAAAATATAGGCAATTTATTTTATTTGAAAATCAATTTTAACATCTAATTTGAGGAAACTCCGTAAAATAAAATTTAAAGTGAAAAATGTTAAGCAAAATAGAGTTGGGGTAAATTATAAAAATAAAAATAAGCAAAATGAAATATAAAATTAATAATTATAATTACAATTAATAATTCAATCATATTACTCCTAATTTACCAAGTGTCAGAGGCATAAAATCTCTTCATATACAAACATTTTTTAAAGTGACCAAAATTAAGATAGACCCAAGCTATTTTATATCAATCTATGTAATTTAAAGTAAAGAATTATTATTTTAATGAAAAGTTGCTTTCAAAAATATTTGTAATTTCCTCAATTTTAAAATAAAACCATCCTAGTTCCATTTTAACTCCAGATCTATCAAGCAACGAGAGGGATCACATCCTTTGAGGTGCAGACCTCCTTTTCGAGTGCAAAACTTGAGGAAAGGTTTGTACCTTGAGAGATTTGAACCCTCTCGATGCTTGATGGATCCAAAGTTAAGATGGATCTAGGTTGGTTTCATTCACGTGCAGCCAAAGAAAATGGTTGTTTTCATTCACGTGCAGCCAAAGAAAATCTAACGAACATATGATTAATTTTATTAATAATACATAAATTCATCTAATATTAATATAATCATTTTAAATATGCTAATATGTCTCAGATTAATCTATATATTTTAATTTTAAATTTTCTTAGTTTCCTCAGTTGGTTGTGATGATAATAACTTTAATGTTGAAAAATGATGAAATATAAATTTTGAATGTAAATGGATAATGTGATAGTGTTGAATGATAGAAAATGTGAATAATAAGAATATAGTCAATTACAAATAGTCTTCATTGTGGTTAATCTACATTTATTTTCTTCTATTATTCTTATTGTCACCCTTGTTACTTTTGTTATCTTTTCATATTGATTGTCATATTTGTATATCGATTATATGAAAAGGGTAGGTTAAACCATAAACCATTTAAATATTTAGCTCAATCTATTGTAGTAAACATCATTCCTTGTCTCTCCTTCTCTCCAATATTAATAGGTTGAATTACTATAACACAAAAATCAATGTACATTGTCAATAATTTTTTGTGCTTACACTAAAATCAATGCACAATGCTAATCCAATCACTTTAAAATTAATGTACCATTATACATCCAATTACATCAAATTAGAAATCAACATTTACACTGAAATTAATGAATCTAATGCAAGCAATTAAATAAGATTAGAAAACAACATTTACACTAAAATCACTACATCTAATGAAAGAAATCAAATAAGATTATAAATCAACATTTACACTCAAATCATTTCATCTGGTGCACGTAAGAAAATTGGATTATAAACCAACATCTACACTGAAATTAATGCACCTAGTGCAAGTAAGAAAATAGGATTATAAAGTAATATCTACACTGAAATCAATGCGTCTAGTGCAAGCAATCAAATAGTATTAGAAATCACCATCTACAATGAAATCAATGCAATTAGTGAAAGCAATCAAATAAGATTAGAAATCATCATCTACACTGAAATCAATGCATCTAGTGCAAGCAATCAAACATTATTAGAAATCAACATCTACATTGAAATCAATGCATCTAATGCAAGAAATCAAATAGGAATAGAAATCACCATCTACATTGAAATCAATGCATTTGGTGCAAGCAATCAAATAGGATTAGAAATCATCTACATTGAAATTAATGCATCTAGTGAAAGCAATCAAATATCATTAGAAATCAACATCTACACTAAAATGAATGCATCTAGTGCAAGAAATCAAATTGGATTAGAAATCATTGTCTACACTAAAATCAATGTATCTAGTGCAATAAATATTCTTCCCTCTTCGTCCCCCATATATATCTATATCTCCCTCCATCTCTCCTTATTTTCGACTCTATCTGAACCCCCCAAACACACATACTATTTCACTTCATATCTATCAATATCTTTGTCCCTCCCTCCCTCTCTCCATCTCTCTCTTCTTTCCTCTCTTCACTTTCCATCTATATCTCTATCTCCATTTGCCTCTCTATATCACCACCAAAACATACACTCTATTTCTTCAATATATCTACCTATCCCTCCCTCCTCCTCTCTCTCTCTCTCTCTCTCTCTCTCTCTCTCTCTCTCTCTCCCCCACTTCTATCTCTCTTCCCTACTTCTTTCCTCTCTCCCTCTCTCTCCATCCTCTTTATCACTCCCTCTCTCTCTCTCCACCTTTCTCTCTATATTTCTTTCTTCTTACCTCTCTCTCCCCCCCTCCAACTCCATCTCTCTTTCCCTCCCTCACTCCACTCTCTCACTTCCTCTCTCTCTCTCTCTTACTCTTCAGCCTCCAACTCTGTTACTATATCCCTCCCTTTCTCCTTCTCTTCCCCATTCTCTCTATATCTCCTTCTTTTTCTTTCTATAAACACCAAACATACACACTCTCTCTCCATCTCTCCCTTGTTACTCCCTCTCTCTCTCGACTTCTCACTCTCTATGTATTTCTTCTTCCCTCCCTCTCTCACCCTCCAACTCCATATCCCTATCCCTCCCTCTCTCCTCCTCTCTCTCAAATCTTCTCTCTCGTACTTCCTCTTTCTCCTTTTCTCTCCTACCTCCCTCTATCTTCCTCCATTTCTCTCTCTCTCTCTCTAATCCTCTCTCTTACCCCATCATTCTCCTTCTTTCTCTCAAGTATTATCTCTCATTATTCCTCTCTCTCACTCCCGCACTCTCTCTATCTCTCTCTACCCCCTCTCTCTCTCTCTCTCTCTCTCTCTTCCCTCCAATCCTATCTCTTCCCCCCTCTCTCTCTCTATGTTACTATATCCCTCCCTCTCTCCTTTTATCTCCTTCTCTCCCCCCTTCTCTCTATCTCTCCTTATTTGTCTCTTTATCTCACCCTTAAACATACACTCTTTCTCTCCATCTCTCCCTTGTCACTCCCTCTCTCTCTCCACTTCTCACTCTTTATCTTTCTTCTTCCCTCCCTCTTTCCCCCTCCAACTCCATATCTCTATCCCTCCCTCTCTCCTCCTCTCTCTCTCATCCTTCCTCTCTCGCCATTTCTCTCCTACGTTTATCTCTCTTCCCTCGTCTCTCTCTCTCGTTTCCCTCCAATCCTCTCACTATCTCCCTCCCACTCTCCTCTCTCTTCCCCCTCCATCTTTTTGTCTCCCTCTCCCTCTTTTACCCTTCTCTACCTCTCTCTCTTTTTATTCCTCCTCTCCTATCTCCTTTAGTTTATCTACATCTCTCCCTTGTCACTCCCCCCTATCTCTCTATGTCTATAACTTTATGCCTTTGTTCTTACCTCTCGTATATATAGAGTTCATATATATCACGATATATTAATATATATTATAATATAACAAATTTAGTATTGTATTAAAAAAATTTATTATATTAGATATCATTTTTGGGATTCAACTGCATTAAGTAAGTCATTCACATATAACCATTTCCATGAGAGATAGTCGTAACTAATTATATCTAATATAATGCATTGCGTAAGCCCCCTAACACTTAAATTCAAAAAGAGTAAAGGGATCTCTACTTGAATGGTTCATGAGGCACAATACTTTCTAAGGTTTTTCAAATGGGGTAGCAAGCTAAGTGGGCTTGATGGTGGGGAAAACTCCACAGTTATGCGCTTGAGCCAAAGGCGATCTGGGATGAGTGACCTCCCGCGAAGTCCTGGTTACTGGGTGTAAGCCTCGAAAGTGATGATTGATGCTATGTGATTCATTTCACTAGTTTCAATCCCACTTCTTCACCCCTGTGAGCATCACCTGATGTAATGAGTGCTAAGTGAACTATTCAAAAATCATGATAAATTAGTCAGTTATGACTACCTATCATGGAAATGGTCACCTGATGCAATGAGTGCTAAGTGAACTATTCAAAAATCATGAGAAATAAGCCCTAAAAGTGATGATTGACGCTATGTGATTCATTTCACTAGTTTCAATCCCACTTCTTCACCCCTGTGAGCATCACCTGATGCAATGAGTGCTAAGTGAACTATTCAAAAATCATGAGAAATTAGTCAGTGACGACTACCTCTCATGGAAATGGTCACCTGATGCAATGAGTGCTAAGTGAACTATTCAAAAATCATAAGAAATTAGTCAATTACAACTACCTCTTATGGAAATGGTCACCTGATGCAATGAGTGCTAAGTGAACTATTCAAAAATCATGAGAAATTAGTCACTTATGACTACCTCTCATGGAAATGGTCATACGTGAATAACTTACTTAATGCAATTGAATCCCAAAAATGATATCTAATAAAGTTATTATATTTAATAATATCAATATTATGATATATTAATATGAAAATTAGATTTAATAATAATAATAATAATAATAATAATCTTCTAATATTAGTATTATGGTTAATAGTATTTTTTTCATGGTATTAATAATAATTTGGCCCATGGTATTTTGCCAATAGGCTTCACCTAAATAAAACATATTTTTTTTAGTGTTAGTAAGTGTAAAGATGTTTATGGAGCAAATATAAAAAGAGGTTTTATTTATTTACCATACCTCTTTTTTATTTATATTTTTATTTATTTATCATATTTCTTTTATTTACAATGGTATTTGGCCCATAGGCTTGGTATATAATTAGATGTTGATTTCTAATCTTACTTGATATGTTTTTATTTATTTACCATACATCTTTATACCTCTTTTTTACTTATATTTTTATTTATTTATCATATTTCTTTTATTTACAATGGTATTTGGCCATAGGCTTGGTATATAATTAGATGTTGATTTCTAATCTTACTTGATATGTTTTTATTTATTTACCATACATCTTTATACCTCTTTTATATTTATTTATTTATCATACATATTTTATAAATATGGTAATTGGCCCATGGTATTAATAATTATGTGTCCGAAAGGATCCACCTAAATAAAACCTATTTTTTGAGTTTTCATAAATATAAAGAGGTTAATGGAGTAAAGATAAAAAGAGGTTTTATTTATTTACCATACCTCTAGTTTATTTATAAAAAATAAAAATAAAAAATTTTACCATACCTTTGGAGTAAATATAAAAGAAAGTCTTATTTGTTTACCATACTTTTATCTATATTTTTATTTATTTACCACAACTTTTTTTTTTACTATTAGTAAACCTCTTTATATTTTAAATTTATGTTGTGTTTATACATAATAATAATTAGATTGATTTTTAAATAGGGTCCACATTATATTAACAATGTTAAATGTTAAATATTAACGTTTATGTTTACATTTACATTTAAGTTTACATGTTTATGTTTTTACGCAAGATCTACCCCATGGGGGCAATAATTATTTTATTTTTAATGTGAAATTACAAATAACTTTGAAAATACATATAAATAACCAAAAAAAATATATTAATTAAAATAAAATAAATTTCAACTAATTGAAAGTTAAAATAATATTATTTGAATGAAAGTTTGATTTCTATTTTCAAAGACAGTAAACTGATTCATAATTATTTTATTTAAACTTTGAATTACAAATAACTTAATAATTTAATAATTTAAACTACCATAAATTTGGGGTTTTGGGTGATTTTTCCCTAAACTGTAGGGGTTATAGGTCATCTTGCCTTGATAATTGGCAATGTAAAGGCATTGTTTTACATCTTGCACTGTTTCTGTTGGAAATAATACTGAGAGGGGGGGGGGGGTGAATCAGTATTATCACATCAATAAAACTTTTTCATTTCCATATTCAGATTCATATATGCTACTTCCACAACTTCTTATGATTCAGTTAGTTGATCCTTAATGAGTGCATTAGAACATTATCAACCATATTAACAGTAAACAGGTGCAGTAAAATAGAACAGATCATCACACATAAGCCACACACATGAACACCATGATATAAGGTGGAAACCCAATGTGGGAGAAAACCACCTGCTGCAAGTCATTTCAATCTTCTTCTTAATAAGAAAATTCTTTTACAATATTTATGTACTGGTGCAATCTTATACCAATACGCAGACTTCTACCTGCAGAGAGCTACAACCCTCTCTCGTTCTCCAGTCTCTCCTGGAAGGGAGCTACAACCCCCATAGTTCTTGTACTAGCCGATCCATTTACTAGTACGCAGGCTGCTACCTGCTACAATGCTCCAAAGTTTTCAACTGCTACTGGAAGGGAGCTACCACCCCCTTAGCTCTTGTACTAGCTAAGATACTAGTACGCGGGTGCCAGCCTACAATATTCTCTCCTCCAGGTACCACGTTTCATACATTTTCAGACTGGATATTCCTAAAGCACAACACATAATCTAAAAGGCCATGTTTCATCCAATTTTCATACTGGACCCATTAATATCATTGAAGCACATAATCAATCAATCTTCTGAATCACCCAAACACCAGATCAATACATATACAAGGATAATATATGTGTTAGCACCCAGATCTAGTCCATCAGATCACATAAATATGAGTCATTATGATCCTGATCCAATATTAGTTCTCATCCATCAATACTGAAGCTAAACACAATCAATCAAACAGGATATGCAGAATACTGACACCTTTAAACTGTCATCAGAACCCATCAACAACCAGAATCACCTGTGACTTCAAATATCATAGCTCAAATTGTATACGCTACTACAATGAACCAAACCTGCATATATACGCGCTTACACCAAAGCCAACCCACGTACAGATCTATAAATATTTAAACATGACTTGCAGCGATTTCAAACTTAAGTTATACCCAGTTCAGATCATTTTTCAATATACAGATCTAGAATAAGCATAATCAAATATATAGAGATAGTTCATTTCAAACCATTTGATCCCGATCTATCCTTAGATATTGTTCTCCATCAACCGGTGAGATCCCTCTTTAGCTCAGATCCAGATCTGCACCATACCCCAATCACAGTATTCTATATCTAGCACTTTATCAGATATTCAATAATTCAAATGATACTTTGCCAAATGATCTCCTTCCTCTTTTATAGCCTTAGTCCATTCTCAATACCACGGTCCAAAACCATAGGATCAAAAAACTGTTGGACTAATACCATGAACCAACCATGAAAGTGCGTGAGATCAACACTTTTGGATGCAATACCACGGACCAAAACCATAGGATCAAAAACTGTCGGACTAATACCATGAACCAACCATGAAAGTGCGTGAGATCAACACTTTTGGATGCAATACCACGGACCAAAACCATAGGATCAAAAACTGTCGGACTAATACCATGAACCAACCATGAAAGTGCGTGAGATCAACACTTTTGGATGCAATACCACGGACCAAAACCATAGGATCAAAAACTGTCGGACTAATACCATGAACCAACCATGAAAGTGTGTGAACTTTTCTCTTGCATGAAGGGAACTTTTCTCTGCATGAAAGTGCGTAAACTTTTCTCTACATGAAATAAAATTTTCTCTGCATAAAAGTGCATGAACATTTCTCTACATGAAATAAACTCTTCTCTGCATAAAAGTGCGTGAACTTTTCTCTACATGAAATAAACTTTTCTCTGCATAAAAGTGTGTGAACATTTCTCTACATGAAATAAACTCTTCTCTGCATAAAAGTGCGTGAACTTTTCTCTACATGAAATAAACTTTTCTCTGCATAAAAGTGCGTGAACTTTTCTCTACATGGAATAAACTTTTCTCTGCATAAAAGTGCGTGAACTTTTCCCTACATGGAATAAACTTTTCTCTGCATAAAAGTGCGTGAACTTTTCTCTACATGGAATAAACTTTTCTCTGCATAAAAGTGCGTGAACTTTACTCTACATGAAGGAAACTTTGTTGCACTATAATTTATCAAATAAATTTGCTGCACTATAATTTATCATTTGTGTGATTTGCCATCAAGTACAACACTTGTCTCATAATGCCAACAATCTCCCCCTTTGGACTTGTCATACTGAGAATTGTCATCTAATATCTCTTCCGTAAGTGAGTTGATCTTCTATGAGTTGTTTGCCATCAAGTACAACACATGCATCATAATGCCAACATTCTCAACCTTTGGACTTGATGGCAACAATACCAAATCACTCTCCCCCTTTGACATCAAGGGCAAAGGGCGAACCAAGATATTCTCTTTCCTAGAAAGGCATTCCGCTGTTCATACTCCCCCTAAGTACCTGTTGAAATCTCTGAATGAGCTCCCCCTTTGTATATGCCAAGGTGTACCAATCTGTTCATGCTACATGCTGAAAGCTCTACTCTTTCTGAATTGTGTTGTTCATGCTCCCCCCGACTGTAGGAAATATCTGCAAAAGATGTTCTCCAAGAACATGACTCTATACATCATACGTGACCTTCCTAGCACCAAATACTCATACATACATCCATCTCCCAACCAAGTGGGGATATACCAGAAAATGACAACCAAGTACATTACATCTTCATCCCAGGCATAGTGGGGAAACCAAAATAGGCCGTTACATGACCTTGACACCATAAAAGAGATACATGACATAGAGACGAAATATCTAGATCAAGACTTATGAAAGTCACCAATAATTGATAGCAGCAACATCTGTCAATCACCATTCAGATCAGCAACCATGATTTCCTTCTGTTCTCCCTCTGCAAATGTTCCACCTGAAACCAACAACAGATGTGAACTAGAACCAAAAGCTTCTATGATAATGCCAACAATGCATCATTAGAAGTTTATCTACTCCCCCTGAACCTGTGCCAGATGGTCTCTGTCAGACCCAAATCAGACTGTTCTCACCCTGAGTCTGGCCCACTGATTTCCTCCATATTAACATATACGCAATTGTATCCACAGAAACAAGCGTGTATACGCGGATACTCCTTATGAAACTCGCGTACAACCAATTCCAGATCAGCAACCTGTAAATTTCCTATGATAGGGTATGTCTGCAGATAGATATCAACTCATCATCATAAAATCATTCACATTATATCATATGTGTAAAACACCATAGCCATCCAGATCTGCATGGACCAACTATCATCAATTGGGAATATCAATCAACATATGTACGAAACAACCTATCATATAGGTAAGAACTCATCAGCATCATGCCTCCAACAATGCAACTTTGAATAATCATCCATGTATCCAGCCAACAATCCTCATCCATATATGTGCCAAGAGCAATCATAATATATGATATTTATGCATATGACAACAACAGCATATGAGTGACTCATCATCAAGTAAAGAAGATGTGAAATCAAGCTATGTACTTCTCCTTATCCTTATGAAGATCACCATGTAATCACCATTAGAGAATCAACCACAAATCTGATCTAAATATCAACTATGTAACCCCAAGAATCATCTGAACAACTCATAATCATAGCAAAATGAATCATTTATCCATATACGCATCATCACCAAGGACTATTAACCATAATGCCAACAAATCATTAAAAGCATATTCTCCCCCTAAACCTGTTCCATCTTGGTTACTGTCAGATCTGATCATGCATATCAACAAGAAGTATCAAGACATCATCATTATCAAGTTAGAAACAAAAAAATTCTAACCATCAAGTCATTTCCACACATCATCAGCAATTGTACCATTATCAAACAACGCAAATAATAAACCGAATCATAACTGATCCTTTTCCTGAACCTGTCCCTTCTGCCTTTCCTCAAACAATCATATATGCGACTGTGCCATAACCAACTCACGTATATACGTGACTTCTCTTTAAGAAACTTGCATATGAGATTTAGGACACTGAAGTTTTACACGTCCAGCTCCCTCTGATTTTGTTATGTCTGTATGTTGTGCTATGCCACCTCTTTCTGACTGTACTTCTTTCTTCTTCCACATCTTCAGGTGTGATGATGATGTTTTCTCCTTTTGGTATGGTGCCAATACTTTGTTTCTGCATTCCTTAGCTATATGTCCAAGCTTGTTACATGTGTAACATCTTACATGTCTCATATTTCTTCTATAGCAATCAACAGCTTTGTGACCAAACATATTGCAAGCAAAGCAATATCCATTAAAGTACCTTGAATGTGATGATCTTTCTGCATGAAGGTCTTGAAACCTTCTTCTTCTACATCTGGCTGCAACATGTCCAAGATTATGACATACATAACATTCAACATTATTCATAGGAGGAGTAAAAGATTTTCTTTGAAGAATTTCTTTCCTTGGTTGATGATGAGATTGACCTTTCATCTCCTTATTGAGCATTTCAGATTTTGCAGTCGAGTCCCTTGTCTTACTTTGTGAACTAGATTCACCTTCAATAGATTCATGAAAACCAAGACCAGTTTTGATAGCAGGAGACCTTTGACTATTAAGAATATCATCCAAGACTTTAGTACTATCTTGAAATCGCAACAGTTTATCCTTTTCTTCTAATTTACCTTTCAAGATATTTACCTCAACTTGAAGTTGTTCTTCCTTTTCAAGATATTGCTTCTTCATGTCTTCTTCAGCTTTCCTTCCTTCTTCCAACTGATGCCTTAGTTTGAGAATCTCCTTTTCTTGTTCTTCATTCAGATCCTGCTGCATTTGACGAATTCTGAAGGCACATTCTAGCTGAGATTTTAAGCTGATAACTTCGTTTACCTGTTTTTCATTAGCTTGGAGTAGATCTTTATTCTTCTTCCTTGATTCTTCAAGATCTTCCTTTAGTGAGCGGATTGTGGCTTCAAGACTTTCATAGTAACTGGATCTATCTCTGAGTTTCTTGATGGTTGTGCTTCTTTCATTGACTTCATTTCTTAGAGATGTTACTTCATCCTGCAACTTTTGATATTTGTCCTTGAATAACTCTCGTTGAGCCTTTTGTCTAGTAACAACTTCTTTGAGGGCACCACTCTTTATGTTCAGAAGTCTTTCTTGTTCACTAATTTTGTTTGTCAGCCTGTTAAATTCTGCCTCTATTTGATATCCTTCTTCCTCACCCATAAGAGCACATTCAGTTGTTTCGTTATCACTTCCATCTTTTCCAAATCGATAGATAGCTGGAACATCAGAGGATAGCAAATTCATACCTGATTGTTCATCTTTATTCTGAAATGATTCCAAATCTGAATCTGAATCTGAAGAGCTTCTTATACCTAATCCCCAATCGATTCTCCCACTGCCATAGTTCTTCTGAGATGTCTTCTTCTTCTTAGGTGCTTTCTTCTTAAGCTTCTTTCCCATAGTTCCATGGATCTCCTTCAAGCGATCAAGCTTCTACCAAAGGACCTGCTCTGATACCAATTGTTGGAAATAATACTGAGAGGGGGGGGTGAATCAGTATTATCACATCAATAAAACTTTTTCATTTCCATATTCAGATTCATATATGCTACTTCCAGAACTTCTTATGATTCAGTTAGTTGATCCTTAATGAGTGCATTAGAACATTATCAACCATATTAACAGTAAATAGGTGCAATAAAATAGAACAGATCATCACACATAAGCCACACACATGAACACCATGATATAAGGTGGAAACCCAATGTGGGAGAAAACCACCTGCTGCAAGTCATCTCAATCTTCTTCTTAATAAGAAAATACTTTTACAATATTTATGTACTGGTGCAGTCTTATACTAGTACGCAGGCTTCTACCTGCAGAGAGCTACAACCCTCTCTCGTTCTCCAGTCTCTCCTGGAAGGCAGCTACAACCCCCATAGTTCTTGTACTAGCCGATCCATTTACTAGTACGCAGGTTGCTACCTGCTACAATGCTCCAAAGTTTTCAACTGCTACTGGAAGGGAGCTACCACCCCCTTAGCTCTTGTACTAGCTAAGATACTAGTACGTAGGCATCGGCCTACAATCTTCTCTCCTCCAGGTACCACTTTTCATACATTTTCAGACTGGATATTCCTGAAACACAACACATAATCTGAAAGGCCACGTTTCATCCAATTTTCATACTGGACCCGTTAATATCATTGAAGCACATAATCAATCAATCTTCTGAATCACCCAAACACCAGATCAATACATATACAAGGATAATATATGTGTTAGCACCCAGATCTAGTCCATCAGATCACATAAATATGAGTCATTATGTTCCTGATCCAATATTAGTTCTCATCCATCAATACTGAAGCTAAACACAATCAATCAAACAGGATATGCAGAACCACCTGTGACTTCAACTATCATAGCTCAAATTGTATACGCTACTACAATGAACCAAACCTGCATATATACACGCTTACACCAAAGCCAACCCACGTACAAATCTATAAATATTCAAACATGACTTGCAGCGATTTCAAACTTAAGTTATACCCAGTTCAGATCATTTTTCAATATACAGATCTAGAATAAGCATAATCAAATATATAGAGATAGTTCATTTCAATCCATTTGATCCCGATCTATCCTTAGATCTTGTTCTCCATCAATCGGTGAGATCCCTCTTTAGCTCAGATCCAGATCTGCACCATAACCCAATCACAGTATTCCAGATCTAGCACTTTATCAGATATTCAATAATTCATATGATACATTGCCAAATGATCTCCTTCCTCTTTTATAACCTTAGTCCTTTCTCAATACCACGGTCCAAAACCATAGGATCAAAAAATTGTTGGACTAATACCATGAACCAACCATGAAAGTGCGTGAGATCAACACTTTTGGATGCAATACCATGGACCAAAACCATAGGATCAAAAACTGTCGGACTAATACCATGAACCAACCATGAAAGTGCGTGAGATCAACACTTTTGGATGCAATACCACGGACCAAAACCATAGGATCAAAAACTGTCGGACTAATACCATGAACCAACCATGAAAGTGTGTGAACTTTTCTCTTGCATGAAGGGAACTTTTCTCTGCATGAAAGTGCGTAAACTTTTCTCTACATGAAATAAACTTTTCTCTGCATAAAAGTGCGTGAACATTTCTCTACATGAAATAAACTCTTCTCTGCATAAAAGTGCGTGAACTTTTATCTACATGAAATAAACTTTTCTCTGCATAAAAGTGCGTGAACATTTCTCTACATGAAATAAACTCTTCTCTGCATAAAAGTGCGTGAACTTTTCTCTACATGAAATAAACTTTTCTCTGCATAAAAGTGCGTGAACTTTTCTCTACATGGAATAAACTTTTCTCTGCATAAAAGTGCGTGAACTTTTCTCTACATGGAATAAACTTTTCTCTGCATAAAAGTGTGTGAACGTTTCTCTACATGGAATAAACTTTTCTCTGCATAAAAGTGCGTGAACTTTTCTCTACATGAAGGAAACTTTCTTGCACTATAATTTATCAAATAAATTTGCTGCACTATAATTTATCATTTGTGTGATTTGCCATCAAGTACAACACTTGTCTCATAATGCCAACAATATCCCCCTTTGGACTTGTCATACTGAGAATTGTCATCTGATATCTCTTCCGTAAGTGAGTTGATCTTCTATGAGTTGTTTGCCATCAAGTACAACACATGCATCATAATGCCAACAGTTTCTACAGGGTAACACCTATCCAAACCTTTGGGAGGATAAAAGTGATCTAGATTGTGCGGATGGATTTTCAGTGGATCCATGTGTTTGGTGCCGGTGAAAACCAACATCTCAACCATCAGAGTGATTTCAGATTCTATTGGCATTGAAGTAGAGACAACTAGTTGGGAACTAGAGAAAGAGAGATGTAGTGAACTGCTAAAACTTGGAAAAAAAAACTAGTAGGTTTTTAGATTCGAAGTTCCCTGTAATGGAGACATGGTGGGTGCTTCAATATTGGTTACATGTCTTGAAGTTTGAACCGCTGCCGAAGAATCAATAGATTTCGAGGTTTCATCGAAATTTGGTCCTTGAAAAAGTTGAGGAAACCTTCGGATCCGATGCTGATTACTCATTCACATTGTTGTTGAGCTAAATCAAATATTCAGGTTGTAGAATGATTGATCCAATTGTTACGCATTATGGGAAAGGTCAACTATCTTGTTTCTTGGCTGGTCCAGATATTATGCTAGATATGGTGAGTAACTCTTAAAAAAGTGTGAAAAATCATTTCGTAATTAATTTTAGATTTTCTGGAGTATTTCCCTACTAAATTTTTTTTATTAGATTACGTTTTTCATCTATATCTGGAAGATGAAAGTGGAGGGTTCCAAACTTAGATTTCACATTTTTAATTATTTAAATCATATTTATTTGATTTTTCTGGATCTTCTCTACATTATTTATTTCTATTGGGAGATCAGATCTTCCATATATGTCTTCAAAACTTCGACTCAAAAAACCATTATCCTTTTTCTCTTAAACCATTATCCTTTTTCTCTTAAATGTGTTATTTTTTTGGTTGAATTCAAATTGCAGATATCCGCAGACATGGTTGCGAATGCAACTTTAGCAACCATGGCGTAGGAAAGCATGGCATAAAGGTTTATCAGGTTGCTTCTTTGGTGGTAAATCCCATAACAATTCAAGAATTTTTAAAAATAATATTTGAACATTTTAAATGTAATCCCTACATTAATTGCAAAGGAAACCCAGTATAATTGTTGAAGAAACAATGAAATTGTTGAAGCAATTGACCTGTGTTAATACTATGGAGAATTATGGACAGGATCTGGACACAATGGTTACCAAACAACGTAAGTTGTAACGATATTGTGTTTCTTACTCAAAATTTTGATGAATATAAGTGGAATTTGAAAAGTTAAAAATTTAATCATGTAAATTTTACTTTGCATATAATCTTTGTTCGAGGAGTAGATGCATTATTTTATCTAAAGAATTATCGATTCACCATAATTATAATATTTTTTTTACATAAAATGAATCATTGCAAACTGATAGTAATATTGCAAATAATGGGGTTATCAAGATCATCTACAAAATATATGTTACAGCAATTGAAGCACCTGGAAAATATCTACGAGCCATATGCATTCTATGAAGAAAGGTGAATTATGTGCAATGGAGATGAAATACAAATTTGTTGGTGTTGTATTGTTTTAAACATTTTGATTGGTAATCAAGAAGCATATATTAATAATTTTTTAAATATATTTGTGTAGATTCGATACAATTCTGAAAAATTGTTTCAAGAGCTCTCTAAAGATGAACAAAACAGTTTCAAATTTGATGTGAAGATGAACGAGACAGTTTCGGATTTGATGTTAAGATTATCAAGTGGAAAAATTACATCAGAAATATTCATATTCCCTGACTTGGTGAATATATCTTAAATGGGTGAATATGTATTAGTGGATCACAATGGTTGCAATGGCCATGAAGACATCAATTTTCACTTCACTGGGTTCACTATTTCTGGGAGAGTGATGGGGGCTATTGTAGCAGAAAGTTGTCCAAATATAAATGGAGGTCGTGCCAATGTGAAGGTTGAACTCATTTCCACGAGCAATGATCACATTAATGTTGTGTTTATGTCGCAGGGAGGCAGTTACACATTTACAAATATTGCTCCAAGGAAATATAGGGTGGTCTCTTCCCATCATGAATACATAAACTTGATCATCCTCGAGCAGTATACAAATATCAGGGCATATCAAATCCGACTACATTTTTTTCAAAAAGGAAAGGCCATGATATTTGTCTCTCTTTACCTTCGTTTGATACACATAATAAGTTTGGAGATTCCTTAAGGATGAGTGTCCAGAGGACACAGTAGCCCTCCATGAAATCAAATGTGAAGAAGTGGAAAGAGCGGGCTATGTGAGCCAATTGTTAAGCAGAGGAAGAAGATACAAGGTCATACCTAATGTCAATCCTAGATAGGATGGTGCTATACATGAGGTACAATGATTGAGGTTTATAGAGTATATTTTCTATAATATTCTCTTTTAAATACATGATTCTCATGTTCTCTTAACAATTGTCCAAAGAGGCTCTCGAGAGATGGAGTTGGGCTTTGGAAATCTCGTAGTAGATGACATCTTTTTTGTCCCAAGTTATGATATCGATGGCTTAGTTGTTTCTCAGGGTAACCCTATTTTAGGTGTTCATGTATACCTTTATTCAGATGATGTCCATGAGGTGAAGTGCCCTCAAAGAAGCTCCTTGGCAAAATCAAGCACTTTGTCATGCAATATCTGATGCAGATGGGAAATTTTCTTTTAATTTTATTCCATATGGAAAATAAAGGTTGTTCCCATTCTACAAGGGTGATAATGCAATATTTGATGTTTCACTTCCATATATCGAGGTTCTTGTTGAGCACAGTCATGTTAATATATCTCAGCCATTTCAGGTCACAGGTTTCTCAGTTGGAGGACATGTGGTGACTTCTGAAGGAGTTTGTTTTGAAGGTGTTAAGATATTAGTTGATGGACGAGAAAGAGCTATAATATATGTCCAAGGATATTACAAACTTGATCATGTAACATCAACATGCTACTCAATCAAGGCTGAGAAGGATCACTTTGAGTTTAGCAATTTGGATAATTTCATGGTTGTGCCAAACATGGCTTCAATCCCAAAGATAGAAGCAACACATTATAATATTTGTGGTTCCCTAAAATTAGTGACAAATGGCTATTATGGAAAGCGTCAAGTTGGCTTGAAACATGAGCCATACAATGTTAAGCCTCAACTAGAGAGGATTGGTGATATGGGAAAATTCTACTTTGAGGTTCAACCAGGTTAATATCGAATATCCCCACTGACCACAACAGCAGAACGTGATTCTAGTCTTCAATTTCCACCATCACATATTGATGTGATAGTAACTAGACCAATGTTTGGAATTGAATTTATAATGGCCCTTATTGATATTCGTGGATCAGTGATATGCAAGGAAGGATGTGACTTCTCGATTTCTATATCACTTACTTCTCTCACTGTTGAACTCTAGGTTCAGAGAAGCTTAACTCTTTAAGTTTAACAAATGAGAGCAGTGACTTCATATTTGAGAAAGTCCTACCTGGTGCATTGCGTCTTGATGTAAAACATGGACCTTTATCTGATTTGTTAGATTGGGATGATGACTAGTGTTGGGAGAGAAAGATTGTTGATGTCAATGTTGGTGTTTCTGATCATTCAGAGACAGTGTTTATCCAAAAAGGCTATTGGTTGCGTAATATTTTCTACTCATCTTGTGGCTTCTTACATCGTACAACCAAATAAACAACCCATGAATTTGTTGATTGAGAAAGCATCGTAGCAAATCTGCTTAGAAGCTTCTAGTGTGCACATGCTTCATTTCTTGAATTCGTGCATTTTCTTCGAGATGTCTTCATTAGAATTCAATGTATCGAACCATAAGGCTATATATTTGACTGATGAAAAATATCTACTGAGTGGTGAAATACATGTTGATTCAAATTCTTATCCCAAAGAAAATGAGTTGTCTCAAAGCATTACTGTAGACATATGGACAAAGGAGGGTGCATTTATAGATATGATCAATAATGTCAAACTTGTTTCAAGTGCTAATGGACCAAGCAACATTGCTGTATATCAGTACACTAACTGGGCCAATCTTGAAGATGAAATGGTCTTTGTTTTGAGAGATAAAAGGAATTCTAGTGAGAAAAATAGTTTTGAAAAGGTCTTGTTCTATCCAAGAAGTCGGCATGTTGTTGTTAAAACTAATGGGTGCCAACTTGCTATTCCTTCTTTTGTGGGGTGCCCACGAAAGTAAATTCAAGGTCAGTGTTGCAAGTAATCCCAAGTGTTAACATTAAAATAATTGCTCAAAATGACAATAGCAATGGTCTTCTGAAAAAGGGTGACTTGGTTCTTCAAACTTTGACAGGATCAGATGGTCTATTTTTGGGTGATCCTCTATATGATGATACTAAGTACTATGTTGAATATTCCAAGGGATATCATTTAAAAGCACTTGCATAGGACCCCTTTTGAAGCTTAGTTGTATGCTCATCCAATTTGATCAGATGCCCCACTCGACTATCCAAACCATAAAGAATATTTGATCGTCAGTATTCGACCTTCTGTGCACTCCCTGTGTTTGTGGTCCTCAATAGAGGAATCACTAAATTTGCGTCAAACAACCACTAGATATGGACAAAACCTCTTCAATCGCATTGCTTCAAACTACAACCATGTAAGTCTAGATTTTACTATTACTTTCAACGCTTTACAATGAAACTAGTGTAAATGCAGGTTGTATGTGGATAAAATATAAACCACTGTAAATGCAGGTTGTCTTGTATGTGTATGCAGGGGCATACATGATAAAATATTTGAGAGTGAATGAGATATTGTTTCAAGAGCTTTCATGCTCTATCTTGAGACTCAATATGAAATGTGGAAGTAATTTGACCATAATGGAAATGGACTCATATCCCAATAATGCATACAATTTATTTGTGGACATATTGATTGAGATGACAGGGACCTTGAAATCATTAAAGGAGTTGGTCATATGTGTTGTGCCTTTTCTTAAATAAATATGTGTCTTCTCAATTTGTTGTTCCAAAGGCTTCCTAATCTCCAATGTTTGTTAATGGGTGATACCTTTATCTTGGTAAAAATAGAATTTATGCATTTCTTTTACATGTGTAACGAACAACATGTTTCAATGTTTAAGAATGTTTTCATTTGCTACTTAGTTGTCAGGTATAGCATAAAAAAAAATTATACAAAGCATATATTGATGTAGCTTAGGTTGACTATTATGTTTTGGTTCATTATTATGTCCTGTTTGCAGATTCAGTATATCCAATAGATATGAAACAAAACCAAGTAACGACTTTGTTTCATATATATTCCTTAATGAAAATCTACACTACCTAAATTAAAAAAGTTAACATGCTATAAGATGTGAAAATACCATAAAATTCTTCCATGGTTTTTTTCCATGATGTTCATAATGAATATTTATGTCTTTTACCTCATAAATGAGTGCAGAGTTGGCTTATTCTAGTTTTGAAATGCAATGCAGGAACTTTCAAAATATCCCATACCTCGACGTCTCAGATCCCCACTCTCTCATCTCCGTATATACAGGTTGATGTAGACATAACTAAATTTCATGATAGGGAAATCAATGTATTAGGTTGCAATCTTCAAAGCACCCCTACTCTAGAGATGACAAAACTTCGTTTAATTGATGACTTGAATTATGACGATCCACGATATGTAAAGTTTTTGGAGGAAGTGATGTATTTGAATAGAGTTTCAAAGAAAGCAAGGATATTGGTATGAGAATCTTATTTTTAAATACATGCTTCAAAATCTTTAAATCGTTGACCAGTAAAAAGGCTTTCTGGCTTCATTTTCTTTTATTTTTTTCTTTACAGAAGGGTATGGCCAATGCAGGTTGTATGTGGATACGAGGATGAATTCTACTATGGATACGATGATGTGGACACTAGTGGAATGACCTACTTAGTCTTGGGAAACATTGAGTATGGAAGCGGATGGCAATCTCATGGAGTGGGTATGCGACATTTTGCCCCATTTTCATTTTTTATCATTCATTGTTTGCGCTGGTTCTAATAGTCAGTTTTAATTATTTATCTTTTTGTCATTTATATCATTAACATTCCATGTTTCCCAAGCAAGGTAACATTTTCGGTTGCTTTAGATGAGCAACCTATAGGATTAGGATGTTCCCAATGAGTTTTCAACATTTGTCCAATATGCCTTGTCGATTTTGGATTGTCATTGCGGGTTATCACTTTAGCTGTTATCCGATTTGACATTTGATTGACAACGAAATTCCATGCTTTTGTAAATTATTTGTATGCTAATTTTTAAAAGTATTTAAGAAATTTGTCTTCAGTAGCCACACTTCAAACAATGGATTTCACACTACTAGGTTTAAGGTTTGGGTTATGTATTTGGTTAAAATTTCCCAAGATTTATATCATATCTCAAGTGTCAAGTTTAGGTTATTTATTTTGTCAAAATTTCTCAAGATTTGCATCATATCTCAGCCTTTTGAAATTCATGCATTCATGCTATTCGAATGTAACACATCACGACAAGGATGAGCCCTATTAAGCTCACCAACTCTGTTACTATGCTTCATGGATCATAATTCAAATGGACTTTGAATTTGGTTCTTTTCCTTGGCTAAACAATATTAAGCAAAATCCTCTCATTCAAAATCAACCCCAAGTCATACTCAAAATTTTGACATGTGAATAACATTGGCTTGGCAGAAAGTTTGACACCCAAGTCCTTGCAAGTCAAACAAGACTGTCCATTTTTTTTTAAATTGATCATATCCTTAAATTGTTAGCCCTTGGACTCCTTCATTAAAGAAAAGATCATTCTATGCTCTTGATAATTGGTCTATCAAAACGTGGATGGGACAAAATATGAGTTAAGGAGTAGAGAAAGAAATTTTCCTTGACATTGCCTAGAATATTTTGAACTTTTGGGGGCACATCATGTGACACTACCATCACCACACCAACATTTTTTGGTAAATTTCCACTACAAGAGGCATCCATTGATTCACATTCCTCAACCTGTGACCGTAAAGATGATTCTTCCTAAACATTTTTCCTAGATGATGATAATGATATATGGTCCTTATCATCATAAAGTATGGATTTTCTTTCCTCACCTGTGCTCCACTTTCCCCCTCCCAATTGTATATAAGCATCAGTTTCTCTTGCATTCTTCCCTCCGATTGCAAAGTTATACCCATACCTGAAATCCTTGTCTTGATCTTGGTTCTTATGATTCTCTTCTTCTTCTAAGCTAAGCAATCGGAAAAACATTACCTCCCTACCACCACAAATAGATAAACCATTTTTCCTACACTATCTTTCAAGCTCCACAAGAGGAATACTAAAAAATTCTCGAGTTGTTTCTCCATCTCCAATCACCATCGCAACATATTGATTTGGACCAGATCCATCTGTTATGTCTGTAAGATTAGATTCAGAACTATCAAGGTCCTTCAATGGTGGGGCATCTCCACATATTGAATGAAAGGGAGGGACACCTAAATTTCCAAACCGAAGAAAGGTAGCTCTCTGTCCATTCACATAAGCATATGAAAGGAGAAACTAGTCTGACCAAACTTGGAGAAATTTCATCACTCTCTCCTGCAAGGATGCCATAATATAAATGTAAAAAAATTCACAAAAAGATCCACACAGTCATTACACTAATTATGATAATAGTAAAATTTACGAGTAAAAATTATCGGCTGCCTTGCTAACTGATGGCCAATAGGGGGCTTGATCTTAATACATGATCTATTTTCATAATTACTGTCCTCAACATGTTCTATTATTTAGAGTGATATTTCGTGAATTGGCAGGCATGTTTTTCCACATTTCTATTTTTATATCCCACACAATTGGAATCCTGCTACATTTGGCCTCCTCTACTTCCCTAGGCTACATGTGTTAAAGAGGGTAAAAAACACTAATGATATGCTCTTTTGCCATAAGTTCTTCTCATTTTTTGGATGAATTCTGTGGAAATTTTATTCATGCCAATTATGTGGAAGGAAATAATGTTCCATTATTCTTTTTTATCATCTCTTGCTTATGAGTTAGCATGCTTCTATTGTACTAGTTCATTATGACTATGTCGTATAAAGATCAAATTGAGTGGGTTTTACATTTGATTTCCACTATAGTCAACAACTGAATATATAAGTTTTCTGTTAGGTTGGATGATGGGACAACACACTTTGATTTCCACTAGTTCTCTCTTTTAATATACTATCACAAGTGCACAAATACAAACTCACTTTTCTTTTCACCTTGATAAGAAAATGATGACAACTTTGTATTATGTAGTGACAAGGATAACTATGTATTGGAGCTATACCTTGAGCCCTTCAATTCATCCTTTCCATACCCTACATGGCCATCTCCTATTGGTAACGGAATTCAATTTCTAAACCAACATTTGTCTTCAATATTATTTCATGATAAAGAAAGAACAAAACCATTGTTGGATTTCCTCCAAGCACACAAATACCAAAGCCATGTCATTTTTCTTTCCTTGGTTAATATATTGCATCATTGTGTTTGATAGTTACTTTATTATTATTCTATGTCAATAAATCTCTATCAAATAGCAGAGAAGGATGACCCGGTTGTTTTAGAGATATATAATATGAATTAATTAAAAATTCACAGGGTTATTTCGATTCTCATCTTTCTATTTCACTTCTTTAGACAAAACTATATATTCAAATACCAACTCAATTCAAACCAAACTAAAATAGAGAATCCTAGTTATGAAGTTGTTTCTCTCTCCATACCTTATAATGACATCATTTTTTTGAATTATACTTGAATTTCACTGATAATAACCTGGATTTATATATTTCTTTTAGCACCAAATTGAAACCATGGTAAAAATACGAATATCTCGTTAAATATGACCTAAATATGATTCAAAGAATATCACCTTTAGTCTAAGCACATGGTAGAGTAATTTCTGAGGTGTGAAGTTTTAGTAGAGGTGTTGTTTGTTTATCTTTTTTGGTTAGAAAATAGTTTTCTCACGCTTTTATGTGACTTTCAATTTATCATATCTAGCATGTTGAGAAATGGGAAAGAATAACGTGTGACATTTATCTTGCAAAAATTGATGTTGAATGAAAGGATATATAGTTTAACCAAGCTACAATCCGCTTTGGTAAAGGTAGAGGGACATCTTAAAAAGTTACCTAAGAATACACCATATACATAGTTTGAACATAAGTAATATATGGCTTTTTTGTTTGCAGATATGTTCTTTTTTCTATCCAAGATATCACAGCAAGACAAATATTGATATTGTAGAAATTGTTAGAGGACCTCATTGAGGTCAATTTTTCTGATGTTCTACTTGATTGATACATTCTCATGACAGGAAGGCTTTAAATACGAATTAATATGTTACCAAAATAAATTATATTCAAAGTTTATACATATAAAAGATAAAAACAAATGTCAATTCCTTCATTTGATTGTTACTTGACTCTAGTGTGGGTAGGTTACATGAAATGTGATTGGAAAAAGGATGGGGAGACAATATAGAGATCATGTCTTGGATATGATTCATTTGTTGTTGGAGATCCTTTAGGCATTTTAGCCATCGACTTGGAAATGTTTCTAGTAAGTATTCCTATGGTTTTTAATGTTGTGATTCTTTCACCTCATGGTTATTTTGGGCAAGCAAATGTTTTAGGAATGCGTGATAAGATATCGATGGACAGGTAAACATTTTTTCTATAATTGCAATGTCCATTCCATGATATCCTCATTTTATTGTTTGTTTTTATTTTGAACGTTTATTTCGATTTTGCTTTGTATTTTAACTTTGAAATTGAAAGTACTTGGTATCATGTCTATTTAAACAACAACCAAAGCTTGAATATAAAATTAATATTACACAATATTGATTGAAATCCTTTTAACTATTTTGTATTGAAAGATTTTCATGACTATTAGAAAATTTTACTTTCATGGTTTTATTTGAGAACATGTTGTTTATATACTTTACCAAGTTCATGCATTAGACAACAAATTGTTGTTGCAAATAAAATGACAAGGATTAGACATCACACCTCAGATTATTTGTTTTAACAAGTTATTTACAGCTTGAGCTTTTTAGCATGTAACTTAGTTGGCATGATTGTGCTTAAGCTTTCCCTGAAGGTTGAATACTAAGTTACTAAGGTGTTATTTTCTATGGTGACTTTAATTTATTTATACAAGTCATCTGGCCACATAGTGGCCACTATCGCTCAACTGAAGAAAACTTGTTCGAGTTTCTTGCTTTTATGGGGAAGAATGGCTTTAACATTTCTGATGTTGAGGTATATGCAATATAAATCCTTTATAGTCTACTTTCATTTATATTATAATGTTCATCACCTTTCATGTCTTACAGTTTTCATTCTAGGTTCTTTTGTTTTCAGAAAAGGAACTCAGTATTGATGGTAAGCAGCAAGATTTGAAGAAAAAGGAGAACACTAACACTGGAGCGACAAATGAAAAAAGAGAGAGAAGAGAACCGGTCTAGTGGTACCCTTAAAGCCAATGTATCGCATAAGACACACATATAGAAATTGATGCTCAAGTCTTCATAGTTGGTGAATTCACCTGCAATGACTTGACATCACAATGATAATGTTTTATAGTGATGAATCAACATTTCATGTGTAAATTGTAGTCCAACCAATGTTAAGTTGGAAAATCATATTGTAATACTCGACATTTCATATAATATAATTTCTATGGTTGAAATTATTTATAGTTGCACTTGATATTGTTTAGTAATTTAACTAACATGTGCAATTTTGAATTTTCGTATTAGATGAACCAACATATGTAATTGAACTAACATATGTAACATATGATGTTTTTTTTTTTTAGTCGCAAAATCATACAAATTAAATAATGAACACATAAAATCAATATAAAACTACTAAATTAGTAGTTTATATTGATTAATGACGAACACAAATAAAATGAATATACGACTAAATTAATCGTTTATAATGATTATTAATGAAAATAAATGAAATGAAAAACTACTACTAACTTAGTCGTTTATATAATGAATATGAAACTACCAAAAAAAATATAAATAACTACAGCAAATGATTAATTTTTCATTACAAATGACAACTAAATTTTGCATATATACGACTATTAGTAGCTAATCTATAGTATCTTATAACATGACAAAAATTTAGTCATATTTATTTGGTCATTAATTGGTTTCAAATGATGACTAAAATTTGCATATATATGACTATTAGTAGCTAATTTATAGTATCTTATAACACGACCAACATTTTGGTTATATTTCTTTGGTCATTAATTGGTTTTCTCGGATGATCATATAGTAATATATTTTGTTGTATATTTGGTCATTAATTGTAGTAATTAATGACTAAATCATTAACTAAATTAATGACCAAATCTATGACTAAATATACTGCTAGATGATAAAATTGGCACAATCAATTAATGACTAAGCTAAAAACGACTAAAAGTTGGTCGCGTTATAAGATACTGTAAATTAGCTACTACTGGTCACCGACTGAAAATTAGTCATTTATATGCAAATTTTAGTCGTTGTTTTAGTAACTAATTAGCCATTTTGTACTAGTGTGTAAATCAATTAACTTCAATTATTTTGAAGAGAGAATAAAATCACCCAGGGTTTGACTATCCATGCACATAAATTAGAGAGGTATAGAAAGATACCAAATTTTACATTCAACCCTTCAATAATTCAGAAATCTACATAAACACACATACAGGCTTTTCTTGACAAACTCTGCCAAATTTTGATTTATAATCACAGAAGAACTTACACAATTCACAGGCCTGATATGCAATCAAATGACCTTCATCATATCCTTCTTACACACACCTCTACTCACTAACCTCTAGCTCCCCTCTAACCTCTAGCTTTCTCTTACCTTTAATTATTCAAAAGATCACAATTTATACATATACGGATTCATGAACCAATTTAGTTCAGATCCAGCAATCTCTCACTTTCTCATAAAGTATCTCTTCAGCTCCACTCTTTTCTCAAAAAAATCCTAAATGAAGCTTTTAAATCCCTCAAATCCTCACTCTTCCTAGGATTACTCAATTGTCTCTAAGATTTCTACATTCACGACATATTCTCCATAAATAAATTTACAATTAAAATTTCCTCAAACTCAACTAAACTTAGGAAAATAAATAAAATGATTAAGGGAACCCACTCCCTTTAGTAAATGTGAAATAAGACTCATGGGTCTTATAAGCTTTGACGAATGCTCCTGCATCAGACTCCCTGAGTTGAAATAATTCATGGACTCTTGTTCATGAGTCACCCAACTTCTCATGTTGCAAACTTCATCAGATTTCATCTTCCAACTAGCTGTGTGACCACTTTCAATTGCAGGTGCATTTACTGCTTTCTTTCTTTCTCCTAGATGCCAAAACTTACTTTGTATCTTGCCATCTCTTTCATCATGTTGCTACTCCATTTTTCTGCCACTGTTGCTTTAGTCCTTCCAGGTTTCCAAATCTTATGTTGTTGATGTCCTCTCTCTTTGTTGATGCAAATTTCTTTTGTTGATTTCCCTTCTTTGTTGGTTCTCTCCTTGACTGACTTCTTCATCCACAATTTCTCAATTTTCTCTTTACACTTTGCAACCTTTCTGAAACACGTGGACTTTAGTTGACTCCACTGTCAACCAACTTTTGTTCATTCTCTTTTGCCATAGAAATTATGAAATTTATGTCCAATTTTACTTCACCTCTTTCATTTACAACCTGTTGGTTGCACTTTACATCTTCCCCTTCATTACTATGAAAGACAATCATTTCATCTATATCATCAAGTTCACTTAATAACTTTTCCAACAAATTAAATCTTCCTTCATATTCAGTAAGCATGCCATTTACATATGGCTCCTCTTTCCTGTATAAAACAGAATTTCCATCACAATTGTTAGATTTAAAATTACTATGCTTTCCCTTCTCCACGGATAATTTTGTCATCAAATCTTTATGCTAATTTTCTACAAAATTTATGAAACTGTCAGCAAATTTTATTTCAACACTTTCCTCTGCATTACACAATGTTCCTTGTTCTAATACAAGACTATCATTCAACAATTCAATAGTTAGAATTTCTTGGAGCATATCATTATGAAGTATCCTTTCATCTTTTGTACTTATACCATTGCAACAAAATGATGTTATTTCATCTTCATATATAACAAAAACAAAACTATGTTTTTCTAAAGCTTCTTCATGTTTTATAGACTCATCAATTTCAAAATCACATATTTTCTAAACTTCTGTATCTGTCAACATCATTATATATTCTGTTATCACCAAAATAGGACCCTGATAGGCTGCTGATCAGACTATCTCAGTGTAACTATTTCAAACCAATCTTTTAGCTAAGGCTTAGCCTCCTCAGCCTGAGAGGGCTCTCTCAAAGGGTTAATGATTTACATTAA
Organism: Pinus tabuliformis; assembly: GCA_031772625.1. Lineage (NCBI taxonomy): Eukaryota > Viridiplantae > Streptophyta > Pinopsida > Pinales > Pinaceae > Pinus > Pinus tabuliformis. Next base: position 717,489,311 of record CM062820.1, on the reverse strand, counting down.
AGATATGAATAGATGGCTAACTCTATGGTTTGTAATTGTATATGTTTATAGGTTGAAAGATGAAGGTTGGCTACCATTGGGCTATGGAGTCAAAGTATGTTTCAGTACCACATCAAGATCAGCTTAACATGAAGTCAGGGCATATAGAGTTTTTATGCATCAACAAAACAAAGATACAATGCAAGGAAACACAGTTTATAAATACATGAAGGAAGTTACAGCATGATTGATGAGTTCTAAGTAACATGTATTCATACCACTGCAAGTAAGTGAAAGAGGAAAGCCATGAGACAATATGACATTAAAAACTCTCTTTGAATCCTAAATAGTGAAGCCAAAGCATTCTACCTAGCATGGAAGTCAAGGCATTATAGAGTTCAAGTGCAGAAATGAAAATACAAAACAGTGAAGGAACTCAGAGCATCATTGATGAGTTCTGAGTATCATAACTAAACACCACTGCAATGTAAGTATTGGAAGATGCCATCATAACAAGAACATACAAGAACTCTTCATAAATCTTGAGTTGTCTAAGTAGAAATCTGCATTAGGTTAAAAATATACACAGTCTGCACATAGAGCAGCAACTGAGCCAAAAAGTCTCCAACCCTTTGCTAATTCGACATCTTGCTCTATATAAAGCATTTAAAATTAGGATTCCATCATCCCTCATCAAGAGAATTCGAATTTTCCATCAGTGACACCTATTCTAACCATAAAACAAACCATTAATTAGAACTAGCTGTTAACTAGGAGTGCTAGTGACCTAATACAACTAGGAGTGTAACTCCTTATCATGATTACAACAAAATTATCTAAGCATTTAAAGCATTATTTGACAAATTTAAACCTTAAGAAGTTGAATTTGATGAAGCCTCCCACGTGGTCATCTGACTGCTGAAGACAAACCCTATAAATTAGGGAACATGTTTCCTTGTTTTTAGGTTTAGGATACCTGAAAATGACACGTGGGACAGAAACTTTATCTCCTCATCTATGACACATTTTTCGAAACTGAAGGTGTTTTTTGTAGTCCATGATGTCTAGAACAAAAACCTTTCTTGGTTTTTAAAAATACTTCTCCAGTTGTCCCTAAACTATCCTTGAAAAACACGTGTCAAATAGGAAAAAGTCGTTCTCTGAATTTTGGGTTTCAAAGAAAGCTTATTATCTCCCAACTGAAAACACTTATGAAGAAAGTGAGATAGGTTATTTTATCTGGATAGTTGATGAAGAGAAACCTCCTTCGTAATTCTAAAATACCTTTTCATGTGACCAGGAAATGATCTTGAAAAAGACTGCTAAAACCAAAAGACCAAGCTTGACTTTCAGCAGTTTCCTAGTGCAAGTTCATAAATTCCTCCCACCTCAGAATGAATTTGAAGAAAATGAAAGAGGTTTTCTTAGTTCAGCATATTAGGAAGAAAAGCCTCTTTCAGTTTTCAAAATTAAGCTCTCAACTGCTCAGGAAACCTTCTGGAAGTTAACTAGGAAAAACAGTTTTTCTGTTGAAAGAGGCTGCTTCAGGGGTTTCGTAGTGTGCTACGAAAACTCCTAGTTCAGTGATTTCGTAGTGCAAAACTGGTTTTTTACATTGTCTACGCTACGAAAACACCTATACTGAGTTTTTCACTATGAAAACCTTGACACAAGTTTGACACATGGAATTTTAGGTGATGTGGGACCAGTGATGGGCAAGAACGGAGTGTTGACCCTATTTGACCATACCAACAAGACTCTTTTATAGATCTTAGACACGAAAACAACCATGGAAAGACTATACCAAGACTAACATGAATCCTTTGGCATCAAACTGATGTCAAAACACATGGTGAGGCTTTTAGGACATGGAATGAGGCTATGAAACTTTTTGGAAAAGAGAATGACACTTGTTGAGATGAGATGACTCAAAACCTATAAGACTATGACTAGAAACAAGGCAAACTTTCCAAAGCTTAGAAACAAAAATTTTAGGGTGATAACACATTCTTTCACATTTTCCATAATAATTATATCTTGATTCTCTACTGAAGATGCTTCATTCTGGTGACAAACTCTCATTTGCTTGTCTTCAGCTTCTTGAATTATTACAAATTCCCTGCCATTGCCATTATTCTCAAAGTTATTAAATACATGCTCAAAATACTTTTCTAATACAGCCATTTCTTCCAGTAATCTCACTTCTTCATCAACATGCATAAGCACATTGTCCAATTGTCATTCATTACCTGTCAAACCTGAAAACATATCAAATCTTCATGCTTCTCTAAACTATTCTGATAGTTCACTAAGTTATTAAGAAATTCTTCCTCAACATCTTCGATTTATTTTTCATCAAAGAATACTTCTTGGACTGTAGCTTCTTGACTATGCTTGGCAACTTCATCATAGGTTTGTAGAATACCTTTATGCTCTACACAATTCTCTCCATCACTCAGTTTATCCAAGTAAGACAATAATGTCTTTCTCCCTTCTATGATAAGACTTTGATCCTTTCCTTGACTTAAGTTTTTGAGTTGAGTTCTCTGTGTCAGCTTCTCTTCTCTTCACTTCACAAATCTGCAATGCATTTATTTCCTTTTCTCTGTCCATTTTCCATTGGGTTTCTATCCATGTTAATATTCCTTCAAACATGATCCAATAAGTTTTTAATAAGAGAAGACACAACCATTCACTTATACCTTTTAATTTTCTCCACCAATTGAAGTCTTGAAATTCTTTATGAATCTCCTTTTGTGTTTTTCTTGTCTCTGTCTCATTCACTTTTTTATGTATAGGCTCAAATTCATTAGGTATCATACTTGCAAATTTACATTCACACAAATAATTAATTCCAAAAATATGAGACTCCCTTGTCTGTGAAGATGCTACCAGTACCTTTCTCTTATGTTGATCTGTATAGATCATCTCTTCATCACTGTCTCCTTCCCCAAGGAGAGGTCCTTTCTCTGGTTCACAAATGGATTCTATTCTTTCATTCTCAACTATTCGAAGTATTAATTTCTCAGAAAATAATTCCCTGATAGGCCACTTAACTCTTTTTCCCACATAAAATCCTTGTTTCCATTCTTCTCTGATTCCTTTTTGAATCAACTTCTTCAAACGATTGAGTTATGTCTTTATCTCAGCCACCTCTATGTCAATTTCTTCCTTACTCATTCCTTTGAGTCCAACTACTTTGGCACTCTTTTCTCTATGTCTGTGACTTTCCTCTGTACCCCTGTTATGACTAACAATAGTCAAATTCATTGTTTCCTTTGGTGAACTTTCCTTGTTCACTAGTGAGCTGCAACTAGCCCTTCTCTCTTCTGTAACAAGTCTGTTAGTTGTTACTCATACCAAATCATCATTTTGGTATCCTTTATTTTCTAGGTTTTCTGCACTAGAACCCTTTCTTCTCCTTGAGCACTCTGGCTCAGCTTCCAAAGATGTTGGCTGCTGCATCTTCAATTGCTCACTTCCCTTTACCTTCAGTAATTTCATTTTACTGTTGGGTACTGCCACCTTTTATTCATCTGAGAGTTCTTCTTGCTTCACCTTCTCTAACATAGCTCATGTGCTATGATGCTACTATAGCTCATTCTATCTTTTAGCAATTTTATTGCTTCCCTTGGCCTGCATAATCTACCTCAAGATTCATCAAATATCCTTCCAAACCTATCAATTTTCTTCAAAGATATCTTAAAACTAATTCCCATCTTACTTTTCATAACGAACTCTTCATCTTTTAAGATCCATTAAGATTCCATCTGAACTTCAACAATATTTATAAAGTTCATGACAGACACTACAAATTTCTTCTGACAATGTTTTTGTAAGCAAATCTTGTCTTGCTTCTACAAATTTCAAATTTCAATCCTTCTAGTGGCTCTTCTTTCAGATCTATCGAATCCAGTCTTCAGTCTAACTATTCCTTCAACCATCAATATCATTGTCTTTAACAATACTTAAACAATCTTCATTCATTCTTCAATTTTCCACAAAATTCTTCAAATCATTTAAATGACTTCAGTGCTACAACAAACCACTCTTCTATTTGACTTTAAATTCAAAACCAATAATTCAATCAACTTACATTTAAACATTACTAAGCACTGACTTCAAATATGGAAATTTCAACTGCCTGTAAGGAAAACATCTTCTCCTCTGAAATTTCACTCCCTTGTTATTCTTCAGACATTCAAAACAAGTCTCTGTAAAAATCATCAAAATAAATATTCTTACCAGACCTTCACCAGAGGATTCATTGTTTCCCCATTCTGATCTCACTATCCTTTGTGCTCTGATTTTGCTTTAATTTTTCTAACATGATGGTATCTCAAATGTCTTTTTGATCATTCCAAAGACTTTTTGTGCTCTGATATCACTTTGATGCAGCAAAACTTAATCTTTTAAAAGTTTTGTGTGGACCTATGGGTTATGGGCCCACGTATACATCAGAAGCATTATTAGTCAGTGGACTTAACTTTACCAATTCCATTGGTCCCACATTGATGAAGCAAAGTTGCATTGATTACATAAATCCAGAATTCAACTATTAAACCCCTGTTTAATTAAACTATCAGACCCGACCTCTTGCACGGATCCAAAATGAATTAAACTCTAGTTCCAACCTTATCATGTCCAGAAATTAAATTAACTCGCAATCAATTTCTGGAGCGATATCCGTCAGATCTCGTACTTTCACAATGAACGGCCACAATCGATCCAGAATCCAACTGGATTAAACCACTATTCATATCTCATCACGTCCAAAATTTGGATTAAACTCCGTGCATTTTTCGATGCGACTACTTTCAGATCTGCCCCTTTCAAACCGACGGTCACGATTAACTAAGCTATTAACTCATTTTTATAAAATATCGCGTCTGTTTTTGGAATTAACCTCCGCACTTGTTGGCACGCGATGATTGTCAGATCTGATGGATCTTATCGATTGGATGATTCAGATATTCTTTTGGTTTCTTCACGAATTCGTCAGGTTTCTTCGTTCTGCCAAGTTTACTTAGTCTTTGTCCACTAAGTTTAGTCTGTCTCTAAACTATATTTCTATGACCTTGAAACATATCCAAACTATTAATGTTTCTCAATAGACTTGTGGTCCAATTCTGAGGAAAAATATGGTGCAGGAAGGTTTTAGTCTTTCACAGTTAATTTCCTAGATTATTCCAATACCTCAAGCCCATTATACCAAAGAAAACTGAGCTTTCAACATGTAAATCAATTCACTTCAATTATTTCGAAGGGAGAATAAAACCATCTGGGGTTTGACTATCTGTGCGCAAAAATTGGAGAGGTATAGAAAGATACCAAATTTTACATTCAATCCTTCAATAATTTGGAAATCTACATAAACACACATACAAGCTTTTCTTGACAAACTCTGCCAAATTTTGATTTATAATCACACAAGAACTTACACAATTGACAGACCTAATATGAAATCAAAAAGCCTTCATCATATCCTTCTTACACACACCTCTACTCTCTAACCTCTAGCTCTCTCTTATCTTTAATTTTTCAAAAGATCACAATTTATACAAATACATATTCATGAACCAATTTAGTTCAAATCTAGCAATCTCTCACTTTCTCCTAAAGTATCTCTTCAGCTCTGCTCTTTTCTCAAACAAAATCCTAAATGAAGCTTTTAAATCCCTCAAATCCTCACTCTTCCTAGGATTACTCAACTGTCTCTAATATTTCTACATTCACGACATATTCTCCATAAATAAATTTACAATTAAAATTTCCTCAAACTCAACTAAACTTAGGAAAATAAATAAAATGATTAAGGGAACCCACTCCCTTTAGTAAATGTGAAATAAGACTCACGGGTCTTATAAGCTTTGACGGATGCTCCTACATCACTTTGTTGCTTAATTACTTGTTGGTTCTGCTTGCTTTTCTACTGTTTTTTCTTTTGCTTTCTCACTAGATGTTGGATCTGCTTCTTATTTCATTGGATCTCATTTTTTTTGTTGGAATTATTTTCAATAGGTTTCTTAGGTTCTTCTTTGATGTTCTACCTACATGTAAACTAGACTCACCCTTTTGAAATCCAAGACCAGATTTATCCAAAGGTGATCTTTGGATCTCAAGCAAATTATTCAAGGCTACCATGCTCTTCTCTATCTTTCATTGCTTTGTCAAGGAAACAAATTCAGCTTCTAATATCTCACATTATTCTACCTTCACTTAATATCGTTTCCTCATTCCTTCCTCAACTTTTTCAAAAAATTCCATTTTAACTTTTAAGCTCACAATCTCTTCCTTGAGCTTGGCCCCCTTATCCTCACAGATATGCAACATTTTTTCTTGATCTTTGCATGCAACTTTTAGTCTAGAAATATTAGCTCTAAGACGTTTAATAACATTCTCATCCCAACTATGTGCTTCAGCATGATCAAAATTTGAATCATCAAAAGTATAACTCAACATAAAATCATTAATATTTATACCTTTGGCTTGAAGATTTTTTTATTCCTTCTCATCATCTGTTGAATCATGTGCATTGGAAGAATGAACTCTTGTGGCTGAGATTCTTATTTCTAGAGGTTCTTCTTTTTGTTCTTCTTCTTATTTCTCTTCTCTCATTTTCATTATTGTTGTTGGTACCATCACCAAATATGGATTTCGGCGTATCTCTTTCGCACGTTTCAAAACCACTAGTCTCTTCATATCATCATTATGAAGACTCTCATAGATTATACACCATGTTTGTGCTTCTTGCTGCAAAACTTCATCTGGAATTGGATATTTGCCACAAACTTAACATACTACTCTCCAAATGTTAGATCCACAAGATAAAAATTGAGATTTAACATTATTTCTCCATACCTTGTAATTTGCAACAGTGAGGACAACCATTCTTAAAAAAAAACAAAAACAAACAAAAAACAAAAAAATCCGCCAACAAACCTCATATCTACTCTCCAGAGATCAAGTTGCAACCAAGAGCTCCCACTCTAATACAAATTGTTGGAAGCCTTTGAGCACTACGGAGAGGAGGGGGTTAATTATTAGTGTGATCTTCTTACAATTTTTACCAATTATTACTTCAATTACTGAATCACACATACATGCACCAACAACTCATTATATTATCCATGCATATAAACATATAAGCAACTAAATAATATACCATGTGAGCAACATAAACAATAACAATCTACAAAACATCATCACACATAAGACACAAAATTTCTGGTGGAAACCCTTCCGGGAGAAAAACCACCCTTGTTGCTACTACTCTGCTCTGAATTTCTATTAGTCAAGAAATTTAGTTTTTTACATAGCTTGTTGACTCCCATCAACATGGAGACTCGATCTCATATACATAATTCCAACACTGATCGGCTAGGAGATCCAATACTACTGATCAACTCAGAAGAATTTGTTCTCTACAAATCTCTACAGACTCCCATCCACTGAAGGACACCACAATCATTCGATCCTTGCCCAACTACCATTGGACTATAAACCACCATTGGATTGAGAAACTTCCTCCTTTCGTTGAAGCTTCACCATCACTGCTCTTCTTCACTATGTGGACCTCCTTTCATGTATTTTCAAACTGGATCCCAAAACACTATGCTCAACAAGAATTCAACTCTACATACATGCTCTCAGTAGCAAGATCTCCTCATCAAATAAATATAAAACAAATGCATAAAACATGTGCTCTCCAAAGAAAAATTGTGGCCACAAATCTGAATACAATAAGATCCTCACAACATAATAATGTTTCATAATACAATTAAAAACATGAGACACTATGGCTATGTGCTAAAAGCATTAGCAGATTCTGAAAAACAAGTGTGAATATCACCAACATATACTACAACATCATACAAAAACTCTTCCTCAAACAATTGTTGGAAATAATACTGAGAGGGGGGGTGAATCAGTATTATCAAGTTCTTTTAATAAATCTTCCTTATTTATACTTCGAATTATTTTTTCATGTCAGTACCATGAAAATAATGAGCATGAACAAGAAAAACAGATAGTCACACCAAAGAACACCAGATATAAGGTGAAAACCCAATGTGGGTGAAAACCACCTGCTGCAATATGTCTCTATCTTCTTTCAAATTAGAAACTCCTTTTACAATGGTTTTGTACTGGTGCAGTCCTTTACCAGTACGCAGGCTGCAACCTACAGAGAGCCACAACTCTCTCTCATTTTCCAGTCTCTCCTGGAAGGGAGCTACAACCCCCCTACTTCTTTTCTTTCAAGGACCACTTTTCATAAATTTTCAAACTGGATTCATAAACATCAAGAGATCATCAAGTACAAGTAAATCACCCAGTCAACTGCAGTAACCAGATCAATAGTAACAGTAAACTAAACCCAGAACACCTTATCAACAGAGAAAAGTCAGTCAAATAAATGCCTTAATACAGATACACAATTTTTCTTTCTCTGGCATGCATTGCTACGCACTTCAGCTTCTGCACTTCTGCGTATACCCACAGAGATCCTTGAACTGCTCTGCATATCCACGCACTGTTCCTTTAAATGCGCCACGTACCTTTACTATGCCCACGCACCCACTGCTTCTATCGCGCCACGTACTGCTATTGTGCCTCCGCACCTGATCCTCTGTCGCGCTGCGTATCTACGCACCTGCGACTTTTGTAGCGTCGCGTACTTTCACTGTGCCTCCGCACCTGATCCTCTGTCGTGCTGCGTACCCACGCACTGCGCCTTCTTCTGCTCTGCGTACCCACGCAGTGCGCCTTCTTCTGTTGTGCGTACCCACGCACTTGCACTGTTAATCACCTGCGTACCTCTGGTTAGGGCCGAATTGGCAGTCCCCCAGTGTGCCACAGATAGTCAGATGCCCAGATCTGATCATGCGCCCGAGAGATCACCCTTCATAGATTCACCTTCAACTTCACTTTTATATAGATCAAGCTTTTAAACCGATAACCCAATATTTCAGATCTTAAGATATTCAATTTGCAAAAGATGCCTTAGCCAAGTGATCTCCTTCCCTATTTATAGTTAAGCCCTTATTCACACCATGGGACAAAACCATCAATAACCAATACAAGGGATCCAAACCGGGGCTAAAATAGATCCTATACCATGGGCCAAAACCATAGAATCAAGAACGGCGGGCTAAATACCACGGGCCAAGCATAAGAAACCCCACGTGAGTGCGCTTCTCTGCCTTGAAGTGAGTGAACTGGGGGTACGCACCTCATGAACGGGTAACCTGCGGATATGAACGCACTTCCTGGCCGGCGTACCTGCGGGTATGCACCTTTTGAACTATTCTCCTGCGTACCTCTTAATTTCCAACATTTTGAGAGCCTGATCAGAGCATTGCCACCTGTATGAGTTGCCATCAAGTACAACACATGAATCATAGAGCCATACCAGAAACACCAGAAACATAATGCCAACAATCTCCCCCTTTGGACTTGATGGCAACCTCAAAATCTTCAACGTCATTCTCCCCCTTTGACATCAAGGGCAAAGGGTTATGCTCCCCCTAAGAACATGCTCCCCCTAAATATAAACCAGATCTGCAAAGAAGAACCATAATCCACCAAGCACCATAAATGACCATGAAAGAGATAGAGACATATTGCAGCAATATTCAGACCAGCATCCATGATGTACTTCCTCCATAATGCCAACAATGCATTATATGCTCCCCCTGAACCTGTGCCATTCGATCTTTGACCAATCCGCAACCCAGCAAGTGTATGCATATACCCCAGATGAACCTTGCGTACAACCGTCAATCAAAAGAGATTCAACAACATGATGATGCATCAATAACCCCCAGCTTTTGCCTGAGGTATTCAAAGGTCTCCCTGGGCAATGGTTTGGTGAGTATATCAGCAACTTGTTCCTTAGAAGGAACATACTCCAACTTGACCTTTTGTTCAAGTACTTGTTCCCGGAGAAAATGATACTTGATCGGTATGTGCTTGGTCTTTGAATGCATGAGTGGGTTCTTTGAAATGCTGATTGCACTTGTATTATCACATAAGATGGAGATGGGTGGTATACAAGTGATTTGAAAATCCTGCAAGGTCTGCATCATCCAAAGGAGTTGAGTGCAGCAAGATGCAACAGCAACATATTCCGCTTCAGCTGTAGACAAGGCAATCGAACTCTGTTTCTTGCTGAACCAAGATACTAATCTGGAACCCATAAAGAATGCACCACCACTTGTGCTCTTCCTGTCATCCACGCTTCCGGCCCAATCTACATCTGTATAAGCATGAAGTGTGAGATCTGTATCTCTAGGATACCATAAGCCATAGTTTTGAGTTCCTTGAAGATATTTGAAGATTCTCTTTACTGCCTGAAGATGAATTTCCTTTGGATTTGCCTGAAATCTTCCAACTATTCCTACTGCATGCATTATGTCTGGTCGGGTACCTGTCAAATAAAGTAGACTTCCAATCATAGATCTGTAGGTTGGTTGATGCACTGTTGTTGATTCATCATTTTCACTGAGGCTACATCCTGTGACCATGGGTGTACATACTGGTTTTGTATCTTCCATGCCATATTTCTTCAAAATCTGCTTGAGATACTTGGTTTGATACAAAAAGATCCCTCCTTCTTTTTGTTGGATTTGCAAACCAAGAAAATATGTCAGTTCTCCCAGCAAGGACATTTCGAATTCTTTCTGCATTACCAAGGCAAAGCTTTGACTCATAGCTTCTTCATTGCTCCCAAAGATAATGTCATCTACATACACAACAAGTATTAGTAATTTGTCATTTTCAACTTTTATATAAAGATTGCTATCTGCTGATCCTTTTGAAAAACCTTGTTGATGAAGATATTTGTCCAAGCAATAGTACCAAGCCCTTGGAGCTTGTTTGAGACCATAGAGAGCCTTTTTCAATCTGCATACAAGATTTGGATCATTTCGAAGAATGAAACCATCTGGCTGCTCAATGTATACTTCTTCTTCCAAGTCTCCATTCAGAAAGACTGCTTTCACGTCCATTTGAAATACTTTGAAGTTTTGAAAGCTTGAGAGAGCAAGGAACATTCGGATGGCCTCAAGTCTTGCAACATGAGCAAAGGTTTCTTCAAAATCTATTCCTTCTTTCTGCGCATACCCTTTACAAACAAGTCTGGCCTTGTTTCTAATTACTTCTCCATTTTCATTCAATTTATTTTTGAAGACCCATTTTGTCCCTATAACATTCTTATCCTTTGGTCTAGGAACCAGCTCCCAAGTGTTGTTCTTTTCGATCTTCTCAAGTTCTTCATCCATTGCTTTGACCCAACATTCATCTTTGCATGCCTCTTTCACATTTTGTGGTTCAGTGGAAGAGAGTAATGCCAAATAGCTTGAAGCTTCTGCAACTGTTCTTCTTGTTTGTACACTTGCTTCTTTCTGCCCCAAAATCTGAGATTCTGGATGATTCTTCTGAACATATCTGGATGGAGTCTTCTCTTCTATCCTTATCTGCTCCTCTGGTTCTTCTTGAGGTTCTTCTTCTTCATCATTCTGTCTTTGAGGGTAGTCTTCATCTTCTTCGATATCTTCATGATTTACTTGCCTAGGAATGTATCCCTTCTCATCAACCACTACATCAATGTTGTCAACAATTCTTCCAAGTCTTTTATTGTAGCACTTGTATGCTTTGTTGTGTGGAGAATAACCAAGAAGAATGCCTTCATCTACTCTAGGTTCAAGTTTGCCAAGTTGCTCATCAGTATTCTTAATATAGCATTTGCTCCCAAAGATTTTGAAGTGCTTTACCGAAGGAGTCTCACCATACCAGAGCTCATGAGGAGTTTGAGTGTTGTTCACCCGGACATTTGTTTTGTTGAGAATAACAACCGCAGCATATGCAGCTTCACCCCAGAAAGTTGCGGGAGTTCCAGACTCATCAAGCATAGCACAAGCCATTTTTTGGACTATTCTGTTCATTCTTTCCACTACTCCATTTTGCCGAGGAGTTCTAGCTGTAGATAATTCTCTTCTTATCCCATGTTCTTCACAGAAATCGAAAAATTCATTTGAGGTAAACTCCCCACCTCTGTCGGATCTTAGGCACTTAATTTTGTATCCTGATTCATTTTCAACCAAGGCTTTAAAGGATTTGAATTTTTCGAATGCTTCATCTTTGTGCTTCATAAGTCCTAACCAGACAAACCTGGAGAAATCGTCAATGAATAATATCAAGTATTCTTCTCCTCGAGGTGTCCTTTTCCTGAATGGTCCACATACATCTTTATGTACAAGCTCAAGAGGCATGCTAGCTGATCCTTCCTTCTCTGGAAAGTTAGTTCTGGTTTGCTTTCCAAACTGACATGATTTGCATATGGTGTTGTCTGGAATTTTGATATCTGGAAGACCGCGAACTGCCTGATATTTGCATGCTTTCCTTATTTGTGAAAAGCTTAGATGCCCCAACCTCCGATGCCATAACCAGTGTTCATCATCCTTGCTTAGATAGCATTGTTGTTGTCCTTCTTCAAATATGTATAGATTATTTGGAGTTCTTTTACCTTTGATCACCGTTTTACTTGTATCAAGATCACGAACAAGACATCCATTTGATGTAAATATCACCTCGGTTCCTTGATCACACATCTGGCTGACACTCAGAAGATTATGCTTCAATCCATCAACATACAAAACATTTCCAGCTTTGACCTTTTCTTTTAACTGAGCAGTGCCTTTTCCTTTTATAGCTGCAGGAGTATCATTTCCAAAAGAAACTTTCTTTCCCTTTTCTAAAGCAGAATATGATTCAAGTTTTTCTTTATCACCTGTCATATGCTTCGAACATCCACTGTCAATGTACCATAGATTTTCCTGTCCCTCTGCATAAAATGCTATCCCACATCTTTCTGTTTGTGGTTCCTTTATTCTCCATGTTTTGGTGCTTGAGGCTTGTTCCTTTGTCTGCTGAAACCTACTCCTGCATTCAGAATCTTCATGACCAAAGTTATTGCAAATAGAACATTTAACTTCATTTTCAAGAACCGAAAAGTTGTTATAGGTCCTTTTTGTAATCCCGGTCATACTTCTTTGTTTTTGAGCTTCTCTAGTCATGATCGTTTTATATGCAACACATTGAGCTGCTTTGTGACCAAAGTTATGGCAAGAGAAGCATTGTGCATTGAAGAAACTTCTGCGGTTATCAAATCTTCCGGCCAAACGATTGTAATTTCTATTGTCATTCATTCTTGAAGCAAATTGAGAGGATTTTACTTGTGGCTGGTTGTAGCTTTTGTTCATCCTTAAGACGGATTGCCCCTGGTTTACCTGATAGTCTTTGTTTGTAATTGGTCCCTGCTTTACCTGGTGATCTCCATTGTGCTTTTGCTCATTCCTTCTTGCTGCATCAAGATAACTCTTTGAGGTGGATGCTTGAGAAGTTTCTCCATTATACCCCAGATCTGTCTTGTTTAGTGGAGAACGTTGTACATTGATGATCTCATCCAGAGTTTTAGATCCTTTGACAAACTTAAGATTAATAGCCTTTGTTTTCTCAATCTCTTTTCTAAGACCAACAATTTCACCTTCTAACTTTTCAAGATATTTTTCTTTTTCATCAATCTGAAATTGTAGAGTATCAATGATCATATTCTTTTCTTCTATACATGTCTTGAGTCTAGAAATTTCTTCATGAAAGCTATCCACATCTATAGCATCCATGTAATCATCATCTTCAAATGCCATTAAAAGTTTATAGTCATTACCTCGTTCATCTTCATCACTATTTGATAGACCATCATTGTCTTCATGAGTGTAGTAGCTTTTCTTATTTGCATTCTGTTTCTTGCTCCATATAGCAGGTTCCTTTCCTTTGCCAATCTTATCCTTATGAGGACATTTCACAACATAATGACCTACTCTTCCACAAGCAAAACATTTAAAAGGTAACTTACCTCTGAACCTTCCAGTACCCCGTTGAAGATTTCTGACAAAATTTGATTCTTCTTCTTCTTCTGGCACGTGAATTGCTTCATAGTAGTCTCCTTTGCCTGAAGCCTTGAAAGCAACTTCTCTCCTATCTGATGGACCTCCCTTTCTCATTTCATAAGCAATTAGAATTTCGTGTAGCTGAGACATAGTAAGAATTCGTAGATTTTCCTTTTCTTCTATTGCAGACACTTTAGATTCAAACTTGGGGGACAATGATCTTAAAACTTTTTCAACCACAATAACCTCTTTTATTTCTTCACCCAAGTTTTTCATGCAATTAACAATCTCGTCTACCCGAAGAAAATAGTTAGCCACACTTTCATCATTATACATTCTGAGATTCTCATACTGAATCCTGAGGGTTTGAAGTTTAGCACGCTTTACCTGTTTATCTCCTTCGTAGCTCAAGACAATCTTGTCCCATATTTTCTTTGCGGATTTATATTGCATAACCTTTACGAATTCTGTTTGAGATAAGCATCCTAGCAGAGTATTGACTGCTTTAGCATTTGTTTCATATTTCTTCTTCTCGGCCGAATCTGTAGGAGTAGCTGAAGGAAAAGTGTAGCCTGTATCTATGATATCACAAACTTCTGTACCAAGAGATTGAAGATAGGCAGTAACTCTTACCTTCCAATAATTGAAGTTCGTCCCATCAAAGATTGGTGGCCTGATTGATGCTTCCCTCTCGTAGTTGCTCATGATGAATGATCTTCCTTCAAGTGATCAAGCTTCTCTGAAGGACTTGCTCTGATACCAATTGTTGGAAATAATACTGAGAGGGGGGGTGAATCAGTATTATCAAGTTCTTTTAATAAATCTTCCTTATTTATACTTCAAATTATTTTTGCATGTCAGTACCATGAAAATAATGAGCATGAACAAGAAAAACAGATAGTCACACCAAAGAACACCAGATATAAGGTGGAAACCCAATGTGGGTGAAAACCACCTGCTGCAATATGTCTCTATCTTCTTTCAAATTAGAAACTCCTTTTACAATGGTTTTGTACTGGTGCAGTCCTTTACCAGTACGAAGGCTGCAACCTGCAGAGAGCTACAACTCTCTCTCGTTTTCCAGTCTCTCCTGGAAGGGAGCTACAACCCCCCTACTTCTTTTCTTTCAAGGACCACTTTTCATAAATTTTCAAACTGGATTCATAAACATCAAGAGATCATCAAGTACAAGTAAATCACCCAGTCAACTGCAGTAACCAGATCAATAGTAACAGTAAACTAAACCCAGAACACCTTATCAACAGAGAAAAGTCAGTCAAATAAATGCCTTAATACAGATACGCAGTTTTTCTTTCTCTGGCATGCGTTGCTACGCACTTCAGCTTCTGCACCTCTGCGTATACCCGCAGAGATCCTTGAACTCCTCTGCGTATCCACGCACTGATCCTTTAAATGTGCCGCATACCTTTACTGTGCCCATGCACCCACTGCTTCTATCGCGTCGCGTACTGCTACTGTGCCTCCGCACCTGATCCTCTGTCGCGCTGCGTACCCACGCACTGCGCCTTCTTTTGCTCTGCGTACCCACGCAGTGCGCCTTCTTCTGTTGTGCATACCCACGCACCTGCACTGTTAATCACCTACGTACCTCTGGTTAGGGCCGAATTGGCAGTCCCCAAGTGTGCCACAGATAGTCAGATGCCCAGATATGATCATGCACCCGAGAGATCACCCTTCATAGATTCACCTTCAACTTCACTTTTATATAGATTAAGCTTTTAAACCGATAACCCAATATTTCAGATCTTAAGATATTCAATTAGAAAAAGATGCCTTAGCCATGTGATCTCCTTCCCTATTTATAGTTAAGCCCTTATTCACACCATGGGACAAAACCATCAATAACCAAAACAAGGGATCCAAACCGGGGCTAAAATAGATCCTATACCACGGGCCAAAACCATAGAATCAAGAACAGCGGGCTAAATACCACGGGCCAAGCATAAGAAACCCCACGTGAGCACGCTTCTCTGCCTTGAAGTGAGTGAACTGGGGGTACGCACCTCATGAATGGGTAACCTGCGGATATGAACGCACTTCCTGGCCGGCGTACCTGCAGGTACGCACATTTTGAACTATTCTCCTGCGTACCTCTTAATTTCCAACATTTTGAGAGCCTGATCAGAGCATTGCCACCTGTATGAGTTGCCATCAAGTACAACACATGAATCATAGAGCCATACCAGAAACACCAGAAACATAATGCCAAGAACAATCTCTACTCCAACAATATCAAATATGATATATATTAAATCATGCTCAAATGTGCTCACTATTCAGTCAATAACACTCATAAACTCAAGCATCTATGCTCTCCACTAGGTCTGAAGCATACACTACCTCTCTATAACTATATCACTCACATCCATCCATCATCAATCCTCAGCTCTAATATCAAGTATATAAAACATGTAGGGCGAAATTGAGCTTGGGGATAGGATAAAAGGTGCACAAATTAGACCAAATAAATCCACTAAGGTCACTACTATGCACTAAATGTATTCACATCATGAGAGGACCTTTTCAAACCATTTCTGACCTTTTTCACTTTTCTAGAAGCCTCTTTGAATTTTCAATCTAATTTGACTCTAAACAGCGCGAGGAATGCGGAGGAAATTTCATGAAATCCCATAGACACTCCTTTGACACTGTATGAACTTGAAGGGGGCTATAACTGCTCCCTTGAGCTAGCCTCCATGCGACTGGATCATTCCAACCGCACCCATAGGCCTTTGTGCATGTAACTGGGGCTTAGTCTCAATAAAAACAACAGTTCTTTAGTCCAGAACCTTTTCCACCTGATGAATCACCTTCACCTGCATCTGTACTAGCCTCCATACCTCTAACATTACCTCTAACACATCTGAAAGTAGATCAAACATGTCTCCCAAGTGTCACTGTCAAGTTGACCTAGAAGGGCCAACAAACAAGGTTGCCAAGGTTGCCAACAAGTCCTCCACTCTCCATCAGACCTATGAACAAGCTGCAACACACTGAACATATCTGCAAACCTTTGTAGCACCTCTACAACATCATCATCTTCATCATGAATTCATCACACTGCAACAATTCATCTTCACGAAGAATAAGCATGAAGACCTAATTACAACTCAACTAGTGTGTCATGGACCATCTCTATCATATGTAGATTTGATCATCACTGGTAGCAGCCTCCTCTACCTGTAGCAGCATGAGAAAACCATCATGATATGTCCACCAATGCACATGCCAATTCCTCCAAAACCATCATGCTACCATCAAGCTCCATAAATGCCAACACATACTGACATACACCATGGTCCATCAATCTGCATCATCATGAGGTTGACATAAGTGCATATGCGGCTCTTGATTAGATCTACGACTAGGTTCTTCCATTTTTGCATGAGCATATCTATGGCTCCATATCTGCAGCTCTTGATCTGCTTCTATGTGG
Source organism: Pinus tabuliformis (assembly GCA_031772625.1). Taxonomy (NCBI): domain Eukaryota; kingdom Viridiplantae; phylum Streptophyta; class Pinopsida; order Pinales; family Pinaceae; genus Pinus; species Pinus tabuliformis. Next base: position 717,471,926 of record CM062820.1, on the reverse strand, counting down.
TGCTTTTCGTAAGGTCTCATTTTATCTCAGATCTGCGAAAATTCGATTGACTTTGAATCAAATGCAGAGATCTTGGTTTTTTGATTCATTGTTATTTTACGTGGGCATCTCCAAATGGAGTGGTTCATGAAGCGAAAGTTGGTGATTTATTTTTATTTGGAACAGTATTTGATTCTCAGTACTAAAAGCAGGATTTTTCCTACTAGGGTTTCTTGCAGATTAAAAGGCTTACGGAGGCTCTGCTGCTGGGTTCTAGATCTAATCTTCTACGGCTAGATCTAGATCTAGATCTAATCTTCTGCCTTATTTCTTTGCGGCTAGGTTCTAGATCTAATCTTCTACGACTAGACCTCGATCTAATCTTCTACCTTATTTCTCTATGGCTGGGTCTCGGCTTTCTACAAGCAAATATGTCTCCCAGCTTCACGAAAATAGCTACTGGATTAGTTTCGTCCGCTTCTGGAGGGAAATCTCCTGCCCATATCGTCATTGAAACCCCATCTCCCACTGTCTAGGTGGTCCAGGCCTCACTCAATGAGGCTATGAAGTTTTTCGAAAGTGGCCTAATCTGTTGGTTCAATGGTTTTTGGCCACGGCTGACAGCTCTCCACAATTGGATCTCGGAGGTATGGAAGCATGTCATTTCTGATGAAATTAATATCTACCCCTATGTTAGGGGTTTCTTTATAGTAGATTTTGAAAATCCTGACAGCAGACAATGTATTCTAGATTCCAGCCCTTGGTTTTGGGAAAACACGGGCCTATTCATGAAGCCATGGAACCCATCATTTGATCCCTCAATAGCATTCATAACCTCAACACCAGTTTGGGTGAGATTTCCAAGCCTACCCTTGAATCCCTGGAATCTCTCCTCGCTAAAAGCCATTGGAAATCAATTGGGAAATTTTACTGCAGGTTCCCGGAAACAAAGGAATATGCCAGAACCACCTATGCATGCATCTGTGTGGAAATGGACTTCAACGCCGGATTCCCAGTTGAAATAAACCTAACAAGTAAAGACTATGTGTGAAACCAAAAACTCGATTATGAAAGTGTCCTCTTCAGATGTCGATCCTACTTTGAGACGGGCCATATAGCCAAAAATTGCCCAAAAGCCTCCTAGAAAAATTATGCTAGAAAAAACCACCATAGATCTACATGGTGGGAAGGAACATGAAAACAACACTACACTGTCATCAAAGAAGAATACTCTAGAGAAAGCTCTGAATCACAAGAAATTGGGAAAGAAAGAAACAACTCTCAAGACAAGCAGGGAGAAAGCCCCGCCCAGCGACAAAAAAGTGAACTCGACAACCTCTCAAGCATCAACAGTTTTGAGGATTGGAATACCGCACAAAATAAATCTTTATTTAATCGCAAAGTAGATCTCCTAGACCAAACTTCTTCTCCGTCTATCTTCAAAAGGACGAACACAATAGATCGCGAAGCTAAGACACCAATGTCCCAAGAACCAGAAGAGATGAAGGAGATGCAAGATAAAGGAAGTTGGAAGACTTTAGAGAAAAAAAAAGAAAGCTACAACATCAATCTTGCCAAGAAATACGAGGAGCCAGACAATTAAAAACTAAGAAAAATATAGGTCCGATAGACCAATTTGGTCTCAATGGACGTTAACCACCATCATCATCATCATCATCATCATGAGCTCTAAGTTGACATCAATGCCAACACAACCATCTCACTATCAATGCATCATTCCAACCAATAGGACCACCAAGTCAACATCCATCACATAGCATATGACAAGTATGACCTTGTTGACATCAATGCCAACACAACAATGCCAACAATTTTTACAAAAACTTTCCAAGGATGCTTTCATTAATTCTTAAAAATTCCAAGTCCATTAATCTATGAAAATGTGCCTATAAAAGTGCATGCCAATTTTTTTAAAATTGTTAATTTCAATAAATTTATCTTAACTCTATATATTAATAAACTTTTCATAACAAAGGTTCTTTATAGAAAATATGCCAACATAACCAAAATCCATTTTAAAAAAAAATGGATTTACCTAGCAAGGTTTTCCTTAGTATGCATTCCTTAACATGCATTCAATAACCTCTTGTCCATGATTTTATATTTGAACCCAAACAACCATGGAAACAATTGGAACATCAGTGCTTTACCATGGGCACGATAGTTGAAACAAGTGGTTTCGAGGGAGAAAGATTCACTGCCAAAAAATCCAAGAGTGTGATAATGCATGGAGAGAGACAAACAACTATCCAACAGGTATGTTATATATCCTTAGGAGAATAGAAGTTTATGAATTTATCTGTGGGCAATTTAATTTCCAAAATGAGGAGATAGATGACGGTATAGCTAATTATTATGAAATGGTCGTGGAATTGAACGTATTTGGAAAGAGGGTTTACCGAGACCTTGATATGGTTGCAAGAGAAAAAAAAAATCCACACAGAAGGGGAGCAACAATTGATTCCAAAAACACCCCCAAGGTAGAAAAGATTGAGATGACTAGTAAACTTTATGGGGAAAAGGTAGTTGTTCCTAGGAACAATTTAAAGATTCAAGATGCTCCCCAAGGAGAATACAAATATTTGATTCAACTTGTCCTTAAGACAATTATGAATCATCATAAGCATGATATTTTTGGTGATTGTATGAAGTTGGTTATTTATTGGGTTGAAGACAAGGCCATAGACGTCCCTCATCTATGGCTAAAATAGTACATCATTCCCTACAACAAAGTGAAAATAAGAAGATTTAGTTTAGTTTCCTGGGAACACTATAAAAAAATTATTGATTTATATCGACTTGGTGTTCAAACAAGGTCTAATAAAACATACATTGGGCAATAAAAAAATAAAGAAAGCCATCTAGGAAGTACCTAAACAAACTCCACATGATGGTGTGAAAATTTTTAGTGATACTATAATTGACCATGATGAAGTTATTGTTGTTGAGGTTTTAACAATCCTACAAGTATTATGGATGACGCTGAGAAGTAGGAAGATTATGTGGAAAATTATATGGAAACAGGAAATTATGATATGGAGAAAAGAATTCCTACTGAACAAATGGCACTTGGCTATAATGTCCCTATTATGGCAGTTGATTCAACATCCCCAAGTTTAAATGTGCACATTTAAATACACAATTTTGATGAGAGATTTTTTTTTTCATTATTTGATACAAAGATTTAGCATGAAATAGATGCAACAGAGGATTCTTCCTCTAGATACATTTGGAAGGAAAATTACCAATTAAAGGACATGGATATTTTGGAATGCATGAAGCAGATTAAAGATTTGTAATCAACATTTTTGCAACAAGCAAAAAACTCAAACATAAAAATAAACATCAAGGATCATATAATTAATGGGTTTAAAAGTTAGGCATACAAAATGATAAACAATATTGTGAGGATCATTGATATTATGAAGTTAAATCTTGAAGAAAGAGAGGCTAAAGCTTAAAACGCCATTAGAAACCTTCAAGAGGAGTTGAGGAGAAGTCTGGAGGCTTTGGATATACCTCCATTGAAAATTGTAAGTAGTCCTTTGGATGAATTAAATAACAAGTTGAAGAACAAAGATAAAATAATTGAAAATTTAAAGGTTGAATTTGAAACCAAATCAAAAGAGGAGCATAACTCACAAGTAGCAAAATTTAGTGAAATAGTGGCCAAATTAAGGAATATATATGCTAGGCAAGGTGTTAAGTAGAAAGAGAGATATTAAGAATGTACTAGGCTAATAAAGAGGATTAAAGAACTTGAAGAGACCAAAAAGGAACAACATAGAAAATTAGATCAATATGGTAAGGGCAATCTAACAAAATAAATGACTTCAATTGACTTGGATAAGTCCCTACAAACACGAGAGAAGAAGTTACAGGAAGCTATTCTAGGCATGAGTGCTCTAAGCGATCTCCAATATCCAATATTCCTCTTCATGAATGGTTGAATCACTAGAGGTATATCTAGCTAAGAGGAGAAAATATTACACAACTCAAAAAGGAACTCTTTTAGAATAAAAAAGAAAAGCATTTGAGCTATGAAATGGAGATACAAAACTTGAAATCCCAAATTCTTGATTTGCAATGAAAATTGCAGAAGCCCATAGTTGAGTTAATACCAATTTTTTCTACTACAAATGCAAAACAAAGGGAAATCCAACTAGATAATGAAGTATGAAATATTAGGCATTAATTGGCTTAAGTTCTATGCCAATTGAAATCTAAAGGGAAAAACTTGAACGGAATAGAAGGATTAGTAAAAGAAGGATGTGGAAATGTTGAAACATATAGGAGAAGAACAAGGAAATTTGAAATACATATTAAAAAGTATGCAAAAAAAATTCAAGAACTAGAGAAGCAATTCAAACATGTGCCTTCTATAGCTATATAAAAATTATAAACTTATACAAAAGGAAAGAGAGATTCTATTTATTTTTCTTCATCTCAAGAGGAGGGCTTGTAGAAGCCTCCCAAGCACCCTAGAGTTACATAGTAGTATTTGTTTATATATATATTATTATATGCAATTAATGAATCCAAGGTGATTTATAGTGATCATTTTCGTTTATGTTGATGTACATTTTCTATTGATAAAAAATAATTCTAGTCCATTGATAGTTTTCATTTTATTTGGTATTAATGCATATATGTGATTGCTAATTAATAATTTTTCTCTAAAAAATCATATTTTTATTACTGAAAATTTACATTTTAAAAATACGTGTGAACTGATAAAATAGCTCACTACTGCTTGAAATTGAAATCTGGTAAAAGTTTGAAATATATAGTGTTTTGTGCTTATAAACATGATTTAGTGTCTATCATTACATATCAAAGCCTATGATTCTTTATAAGTTACTTCAAAATTCATATATGACAACAATCCATAACCACGGTATTTCACTTGTGGAACCACTTATATTTCATCTATCACTATAAAGTATTTCAGAGTTATATATGTAACAATACGTATTACTTCATGCATGTAACCTCAAAACAAAATGTATATTTCACCCTTCACCAAATTATGGGCACAAAATGGCATATATACATCTAGTAAGTTATTGAAGTTATATAGGCATACAAGTTACAAAAATCATGTAACTTACACTATATATGCAAATTGCAAGTTATACATTTTATAGGGTATTTTATATATGCAACCTGCAAGTTATACATTTTATAGGGTCTTAAAATATGAGATTGTTTTCTCAAGAACATACACCTTTTACAGACCATGTGCATACTTGACACATAAAAGTCAACTGTGGTATTTTACAATTTGCAAATCTATAAGATTTTACAAGTTATAAACTTTGGATGTTTTGTAAACTCTAAATTTTATGTATATTAGGGTGATTTATGGCCATAATTTAGTAAAATTTTTAAAGATACATTGGTTTGTGATTATAAACATGCATGATTGTGTATAGTTACCTACAAAACCTTGTGTAGTTGACCTAGTATGTTGGGCTTATGTAATATTTGGATACGACATTGCTTGAAAATATAATTTAGGATATTATGACCATATTTCATTTTATTTGTTAATCCTTAATGAAAATGTTTGAATGATTTTGTAAAACCTCTCTATCTATGCCTCTCTGTTATGAAAACAAGATAAACTTGTTTCTACATATTAACTAAACCAACATACTTGTATAGACAAGCATTATACATAACAAAGGATTACATATATCATTGTACTAATCTTTAATGAAGGATGTACCATAACTTTCAATGAGTTTCATTAAATTTTAACCCATAAAACAAAACATAGTAAGCATGCCTTGAATCTAGGTTAAAAGAAGTGTAACTACATCATATATCTAAGTATATTTCAAACAATTGTCATGCTTGGATTCAACGCTATTATAAGACATGTCATACCAACATCATCATCTCATAATGGATTTTCATTCATTAAAAAATTTCTACCCATGAAAACCATTCATATGGATAAGGAAGAATCAGTTAGGGTTTGTGATATTGTAGGTTTGCATAGTATTTTAAGGGCATGCATTTCTATGAGTGTGGATGTGAATTTTCCTCAGTGCCTTATCTTCATGAAATTTCATAAAGACAAAGTTAATAAATCATCTGAAGCTATGAATTTTCCCTAAAATTATGATTTTAAAAACTTATAATGCAAATCCTAACACATGGCTTGCATTTTTCACTCTAGGGTATGCATTTTACCACGTGCCCTGATTTCATGTAGCAAACACATAATTTCCAATTTTGAGTGTGTATTTTATTTTTAAGGAATACATATCTCATCTTAAGGAATGAATTACTTAATAACCTATATATCCAGTATCTCATCATACAACATTTACCACTAGAAGTGCATCTCATTTTATGTAGGTATTTTTTTTTAAAGAAACGGGTAAATTTATATTGATCTAACTGGAAAACAGGCCAACTCCTTTACAATCAAAGATAGTTCTTCATCGTCAATGTTCCAATCTTGTTCACAAAAAAATTTGCATCTACCATGCCTAGTTTTAACTACACTTTTAACAACAATCGTCTTGTAGAGCCTCTAAAAGACTCTATGGATTACTACATACTTACATAACATTCAAAAAAGTTATATATCAAACAAAAATATCTACCTACTTCCTGCATTTTTAGCACTAGTGCTTTCTGTTGCCTCCTCCTTGTCAATTTCCATATATAGAGGGAACCCAAGTGTCGTTCCAGGGGCTTCATCGATATTTTGAGCAACCGTTCATTATGAGAAGGATATTTTGTGATTCCAAAGACATCTTTGAGGACACTTAGGGTAACAACTTATACCAAAATCTTAATGTAATCCACCTTAGTAGTCATATTTTCTAGCTTGGTGGCCAAATTTTCCACTGAGAGTTAAAGATTCTCAACATCCCCATGCATCTCCTCTAGCTGACGAGAGACCGAAACAAAAAGAGAACAACCTCAGCTATAATTTGTCATTGGCCTTAGCAACAAGAGCCGACAATTCAATCTTAACTGCCTCCAATTGTTCCTTTGTTACATTCCCATCACCATTTCTAACTGAAGATGCCATGGCGCCAGCTACTTTGCCTCTAACTCGAACCAACAACAGTCTAACTTCTTGCAAGCTCCCTTTATAATACATGTTGTGATCCAAGCCGCCTCCAGATTTGAGCTTTGTGCATTGAATGCTAACATTCCTTTTTTTGAGCCATATTTTCTCGAAATGTCATCCCTGCTACTGCCATTCTACTCGCACTTGCTTGCAAAATTAACTTCTCCAGTGCATAAGGAGTACCTACCATGCTTGAGCTTAAGCAAAGATTTAATACTACCCAAAATGGAATCCACATGTCCTTCGACATGACGTTTTCATGCCATTGCTTCCAACTAGAACATTTAACCTTAGTGTCTTCTAAATAAAGTTTTCACCCTTGGGCTTTGGGGAAATTATTAATGGTTTACCAACCCATAATTTTATTTGTTGGTTTAATGAGAGAAGTGTGATCCATGCACCTTGCATATTCATGGGATATGAGAAATGGAGGTTTCACCTTGGTCATTTATTATGATCCCTTGCCCAAGGTTTACACCCTTGTTGGCTTGCTCATCTGTTTCTTGATTATTCTCCCTCTTTACATGATAAAATTCAAGGACATCAAATCTCTTAGATAGCATCTAAATTCGATGGAAGATCGACGACAAATTTTCTTCTGGATTTTTGGAGAGATTGTGGCACTTTTGGATTGTGATCATTGAGTCTCCTACTACACATAATTATTGAATTCCTCTCGAGATTTCTATGTTCAGTCCTTGCCAAAGGGCTAAAACCTTTACTTGGTTATTTGATGTTGTTCCCAACCCCCAAGAAAATTTCCTCTCTATTTTTCCATCTGGACCATAAATTACACCTCCCACTCCTACCTCCCCCACTTTTACGCAGGTATTTTAAAAAGGCCAATTTAAATAAATTTCCTTCATATGGCTAACTATAAGAAACTAGCCCTTCAATTATACAAGGAAATTTGTAGCCTTTCTGCATCGTATGAAGGTTTTTGTTTAAAAATGCCAAGATAATGTTATATAAAAGTGTAAAATCACAGATTTCACCTTCTAAAGTTGAACCAGTTAATTTTGATCAAATTTACATGAAATCTGGAATCAAGGTGCATGAAAGCAACCTCTCTTGTTCTTCAATTGCATTGTAAATGACATATCTAAATTTATCATACAACTTATAAAACATTTTTTTGGAGCTACAAGGAAGGTGGGGTGTGCATTTTAATTTAGTCATTTAATATAGTTTTGACATTCCAAATTACAAGGCACATGCCTCTTTTGCATAGCAACCATTTTTAAATTTGCAAATACAAAAGTAACATTGTGAATAGGTATAATATGATAAACCACACCCCCAAAAACTTTTACAGCTCAAATCTAAGGTATATTACAACATTGGGTTACTTTTTACAAATAGGTTGTGCATTCTAGGTTGTTATTAAGCATCTCATGCATAATTTTGCACAACATAGACTTTTTATGATTGAAAAGTATTTTGTGATTGCATATTATTCTTGTATAGCAAAGTATTTTTAAGTATTTTTTATTCTAAATTATGCTATGATATTTTGTGAATGAAATGAATGTCATTGCATGATAAACTTATGTGATGGTTACTTATGAACTTGAAACATGCATAATCATTACTGCTTTCTTTTTCTTAAAAAGAAAATGAAAAGGGTGAATGATGCTTCATAAATTATGGTTGTTTGTGCAAAATTAAAGTTTACAAGAATTGAAGAACATTAGGTTGTGAATTCATGTGATAGAGATAGAGGGATGTATTAGAAATAGAGTATTCATGATTCAAGCATTATTATTGAGATGCATTAAATATCTCCTAAATATTGCAAACCTTAAACAATAAGGATGAATCTATACTTTGTGTCTTCATGCTTTAGGTAATTAAATTTGCATTCTCACCTTTTGCATTTTATTTTTATACAAACCTCTTAAGTGCCCCCACTTTGTATTGACATCAATATATAACAATGTTATATTATCTTATCTATCTATACTTTGTATCTTATCTTATCTTATATGTATGTTGTTTGTATATTTTTTATGCATCCATTCCTTTCCCTTTCCATCTCATGTGTGGTATCTTGTTACTACAAATATTATTGTTTTTCCGGCTTTTCCATTGGATGAGAATAATGTGATATTCAACGGACATGATTAAAAGGTTGAAATTCAATCATTGGCTTAATTTACCACCTATTACACCTAAGCAAGCATAATGAAGCCCCGAGGCACCAAACCCCCCATTATTTCAATACTTTCATTATGTATCAATGTTACATGGTTGTGTCAAACCATAGTGGTAGGCCACTAGATACTAGTGGGTCATGACAAGGTGTCATTGTTGGAGTAGTGTTTCGAGTACAAGTTTTAGAGCACTGCGCAGAAGGGTACAAAACAAGAATGTCAACCAAAGGTTGACGTTCAGGAAGGCAAAAAATAAGGAAATTTGTTAGGCTTATATTGTAGGGTTTTTCCCATGGTAATATTTTACCACCCATAGTAAAATGGGCTTTTTGGTCGATTTGAGCCCAAGATGTAAATCTATAAATAGTTTAAGGCTGCGAATGGAAAAAAAAAATGCTTAAGGATTGGAGGACTAGAGAGGGAATTTCTTCTAATATGTGATAGTGCATTGTAATGCTAATTTATTAGGCTAGTGAGTTGCAACAATTGAGAATGTAATGAAGAATTTATGATTATAATAAAAATGGTTTGTTTTTGGCTATGTTTTGTGCTTGTGTATTGTGTGATGAATTGTTTGCTTTCTATGTTTTGATTGTTGAGTGTTTGTTAAGGATGGGTTTATTGCGTAGAATAAGGGTATACTTAAATTTCTTTTTATGAATAACAGAAAAAAATGATATGTTTAATATAATAGTGATAGCATATGATCCATGTCTCCTTCATCACTATAGAATTGTCCAGGTTCCTGTAGTCCGTCATAAATGCCTTGGGTGAGACCTCACCTTCTTGAAGGTGTTTCCAAAAGGGCTAGTGCCTGAGGGATTTTGCTGGATAATTCATTTTGGAATTGGGTTTTCCCTCTATGCACCAACAAATGGTTTGGTTGTTGGGACCAAGATCTGTGATTGAAGGGGATGTGGAGGCATACTAAGGAAGATATATAGCAATGGGTGCAAATGAAGGAACACAAATTTGTGGTGGAAAAGATCAGAAATTAGTGAATTAGCCCCAAGGAATGGATGCAAAGGTATGTCTTTATGTATTTTCATGAAATTTTCTTTGTTGAATTCCCGATTGTTCTAGTTGAGTGGTTGAAAACACTATCCGAGGAAGTATGAAAATAGCCCCCTGTTGTACCACACAACTGGAATTATGAACTGATCCAAAGGGTAAATTCTTTAAGCAACAAGGTCTCGAACTCAGTAGAATTTTGGTTGAACAACATGTTACATTGTTGAGTTTTCTATAGATGGTACTCAATCATGAAACACAACCAAAAGAGAATTTTTCAAGGGACTAAAAGAAAATACTAGAGATCGTTGTTTACCTAGATAAAGATGTTATTATGTGAGAAAGGATTCATGTCCTTGGAAACTGACACAATGATTGGTTGAATTTATTTACGCACGATAGGGAGACTACGGGCTAACTAGTGGATGGCCTGAGGGAATAAAGGAAATGGATTCAACAAATGAATAAATATTGGATGATCTAAGGATGTCGATACATCATAAAGGTAGGAGTGCAAAAGATATAAGAAGGGTAGGAGTGTGTACATCGGCGTATGAGGAGAGAACGATGGAAGAAGTTAGCAGAGTGTTGCCCAATGGAGTAAGTATTTGGCTTAGAAGTGAGGTAAGAGAGAGATATGCATCAAATCCCACGAAAAACAAAAATACAATAAGAAAAACCATAGAAGGAATAAGAAGGTAGCATAATAGTGAATATTGAGAGGTTAAATATCAAGAAGGAGAAATCACTACAGATCACCTTCCCGATGGAGTATCACACATAGAAAATAACAAAGAATTATACAACAAAATAGGAAAGAAGAAGGAAGGAAATTGTCATCTCAACTCAAGATAAGAAGAACTAGTGTATATCGATGACCCTGCTTAGGCCATACCCTGCATCAAACCCATGACCTCATATGCATAACCAAGCCAATAGGTATAATCACCTAATAATCTATTGCAGATAATTTTAGTTTGTTAATACCATAGAGATAGTAGTAAATACAGTCAAGAAAGTGGAAGTATTCAAAAAAAGGAGTAAAGATACGACAAAGTCATACATGAGTATCACAAAGAAATATCGCATAAAACACAATAGCGAGCATTGATCCAGCTTTGTAAATGTCTATCTTTCTTAGCACTAGGACAGAGGATCATGAACAACATATTTTTGTTTAAGAGTCATATGGATTGTCAAGAAGGTCCAGAACAAACCAACAAAGGTTGTTCAATTGGATACCACCTTCATAGATCATGCTCTTATATGGTTTATAAAATTTAAGTTCATTGCACCAGGAGGACAAGGTAGATCATTAGGCAATCATTGCTAAAATAATTATAGAAACCAAAATCAGAATCCCATTGTATCACAAATATTAAGGAGATTAAACCAAATGTTAATGAATTAGTATGGAACTTCGATCAAAAGTTTAAGATTTTACCAGATCGACTGAAATTTTGAATTCCAAATGCATAGCATAAGGAATGGTTTATTACAGGATTACTACCTCACATACACATTCCATTAACTCAATAGAAGTTTTCTCAACCATTTGAGGCCTTAGAAACTACTATGGAGATGGAAGCATCTCCTGCGAGAAGCGAAAGTAGCACAGGGGAAGAACAAGCTTAGTCATAGATAGAAGCCTTGATAATACAATTGTAAGATCTAGTGAAAGGTAAGGAGAAGCTTGAAGAATTTTAGTGTACAATATGTAGGAATGAAGGCCACCATGGGAATGAATTCCTAACAATGATAGAATACATGGCCATGAGAGCTAAAAACCCTTTGTTTGAAGGTGGGGGACTATGGTGTGAAGTGTGTATAGTATGGTTCATACATTGACAACTTGTCATATGACGTGGAAGTACCAAAGCTCAGTCAAAACTCTATTTATGAATTTTGCAAGTTGATACGACACGACATCCATACATGTTGAGTGGCTCGATTTGATGAGGGAGTGCACCACTAATGTGTATAAGGTGCGGGAAGGTAAAGGAAGGGAAATTGGAATGTTGATATATAACGCGCCCAAAGCTTACAATCAGGGCAAAGTTTAAGGAATACAATGAATAGGACAAGGCTTTCAAGAACGAGGTAGAGGAGGATTTGGAAGAGGCAAGGACCTAGTAATATGTTATAATTGTGGGTATCCACGACACATTGCATGATATTTCCCAAACCCCTACACAACATGCACATATTGTAAGTAATTGGATCATGCTACAAAATATTTCCCTCAACTTTTTTTTCCCTTGGAAAGATCGTAATTTTCATTATATAAAAGAAAATTACATGTTGTATATGCATAATGCATATGTTGTAAGAGAGGCAAAGTGCCTATCGTAATAAAGATAAACCCGTGTAGCAAAATTGGTGCCTTATATCCACATAGGGAGGCACATATCTCTAATGAAGTTCAGTAGAATTAAAAACAAAATAACTCTAACATATAGAGTGCATGATAGTTTTATATACATCTGTTAATTTAAAAGCATGTATGAATATTTACAAATGGTAGCAAAAATGAACATATAACCAAGCTCCCACTAAGCCATCTAGTCTGTTATCTCCATAAACGGAAGATGGTAAAACTGGTAATGAGAGTCAGCCCTTTGTTCCTGAATCATCCAAGTAATGAGAGGCCTAACCGCGGCTTCTTTGGATAATAGATCGGCAACTGAATTTCGTTCCCTATAAATATGATGGCATACAAATGAGTCAAAATGAGTGATAAGTTGGTATGCCTCATCCAAGATCTGTCTAAGTGAAAATGCAGTATAATTTGATGTTTTATTTATCCAATCATATAAAACTTTTGAGCCGCCAAGTAATTGTAGGTCTCTACAGTGTTTTTCCAGAGCGAATTGTATGAGGAATTTGGCTTTGATTAGTTCAGCGTAATTGTTTGTGCCTCTTCCCAGACCCATTTGTATTGTAAAGTTGTCGGATTCAGTTAGGTACAATATGGCACCTCCCCCACATCTAGCCTCCCATGCAGATCCATCAAAAAAAGGCCAAGGAAGCAGGTGGTTAATGGATTCTGAGACAATTGTACATGGCTGGGGGTATCCTCATCATCAGGGATGATTTTATAGTGAGTCATAATGTGAGTAAAAATGGAGGGCCGGTGAGGGGTAATATTCTGAAAGATGAGATTATTGCGGGCTATCTAGATTGCCCAGCAGATAAGGAGGGGAAGATTTCTAGATTTAGCTGGGTCTGTCCTAGTCCACCAATTAGACCAGGCCTCCTTGATAGTCAATCCCTACCATCTGATCTGGGAGGATAAGGCCGATAAGGTCGAACTCCAGAGGTCCTTTGCGGCCTGGAAATCGAGAAAATGGTGATCCACAGATTCATTGTTGCTCTTGCACAAGCAACACCAGAAAGGTCCATGTTGTGCTCGTTTAAGGAGGTTATCACCAGTGGGGATCTTATTTTTAAGGATTTTCCACATGAGAAGTCGGGTCCTGGGGGTTCTTTGAGCTTCCACAAGTGTTTCCACCAGTGATCGATGGCTTGAGGTCTATGTGCCTCAGCTAATACAAGATAACCCTCCTTGGGAGAGTATTTTCCTGACTTTGAGAGCACCCATATTATCTCATCCTCCCCTTCAACAATTCTAATATGTGCTTCTATTAAGGCTGCTATGTAGTCAGCCGATAGTTGTTCCCACTGCTGAGGTATGTGCAGGATGCGAGCTGATTTCCAGGATTTTTGAAACATAGTGGCATGATTAGGGTCGTCAAGGTAACTAATGTGAGTAATTCCCACTGCACTGAGATGGGTTTTAAGCTCGATGGATAACCTGTGGGCATTCCCGCATCCTATCCAGGGATCCTCCCCTATCCGCATAGCGGTGCTAGATTGTATTCTCCAAATAAGGCCCGTTCTGATGATCTCCAGAGATTTTGGCACTGCCTTCAATATAACAAATATTCCTATGGTATATCTTAGAGGTTGTCTTAGCCAATCCATCAAAATGTGAGGTGCAATGTATCTTGAGATGGCCACCCTTGTCCACAAGCTACTTCAAGTGATGAGGTTCCAACTAAGTTTTGCTACTAGAGTTGAGGAAAAGTCCTCCAACTTCATGATGCCCCACCCTCCCCATTTCTTTGGTAGTGAGAGAGCTTCCCATTTGACCCAGGAAAATATTCTTCCAGACTGTTTTCCCTTCCAGAGAAACCTACAGCATAGGGTTTGTATCCTAGAGAGTATGCCCCTAGGTATCCATGCTAATGACATCCAGTATACTGGAGTAGCCTCCAATACTACTTTTATGAGGGTTAATATACCTGCCCTGGATAAGTACTTGTGATACCAAATATTGAGTCTTTTTTCCAATTTGGCTATAAGCCATGTCTAGTCTGTTATTCTGTATCCCAGGGGCTTTAGCTTATATCCCAAGTATCTAAGCCCATCCTCCATTCTCATTAGGGTAAAGTTGAATCTTCTGAGAGTATATTGAATCTCATGTGGAGAGCACCATGGCACTGTCAATGTGGACTTGTTGCAGTTGACTATCATGTCAGTAGTAGATTGAAACAGGGAGAAGATATTCTTCATGATAGTTAGGTCCCTATGCTTCCATTGAGGAATATCAACACATCATCCACAAATAATAAATGTGTCAGTATGCATCTATCGATGATTTTAATCCCTTGGAGTCAGCCCCTGTTGTGTTCTTCTTTGATGAATCTGTTGAGCCCTTCCATGATGAGAAGGAAGAGTAGTGGAGATAGGGGGTATCCCTGTCTGAGGCCTCTTTCTGAGTGAAAGAAAGGAGATGCTGCTCCATTTACCAGAACACTGAAAGATATATTAGTAATGCAACACATGATCCATTTGATAAATTCGAAATGGAAACCCAAGGTGTGTTAGAAGCATTATTATATACAGCCAGCTTACTCTGTCAAAAGCTTTTGAGAGATCAACCTTAAGTATCATACCTTTCATTTGCTTAGTGTGAAGAGAGTGCAACACCTCCTGTGATGTTCCAACCGCCTCATGGATCTGTCTATCTTGCAAAAAGGAAAATTGATCAGGTGAGATATGGGTGGATAGGATGGGTTGCAGTCGATTGGTTATGATCTTAGCTATGATTTTATAGATACAGTTACACGAAGAAATGGGCCGAAAGTCATCATACGAGGTCAGATTATCATTTTTGGGTATGAGGGAAATGAATGTAGAATTGAAAGCTTCATACATCTTGCCATTGATCCAGGTATCCTCGAAAACCTTGAGGAGGTCTGCACTAAGTGTCTCAAAGAATGCCAAATAGAACTCCACTGACCAGCCATCTAGTCCTAGGCTCTTGTCTCTCTTGAACCATTTGATTATGGCATCAAGTTCTCCAATAGTGACCTCCTTAACCAGTTCCGATGCATCCTCTTGGTCCACAAAATAGGGACATAGCTGTGCCACTCGAATGATTTCAGCAAGGGTGGCATTAGGGGTTTCTCTCTAAGTCTACTTAAAGTGTGATGATCCCAAGGAAGATAGGTGTGGGAAGGTGTTTACAGAGTTTCCATTCTCATTCATGAGTTGCCATATGGTGTTGATTGCTTTCCATTTGCAAATTTGTGATAAAATTTCATGTTATCATCTCCCTCTAGTAACCAAATTGCCCTACTTCGTAGTCTCCATGATTCTTCTCTATCCTTTAATATTTTGCCTCTTTTAGCGTCTAAGGATGTGAGCTTATCCTTATGTTTAGTCGAGGTAAAAACTCCTCCCTGATTATTCTCAAAGTCAGCAATCTCTACTTCGGTATCCCTTAGGGTTTGGTTGTCCTATACTCTCTTATTATGTGCCCAAATTTTAGAGATTCTCTTTCGCTCTTTTAAGTTATGATCAAAACCCTCTGCTATATGCCCCCTAGCAGCAAGCGGGTGGACCTTCGAATAATCCGTGACCATACGAGCATAATGTGTATCCTTTAGCCAAGAAGAACTGAATTTGTAAGGAACCTTAGGATTATCGGTCCTCCCTCTGATTTCAAAATATATAGGTAGATGATCTGATAATCCTCCTGATCCCACCCATTGTCTATAGTTAAACCCCAAGTTTAGAAGGCCTTCCTTAATAAGGAATCAGTCTAGTCTTCTGGCAAGGTTGTCATCCCCAGCTCTGTTATTCCTCCAGGTGGGCTGCAACTTTGCTGATGGTATGTCCAACAGATTGTGGGCTTCAAGGATGTTCTCAAAATAAGCTGATAGGGGATCAGATTGGGCACAATGTCCCCATGATTCAGAGAGGCCAATGGATAAATTTAGATCCGCTCCCAAGATTAAGTGGTCCTTTTGTAGAAAATTAGAGCTCAGAAACTGATCCCAGAATTCAGGCCTATGATGGCATGGCCCATACACGTTAATAAGCCTGATCTCAATGCCCAGGTCAGCTGAGTATATATCTACCCCCATATGCCCAGAGCATCCCCAGCTATTGAAAAGGTTGATGGATCGGGTGTTATAACCTAGAGCAATGCCACCCGATCTTCCATTAGCATGGAGTGCTAGAAAGGACCATCCCAGGAGCATCGATTTGAGCAAATGGGAGATGGAATCAACAGTACCCAAGGTTTCTTGAAGAAGAATTACATCGACGGATTCTTCATAGATCACTCTACGAAGTGATAATTTTTTATCAGGCCTAGTAAGCCCTGTGCAACTGAATGAGAACAACTTCATGGAGGGGGGTCAGCCAAGGTGTTCGAAGCTCTAAGTTCCATGTGGATGGTGTTTTGTTTCCCTGATGCAATCTCCTCTTCGGCCTGCAGCTTTGCTGTGGAGAGAGAGGAAGGACGACCTCGAGGAAGTTTGGAGGGATGGGGGTTGAATCCAGGCTGATACCTAATTGATCTAGGGCCTGTAATTTCACCTTGCAACGAGTCGGGTATCTGGGGGAAGAAGGCCCAGACTCCGGAGCAGGGGTTATGTTAGATGAAAACTTTGGGAGCGAAGGTGGGGTGATAGAGACAGTGGGGGAGGGGATATGGAAGGGCAAAGCTACGGAAATGGGGCTGAGTGCAGCCGACAGAGTCTTTATTATTAACAGATGCAGAGAGTGCAATACTTTCAGACAGAGCATAAATATGAGAAGAGCAAGGTATAGAAGTACTCTTACCCGAAGATAACACAGCCCCAGTAGTTGCCCTTGCCCTAGAGAGTGGAGGAGAGGGAGGCCAATGAGGTGTTTTTCCATGCTTCTTCGGGATCTCCTTTGCGAGTGTCTCCTTAGCTGCTTCAAGGTCAGCATGGATCTCTGCATCTCCAGAGGGGGGATGCTCCTCTTGTGATTGATGTTTCCTTGTCGAAATTGCCTTGCCAGACTCCCTTGCTCTTGCCTTGTTGCTAAGTGGGCAGTCCCAAAAGAGATGACCAACCTTATGGCATCTCCTGCATCTGAAGGGCACCCCTTCATAATCCAATATCTGCAGCCTTGATAAATTTCTCCATTGGAGGGTAATGTGCTCCTGTAATCCCTCCCTGGTATCTAAGTGTACCAATATCCTTGCGTAAGCCATCATGCTTGTCAACAGGAAGGATTTGTCATGTTCTAGGTATGTACCTAGGGTATTCCCGATGCACCTAAATATGTCTTCAGACCAGAACTGTAGGGGTAGTCCTAGTAGGTGAACCCAAAGGGGGCCAGCCCCAAGTTGCTCTCTCTCGATCAAAGAGGGGATTCCACCGGTGCAGGAGGACGGGAGCCTATTCAATATGCCAGACTGATGATAGGACCCAATTTGTATGCTCAACCCTCGCAAATATTAACGCAAACCATCCCCTAATGAAGGTTTGGACAAAAGGAAGATCGGCCAGATGATGTCCCCATACTTCGGTCATCCATTGCTTCAGCCTGGCCGCAGTATAATTTTGTCCCCATACTCTTCCAACCAGAACTTTGTTTGTTGTATCCATGGTGTCTCCCCACTGAATGTCCTTGCCCAAACTAAGAATTACGTCCTGTGCTTTAGATCTTATGCACCTCTGCTTCTTGCTTGGCTTGTGCCCTGCATCAGATTGGGCCTGCTGAGGGCCTCTCGAAGGAGGGTTTGTAGTAGGGTTAGGAGGATCTGTAGGAGGCCCAGAGGGGAAAGCTCCAGAGATGGGCGGGATCTCGGTGAAACTGCTAGATGGAGGGGCCAAAGAGATCAATTCCAAATGAGAAACTATTGTAGTGACCAAGGGTTCACTGGATAGAGCAGCAGAGGGAATGTGGGAGCCTGCTGATGGTGGGAAGGATGCAAGACCTGAGGAGGAGTCAGCTAGATTAGGCCTACGAAGCAGGCCACAAAATTTAGGGTGAATGACGAAGGAGGAGGAGTTATACAAGCCGGCTAGGAGGGGTGATCTCTAGGAGGTTAACGACCGAAAACAAGGGTCCTGAGATCGAGGGCATCATCGTTATTGTGTCAGATAGCTCGCAACTGTAATGGAACAAGCATGTCAGGTTTGCATGTGGTGTTGTCCAGATGGGGGTGCCCTCTAATGGGTCCTCCGAATAATCCACTAAGTCATCCATAACCGCCCCGAAAGTCCTGCGCCAGCTGCCGTCGTAAAGAAAATTGTGCCCGTCATTGTTGAGACCAGGCAGGTGGAGAGGGTCGAGGAGAGGGCAGTGAAAAAACAGAGGGGTAAAAATCCTGACTGCAACAGAGAACGGCAAAGGTGAAATGGTGTCAGTCGTACAATGAACACAGCAGCCAGAATGGCACAGGCACAAGCTAAGGGGGACAATGCTTCAGGCTTCAAATCTTTGGCCCAAACCCTAACCCTCGTCGGGTCTCCTCTTTCGTCTCTTCCAACTCATCCATTCCCTCAAATTATTGTGAAATGGTAAGAAAATAAATGCCAAATATACAAATGATATATGTTGAAGTGCGTGCAGATTGTCCAAAAGTAGGATTAATTATGTGCATGGGGATGAGGATGGGATCGGATGTAGCCAGGCAAGGGATCTAGCCACACCAATGGGTATGGAAAATCACAAAAATGACTTTAGTATTTAATATAGTGAAAAAAAAATACACATACAAAGAAGCTGAGAAGGAATTGGTTGTAGTATAATGAGACCCATCAAGTTCAACTACGTAATGAGGACTACTTGTAATGATATTCCACTGGTCTATGACAAAAATGCACCTAAATAAACTATTAAGGAGGTAAGCTTGATTAAATATTTCTTCAAGATATGTTTAGAATTAATGAAGAATTAAGTGGGCCTTGATAATCTACATAGGATGATTGACCAATGTGCACAAGAATGGGAATTTCTTGATGCATAGATGCCCCGGTGCACAGTTAAGCAGGTCATGCATAAGAAGAGGACAAATAGAAAATTCAGGCTTAACGCACAGATTGGATATTATGATATGGACAACATTATTTTGGATCTAGGGTTAGTCGTAAATATTCTTCCTAAGTAGACCTAGAAAATGATGGGGAGGCTAAAGTTGATTTGGTCACCTATCCAACTAAGATTGTAAAACCAATACATTTTTTTCTCAATTGGTAGGTTTACGGGGGTAGTGGTAATCATTGATGGAGTGAAGAGTATTGTAAATTTTTAAGTCATATAGGTTGTGGATGATACCAAACCATACCATGTGTTACTAGGAATTGATTGGGTGTTCGATAATCAGGTCATAATCAACTTGAAGAAAAGATAAATTATCTTTGAGTTGGAAGATTTGAAGGTTACTATGTCATTAGATCAAATATAGGGAGACCAGTATTGGAAACTGTGAGAAAAAGATTCAGTACAAAAGATCTTGATAGCCTCTATAATATAACTATGTGCAAGGATGACTATGTTAATCCAACTATTGATGGTGTGTTAAATTGGTGAAGTATTAATTCCTTTGCATCAGAATCAAATGAAGTACTTGAGAACTGGAAATAAAGATTGCATGATGTATCCACAAGAATATGCACTCACATTACCCATGTAATATTTTGGATTGTAACATAGGTACGTGATCCCCCAAAGTTTGATGGTAATAGATGTAAATTTCTTTGTGAAACAATTTTAGTCACGGGTACCTAAATAGCTTAGGTGTAAATCCCTATATGTGGACTATACACAAGGATAGGTTGGAGAACTGGCATACATGTAGACATTTGACCCCGATCATGTTTATATTGGATGTTAAAAACATTAAATCAAAGTACATAGGATAAATTTTCCCTACCACCCACCTCATGACTTGTGTTGAGGTGTGGAATAAGAGAAGATACTAAAAGAAGAGTGGGTACATAAGTTCATACATACATTGGATACTACCCCTAAAAATTACTATACAAAACTAGAAGTGTGCAGAGGAATAATGGGTTGGGGAGAAATGAATCAAAACTTCAAGGTAATTTCAACTTTGAGTAAGGTGATCCTCAGTGGATATGGTTTTGTAGTGTGTAAAAGAAAAGAATTTTTACACTAAAAGGCCAAATTGCACATAAGCTAATACTTTTATGTTTTCCCAGACTATTAAACAATTCATGGAATATTAAAATGTCACAAAGGAATATGAAGAAGAGGATGATCTGAGGATATTAAAGTAACCTTATACAAAAGAGAGTGTGCAATAGCAAGTCTAGTCTAGACTATGTAGATTATGTGAATCCTATTAAAATGTGCAAAATGAACAAAGGACTGAAGAAAACCCTAAGATGGCCATTACAGAGATTATTGGGATGAAAAAA